>OX411550.1:62706099-63306099 GCA_948146395.1 Fragum whitleyi
CTTTTCCCACATTCACTCATTTTCTGCATATGTCTGCATATGTCTGTGTGGGTGGTTTTGATAGAACTACCAGTCTTACCACTCCCTCTCTCTCTCTCTCTCTCGCTCTCCCTCTTTCTCTCTATCTGTCTCTCTTTTTCTGCATATGTCTGTGTGTGTGTTTGTGATGGAACCACCGGCGTTGTATTTTTCTGGCTTTCTCTCTCCCTCTATCTCTCTCTCTTTCCTTCCTACTCTCTCCCTTTCTCTCTCTCGCGCTCTCTCTCTCTCTTTCTTTGAATGTGTGATTTTGATAGAACCACCAGCCTACTAACCCTCTCCCTCTCGGTCACTCTCTCTCTCTCTCCCACTTTCTCTCTTTCCCTCTTCCTCTCTTTTTGGGTGTATGGTTGTGTAAGTTTCTGATAGAACCGCCAGCCTAGCATTCCCCCCTCTCTCTCTCTCTGTTTTTTTCTCTCTCTTTTCACTCTCTCATTATCTTTTTCTATTTCTGTATATGGATGTGTGCTTCTGATGTAGCCACCAGCCTAGCAACCTCTCTCTCTCTCTCTTTCTCTCTCTCTTTTTCTCTCTCCTTTCTTACTCTCTTGCTCTCTCTTTCTCGGGATGAGTGTATATGTTTCTATAAGAGCCACCAGCCTAGCAACCCTCTCTCTGTCTCTCTCTACCCAACCTTCTCTCTTTCCTGTTTTCTCTCTATCTCTCCCTCAATCTCTCTAACTCTCTCTCTCTTTTCTGTGTATGTGTGTGTTTCTGATAGAACTACGAGCCTAGCAACCCTCTCTTTCTCTATTTCTCGCTCTCTTCCTCTCTCTCTTTATATCTCGCTATTTCTTGCTCTCTCTCTCTTTCTCGGTATGTGTGTTTTTGATAAAACCACCAGCCTACTAACCATCTCTCTCTTGCTCACTCTCTTTCTTCCTCTTTCTCTCTTTCCGTATCCCTCTCTTATTTGGTGTATATGTGAGTGTGTTTCTGATAGGACCTCCAGCCTAGCGACCCCCCTCTCTCGTTCTCCCTCATTTTTTTCTCTCTCTTACTCTGTGTAATTGTGTGTTCTTGAGGGAACCACCAGCCAAGCAACCCTCTCTCTCTCTCGCCCTCACTCTCTCTATCTCACCCTTTCTTGCCTGTCTCTCTATATCTCCCTATCTCTTTCACTCTCTCTGTCTCTTTCTTTGTATGTGTGTGTGTTTTTGATAGAACCACCAGCCTAGCAACCCTCTTTCTCTCCTTCCTCTCTCTTTCTCTACTTCACTTTCTCTCTCTCTCTCTCTCTCTCTCTCTCTCTCTCTCTCTTTCTCTCTCTCTCCCTCCTTCTCTCTTTCTCTCTCTCTCTGTATGTATGTGTGTGTTTTGATAGAACCACCAGCAAAGCAACCCTCTCTCTCTCTCTCGCTCTCCCTCTTTCTTCTATCTGTCTCTCTTTTTCTGTGTATTAGTGTGTGTTTGTGATTGAACAACCAGCCTTGCAACCTTCTGTCTTTCTCTTTCTCTCTGTCTCTCTCTCTCTCCCTATCTCTATTTCCTTCCTACTCTCTCTCTCTCTCTCTCTCTCTCTCTCTCTCTCTCTCTCTCTCTTTCTCTCTTTTTGTGAATGTGTATTTTTGATAGAACCACCAGCCTATTAATCCTCTCCCTCACGGTCACTCTCTCTCTTTTTCCCTCTTCCTCTCTTTTTTCTCCCACTCTCTCTTCCTCTCTTTCCTTGTATGTGAGTTTCTGATAGAACCACCAGCCTTTCATCCCCCCTCTCTCTCTCTCTCCTTCTCGCTCTCTCTCTCATTATCTCTCACTCTTTCTCTGTGTAATTGTGTGTTTCTGAGAGAATCACCACCCTAGCAACCCCCCTTTCTCTCTCTCTCTCTCTCTCTCTCTCTCTATCTATCTCTCTCTCTCTCTCTCTCTCTTTCTCTTTCTCTTTCTCTTTCTCTCTCTTTCTCTCTCTCATTTTCTCTCCCTCTCTCTTTTCCTTCCTTTCTTACTCTCTCTTCATCGGAAAGTGCGCGTATATGTTTTTGAAAGAACCACCAGCCTAACAACCCTCTCTCTATCTCTCTCTCTCACACTCTTTCCTGTTTTCTCTCTATCTCTCCCTCTATCTCTCTCGCTATCTCTCTTTTTCTGTGTATGTGTGTGTGGGTTTCTGATAGAATTATTAGCCTAGCAACCCTCTCTCTAAATTTCTCGCTCTCTCCCTCTGTCTCTTTATCTCTCGCTATTTCTCGCTCGCTCTCTCTTCTCTTTCCCTTCCACGGTATGTGTGTGTATGAGTTTCTGATATAACCACCAGCCTAGCAACCCTTTCTTTCTCTCGCTTTCTCCCTCTCTCTCACTCTCACTCTCTCTTTTTTCCCTCTCTATCTTCCTCTCATTATCTCTCACTCTTTCTCTGTGTAATTGTGTGTTTCTGAGAGAATCACCACCCTAGCAACCCCCTTTCTCTCTCTCTCTCTCTCTCTCTCTCTCTCTCTCTCTCCCTCTCTCCCTCTCTCTCTCTCTCTCTCTCTCTCTCTCTCTCTCTCTCTCTCTCTCTCTCTCTCTCTCTCTCTCTATTTCTGTGTATGAGTGTGTATTTCTGATAGAACCACCAGCCCAGAAGCCCTTTCCCTCTTTCTCGCTCTCTCCTTCTCCCTCTCTCTTTTTCTCTACCAGCCTAGCTGCCTAGCGGCCTGAACGAAAGATAATGACAGAAAGGACCAAGGACCAGCAGCTCAGCAGCCTTACGACATAGCGACTGGCGGCTTAAAGGTAAAACAAAGACTGATAGTACACCCAGCCTAGCAGCCCAGTTGCTACGCAGCCAAGCGGAACAGGAGTCTAGCCACCCGTCAACATGTTAAAGACTGACGACCTTCAGGCAGAATAAAGACTAATAGAACCACTAGCCTAAGGACCCAACGGCCTGATGGCTAAGCGGTCTGGCAGCCTGACGGTAAGACTGATAGATACATAGACCTAGGGGCCCTGTTGTCTTACAACTTAGCGACCTAGCAGCCTTGCGACCTAAATAAATAAACCAAAAAGGGCCAAAAGCCTAACATCCGAGTGACCAAGCGCACTTGCGATCGATGTGTAAAATTCAAACCGGTGAGCCCACTAATTAGGCGGCCTAGAGCCCTTGCTGACTGGCAGCTTGAAGCTAAAACCAAGACTGATGGAACCATGAACCTAGCATGGTGGAGGCCTGGTGGCCTAAAAGTTGATTAGAGATGAAAGGGCCACCAGTCTTGCGACCTAGCCTGAAGGTTATACGAAGATTGATAGAAACATCATCCAAGTTCCACAGCAGCTATGTGGTCTTAGCTGCCTAGATGTTTGCCGGCCTAGTTATCTTTTTATGCCTGGCAGCCTGAAGGTAATATAATGAATACTAGAACTGCCAGCTAGGCGGCGGTCGAATAACCTAGTGATCGGGCGGCCTGACGGCACGAATGAAAAATAAAGACAGAAAGAACCAAAAGCCAGCAGCTGAGCGGCCTTACGGCCTAGCAGACTGGCTGCTTAAAGGTAAAACAAAGACTGATAATACAACCAACCTAGCATCTAATAACCTTGCAGCCAAGCGGAACAGCCGCCTAGCGGCCCGTCAACCTGATAAAGCCTGGCGACATTCAGGTAGAATAAAGACTGATAGAACCACTAGCCTAAGGGCCCAACGGCCTGGTGGCTAAGCGGTCTGGCAGCCTGATGGTAAGACTAATAGATACATAGACCTAGGGGCCTAGTGATGTAACAACTTAGCGGCCTAGCAGCCTTGCGACCTAAATAAATAAACCAGAAAAAAACAAAAGCCTAGCAGCAGAGTGGCCTAGCTTACTGGTGACATGAAGGTTAAATTAAAACTGGTAGACCCACCAACAAAGCGTCCTAGCCCCCTAGCGGCCTGAAGGTAGAATAAAGACTGATAGCAACCTCGCGGTCTAGCAGCCTGAAAGTGAAGGTAAAATGAGAGAGAAAGCACCGCCAGTCCGCTAGGCTTCTTAAGCGATAGGCTACTGTGTTGCTAAGCTGGTGGTTGTATCTGTTTTTATCGTACCTTCAGGTCGCCAGGCCGCTAGGCTATTGGCTCTTTCTGCTTTATCTTATTTTGAGGTCGCTGTGCCGCTACGTCGTTTGTTCTATGAGTCTTCTTTTATCTCCAAGGTCGCTATGCTCGTTGTTCTATTAGAACCACCAGCCAAGTGGCCCACGGTCTAGCGAGCTCGCGGCCTGACGGTTAAAAAAGGAACTGATAGAAACACTAGCCTTGCAGCCCGGTGGCCCTGCCGCCAAACGGCTACCGGTCTTATGATCTGGAGGTCAAATAAATACTGATAGAACCACCAGCTTAGCGGCCCAGCGACCTAAATGCCTGAAGGTCAAATAAACACTGATAGAATCAGAAGCATAGCGGCGTGGCGGATTTGCAGCCTTGCGCTATATAAAAACCTGGAGGCCTGAAATCAAATAATTCGGTAAGAATAACTAGCCAAGCAGTCTGGCGATCAAAAAATAAGATAAAAAAGACGAACCGAAAGCTTAGATGCCAAGCGGCCTAGCGTCCTAGTGACCTGGCAGCCAGATTGTAAAATATAGACAGATTGAACCACCGGCCTAACGATGCATGGGCCTAGCGGTGCAGCGGCCTAGAAGCCCAGCATCCACGCGACTGTTAGCCTAATGAAGCCTGGTAGACTAAATGTACAAAAAAGACTGAAAGAACCACTAGGCTGTCAGGCCATTAGGTAGCTTGGGCTGCTAGGCCGCTGGGACGCTAGGCTACTGGACCGCCAGGGTGGTGGTTGTATCAGCCACTATTTAACCGTCAGGCCACTAGGCCGCTGGGCTGCTAGGTCGGTTATTCTATAACTCTTTTATTATTTTCAGGCCGCTCGTTTGATTGCTATATTAGTCTATGTTTTTCTACAGTCCGCAAGTCTTCTACGCCGTAAGGCCGCTCGGCCGCTAGGCTTTTTGATCATTTTGTCCTTATATTATCCTTTACCCTGTTGTATCTTTTGTCCGCTGGGCCAACGGGCTGCTTTGTCGCCAGACCTCTGTGCTGCTTAGCTTAGCTATCAATATTTAATTTACCGTCAGGCTGCCAGGCTTTATAACATCAAAATGCCGCGGTGTAGCCAGGCATGTGGTTCTGTCAATCCTTTTTGACCTTCGGGCCGCTCGGCCACTGGGCTGTTAGGAAAGAGAGAGCCAAAAGCCTAGCGGACCAGCGGCATTGCGGCCTAGCAGACCGGTGACCTGAAAGTAAAACAAATGAAAGAACAAGTAGCCTGGAGGCCTGCATTTGAATAAAGACTGATTAAAAAACCGACTTAGCGGCCCTGCGGACAAGCGGCCTGGCAACCTAAAAGAAATAACCAGCGACATACTTGCCTGGTGGCTTGAAGATTGTACTACCAGCCAATCGCGACAGTGGCAAAATGGCCTCGCGGCCCAGCGAACTGGTGGCCTTAAGGTAAATTAAGACTGATACATATCAGCCTAGTGGCCTAGCGGCCTGGCGACTAGTACCAACAGCCTGACGGCCTAATTAAAAATAAATCTTAGCATTGATAACGAGTTTGTTTGAGACTTAACAATATTTTCAGGTAAAAACAAAATGTGGAACGTACAATAGATCCCGGTATAAAATATAACCCGAATACGCTATTTTGATCATTATCGGATTACCAATATTATTGTAAGCGTTCGTACGTTTCTTAATACAAAACATCTGTCATGCTTTCTAGGTGACAAAACGGTGCAAACTGTTTGCAAACATACCACGTTTTGCAAGTGCACTTGCTTACAAAGCTGGACATGCTTTCTTAACAGAATGTACCGTTTATCTTCCTGGGCTTATGACTATATTAAACTTCATAGTTATTGTTCATTTAATTCCATCTAGTGACTTGCATATATATATGACTGAAATTGAGGTGACCTTTACAGTATGGAAACATTTTTTAAAACGTAGATAATGCAAAACCGGACAAGCGGGCGTCCTCAAATGGACAAAACGGCGAAATATTTCCGTAAAACTATAAAGCAACTGATACACAATACATTGGTTTCTTATTTAGATTCATAAGAATTATTTTCTCTGTATTCGGAAAAAAATCTATTAATCCGTCCTCTGCGTTAATAATCTAGGCATCGCCTCTGTCATTGAGGCAGGGTGCTATGTCAAATAACGTACTAATACCTAACGACTGATAAACAAAACATTCATGTCTTATTTAGGTTCATAAGAATGATTTTCTATGTATTCGAGCAGGGTCAGACGAAAAAGGTCTATCAATCCGTCTGTTTCGTAAATACTCTGGGCATCGCCTAAACTTCTGTCGTGAAGGTGGGGTGCTACATTGAATTCCGTAAAAGAAAATAAAAACAATAATTTTCAATACATTCATTTCTTATTCAGATTCATAAAGGATGATTTTCTCTATATTCAATCAGGGCCAGATGAAAAAAAATCTTCCAATCGTTCTGCTTCGTAAATACTCTAGGCATCGCCTAAATTTCTGTCATAAAGGCGGGGTGCTACATTGAATTCTATAAAAAATTATCAAAGAACTGATAAATTATACATTCATATCTATGTTAGATTCACAAGACTGATTATCTCTGTATTCGAGCAGGGCTAGATAAAAATTCTATCAATCCGTCTGCTTCGTAAAATTTTTTGGCATCGCCTAAACTTCTGTCATAAAGGCGGGGTGCTACATTGATTTCCGTAAAAAATATAAAAACAACTGATAAACAAAACATTCATTTTTAATTAGATTCATGGGAATCATTTTCTCTGTATTCGAGCAGGGTCAGAAAAAAAAATTATATCAATCCGTCTAATTCGTAAATACTCTAGGCATCGCCTTTACTTCTGTTATGAAGGTTGTGTGCTATGTCAAATAACGTACAAATGCAAAAGCAACTGATAAACAATACATTCATATCTTATTTAGATAAAAAAAAAGATGATTTTCTCTATATTCGAACACTGTCAATTGAAAAAAAAATGTCTATCAATTCGCCTGCTTCGTAAATACTCTAGACATCGCCTAAACTTCTGTCATGGAGGCGAGGTGTTACATTGAATTCCGTTAAAATATCAAAGCAACTGATAATTATACAATTATATCTTAGTTAGATCCATAAAAATTATTTTCTCTGTATTCGAGCAGGGTCAGATGAAAAAAGTCTATCAATCCGTCTGCTTCGTAAATACTCTAGGCATCGCCTAAACTTCTGTCACGAAGGTAGTGTGCTATGTCAAATAACGTACAAATACAAAAGCATTAGATAAACAATACATTAATATATGTTATTTTGATAAAAAAAAAATTTCTTTATATTCCAACACTGTCAATTGAAAAAAAAATTCTATCAATTCGTCTGCTTCGTTAATACTCTAGGCATCGCCTAAACTTCTGTCATGGAGGCGGGGTGCTACATTGAATTCCGTAAAATATCAAAACAACAGATAAACAATACATTCATGTTTTATTTAGATTCATGGAAATGATTTTCTCTGTATTCGAGCAGGGTCAGACGAAAAAAGTCTATCAATCCATCTGCTTCGTTAATACTCTAGGCATCGCCTAAACTTCTGTCACGAAAGCAGTGTGCTATGTCAAATAACGTACAAATACAAAAGCATTAGATAAACAATACATTCATATATTATTTTGATAAAAAAATATTTTCTTTATATTCGAACAGTGTCAATTTAAAAAAAATTCTATCAATCCGTCTGCTTCGTTAATACTCTAGGCATCGCCTAAACTTCTGTCATGGAGGCGGGGTGTTACATTAATTTCCATTAAAATATCAAGGCAACTGATAAATAATACATTTATATCTTAGTTAGATTCATAAAAATTATTTTCTCTGTATTCGAGCAGGGCTACATGAATAAAAAGTCTATCGAACCGTCTGCTTCGTAAGTACTCTAGGCATCGCCTAAACTTCTGTCATGGAGGCTGGGTGCTACATTGTATTCCGTAAAAATATCAAAACAGCTGATAAACAAAACATTCATGTTTTCTTTAGATTCATGGGATTGATTTTCTCTGGATTTGAGCAGGGTCAAGTAAAAAAAATCTATCAATCCGTCTAATTCGTAAATACTCTAGGCATCGCCTAAACTTCTGTCATGAAGGCAGTGTGCTATATCTAATAAGGTACAAATACAAAAGCAACTGATAAACAATACATTCATATCTTATTTAGATAAAAAAGGGTGATTTTCTCTATATTCGATCATTGTCAATTGGAAAAAAAAAATCTATCGATTCGCCTGCTTCGTAAATACTCTAGGCATCGCCTAAACTTCTGACATGAAGGCGGGGTGTTACATTGAATTCCGTTAAAATATAAAAGCAACTGATAGTGATACAATTATATCTTAGTTAGATCCATAAAAATTATTTTCTCTGTATTCGAGCAGGGTCAGATGAAAAAATACTCTATCGAACCGTCTGCTTCGTAAATACTCTAGGCATCGCCTTAACTTCGGTCATGAAGGCGGGGTGCTACATTGAATTCCGTAAAAATATCAAAACAACTGATAAACAATACATTCATGTTTTATTAAGATTCATAAAAATTATTTCTCTGTATTCGAGCAGGGTCAGACGAAAAAAGTCTATCAATCCATCTGCTTCGTAAATACTCTAGGCATCGCCTAAACTTCTGTCACGAAAGCAGTGTGCTATGTCAAATAACGTACAAATACAAAAGCATTAGATAAACAATACATTCATATATTATTTTGATAAAAAAAAATATTTTCTTTATATTCGAACAGTGTCAATTTTAAAAAAATTCTATCAATTCGTCTGCTCCGTTAATACTCTAGGCATCGCCTAAACTTCTGTCATGGAGGCGGGGTGCTACATTGAATTCCGTGAAAATATCAAAACAACTGATATACAATACATTCATGTTTTATTTAGATTCATGGGAATGATTTTCTCTGTATTCGAGCAGGGTCAGACGAAAAAAGTTTATCAATCCATCTGCCTCGTTAATACTCTAGGCATCGCCTAAACTTCTGTCACGAAGGCAGTGTGCTATGTCAAATAACGTACAAATACAAAAGCATTGGATAAACAATACATTTATATATTATTTTGATAAAAAAAATATTTCCTTTATATTCGAACAGTGTCAATTTAAAAAAAAATCTATCAATTCGTCTGCTTCGTTAATACTCTAGGCATCGCCTAAACTTCTGTCATGGAGGCGGGGTGTTACATTGAATTCCGTTAAAATATCAAAGCAACTGATAAATAATACATTTATATCTTAGTTAGATTCATAAAAATTATTTGCCTGTATTCGAGCAGGGCTACATGAATAAAAAGTCTATCGAACCGTCTGCTTCGTAAATACTCTAGGCATCGCCTAAACTTCTGTCATGGAGGCGGGATGCTACATTGAATTCCGTAAAAATATCAAAACAACTGATAAACAATGCATTCATGTTTTCTTTAGATTCATGGGATTGATTTTCTCTGTATTTGAGCAGGGTCAAGTAAAAAAAATTCTACCAATCCGTCTAATTCGTAAATACTCTAGGCATCGCCTAAACTTCTGTCATGAAGGCAGGGTGCTATATCTAATAACGTACAAATACAAAAGCAACTGATAAACAATACATTCATATCTTTTTTAGATAAAAAAGGGTGATTTTCTCTATATTCGAACACTGTCAATTGAAAAACAAATCTATCAATTCGCCTGCTTCGTAAATACTCTAGGCATCGCCTAAACTTCTGACATGAAGGCGGGGTGCTTCATTGAATTCCTTAAAATTATCAAAGCAACTTGAATTAATATATGTTTTTCAATTTGTTGTAACGAGAAACTGTTTGTAGTTTAAGTTACTGAAATAAAATGTCTAATGTCTAAAAATAATGTCTAATGATAAATAATACAAACATATCTTATTTAGATTCACAAGAACGATTTTCTCTCTATTCGAGCTGGGTCAGATAAAAATAAAACTGTATCAATCCGTCTGCTTCGTAAATACTCTAGGCTACGCCTAGACATCTGCCATGAAGGCAGGGTGCTTTATAAAATAACTTTCAAATAAATACCAAAGCAACTGATAAACAATACATTCATTAATCATTTATGGTTGATAGGATTGGTTGTCTGAATGTTGAATAAAGTGTTATAGAACAACCAGCCAAGCAGTCTAGCAGCCTTGTGGTCTAGCGGCCTAACGGGCACGCGGCCTGAAGATCAAAAAAGACAGATAGAACCAGTAGCCTAACAGCCAAGAGGCCCAGCCGTCCAGCGGCCTTCAGGCCCTACTGTCAATTGAATATTGATAGAACCACCAGCTTAGCGACCCAACTACCTAGCGGCCTGAAAGTCAAATAAAGATTGATGGAACTACCAGCCTAAGAAAAACGGGCTTGTTGTTCCATTAGTTATTGTTTTACCTTCAGGCTTGGCGGCCGAAACGTAGAAAAAAGACTGATAGAACCACCAGTCTATGGACCTAGCGATCTGAATCTATAAAAAAAAACCTTGATAGAGCCACCAATTTAGCAACGTGGCGACCTAAAATAAAACAAAGACTGATAGAACCAACAGCCTAGCGGCCCTGCAGCTCAGCTGCCTAGCATTCCGACAGCCTGTAGTTTAGGCTTATAGAACCACTCGTCTAGCCGCCTCGCAGTCATGCGGCCTGGGAGCCTGAAGGTAAAATACAGGGTTTTAGAACCACCAGCAAAACGGCCCACGGTGTAGCGAGCTCGCGGCCTGACGGTCATAAAGCTGACTGATAGAAACACTAGCCTTGCAGCCAAGTGGCCGAGCCGCCCAGCGGCTACCGGTCTTGCGGCCTGAAGGTCAAATAACTTCTGATAGAACCACCAGCTAAGCGGCCCAACGACCTAGCTGCCTGAAGGTCAAATGAATACTGATGGACCAGAAGCCTATCGGCGTGGAGGCGTGGAGGCCTGGAGACAAATTAATCCGATAGATTAACTGGCCGTGTGGCCTAGCGGCCTGGCGATAAAAACAGACGAATCGAAAGCCTAGATGCCAAGCGGCCTGGCGGCCTAGTGACCTGGCAGCCTGATTGTAAAATAAAGACAGATTGGGCCACCAGCCTAGCGACACATTGGCCTAGGGGTGCAGCGGCCTAGAAGTCCAGCGTCCACGCGGCCGTTAGCCTAATTAAGCCTGGTAGTCTAAATGTACAAAAAAAGACTGATAGAACCACAGGCTGTCAGGCTATTAGGTAGCTTGGGCTGCTAGGCCGCTTGGACGCTAGGCTACTGGACCGCCAGGGTGGTATTTGTATTAGTCTTTATTTGACCTTCAGGCCACTTAGCCGCTGGGCTGCTAGGTCGGTTTTTCTAAAACTCTTTTATTATTTTCAGGCCGCTCGTTTGATTGCTATATTAGTCTATGTTTTTCTACAGTCCGCAAGTCTTCTACACCGTAAGGCCGCTCTGTCGCTGAGCTTTTTGTTCGTTTTGTCTTTATATCTTTTTTTACCCTGCTGGGCCAACGGGCTGCTCTGTCGCTACACCTTCGCTGCTTAGCTAGTGGTTCTATCAATATTTACTTAACCTTCAGACTGCCAGGCTTTATTACGTCAAAAAGCCGCTGTGCAGCTAGACAGGTGGTTCTGTCAGTCATTTCTTACCCTCAGGCCGCTTGGCCACTGGGCTGCTTGGAGAGAACCAAATGCCTAGCGGACCAGCGGCTTGGCGGCCCAGCAGATTGATGGCCTGAAAGTAAGACAAGGACTGAAAGAAAAATGGCCGGGAGGCCTGCATTTAAGTAAAGACTGATAAAATAACCGACTTATCGGCCCTGCGGATAAGCGGCCTGGCAACCTTAAAGAATTAAAGCAGAAATAACCAGCGACCTAGTTGCCTGGTGGCCTAAAGGTATATTAAAGACTGGTTGAACTAACATCCAATGGTGACAGTGGCACAATGGTTTCGCGGCCCAGCGAACTGGCGGCCTTAAGGTAAAATAAAGACTGATACAAATCAGCCAAGTGGCCTAGCGGCCTGGCGACTAGTACCAACAGCCTGACGGCCTGAAGGTAAAACAAAGGAACCACCAGCCTAGCGGCCCGATTAAAAATAAAGCTTAGCTATAGCATTGATCATAAGTAAAAGTTTGGAGAGCCTTAATAACATTTTCATGTAAATACAAAATGTGGAACGTGCAATAGATCCCGGTATAAAATATAATTCGAATACGCTATTTTCATCATTATCGGATTACCAATATTGTTGGAAACGTTCGTACGTTTCTATATACAAAACATCTGTCTTGCTCTCAATGTGACAAAACGGTGCAAACTTTTTGCAAGTTATACCTCGCTTTGCACGTGCACTTGCTAACAAAGCTGGGTATGTTTTTCAAACAGAATGTACCGTTTATCTTTCTGGACTCAGGACTGTATTTAACTTCAAAGTTATTTTTTATTAAACTCAATCAACTGCCTTGCATATATATATGACTGAAATTTAAGTGATGTTAAAAGTATGTAAACATTTTTTAAATCGCAGAAAATGCAAAACCGGACCAGCGGACGTCCTAAATGAACAAAACGGCGAAATATGACGGAGGTGAACAGTCATCCCAAAAACAAATGAATGCTTTGACTGGTCAGTCGATTTCTTTTATGGACAGTAGCTATCTTTCAATGTTATTTAGTAAATGAGAAATGTGAATTCTGTGTCGAATTCATTTCAAATTTAACTGTAGGTATTTTAATTCTGTAAAATAAATAAATATTTCCACTTAAATGGTTTAGTAAGCAAGCTTCTCAAGCTCCGACGTATTATCTATTATCTTAAGTTCCCAAATATAGAATCTCTGATAGATACATTTAATTAATGATGATATGGGGGAATGGTAGCAGGAATTAAGTGTTAAGTATTAAAATGATAAAAGTTAGTCTGTTGACTTGTCTGTTTGACGAATACCGACGAATTGATTAGTCAATACATACAAACATCGATCTTTTCTACATGTATTTTACATTATTTACTGTTTAAATAAAAACATGGATGTTCGAGTATGCAGAAAATGTAACAATCAACATGTTACATAAAATTGCAAAAAATTCTAACACCATATGAATCCCAAATAAATGAAACTTCTTGCAATGCTGTTGAGAGAACTTGTGACAAGATGCCGTTACTACAGCTTATAATATTGGGATAAAACTTTTTAAAAAAACACACCTGAAATTGGTGAAAGGTATAGGTGTACAAGTATGAGTCGCGCTTTCATGCTACTATTTGTCTCAAAGGGTAAAAATAGTTTAATCCGACTTCTTCTTAACAACCTTATTCTAATATCTCACTCAAACTTGTAAATCTATAACATTTTTTGCAACAAATGCAAAGCATCGCATAGGTGTACAAGTTACATCGAGACGCGAGAGATCAATTCTACATCGAAAATGGCGGGGCGACATGTGATCTTTGACTTAAGATGAATTTCCTCTGTCCGCGCCCTTATTCTATGTTTTGAGTTTGGTGAATATTCTAAACATTGTAACTATAGCTTTATGGAATAAGCTGTAGATTCGATGTTATGTTCATTCATCAGTGACATTTTTCAAGGGAGGGTGTATTACACCATTTTGATTTGTGCGAAATGGTAGTTACGCCCTTGCTTAGGTAACGTTTTCAAGTTTTTCAACTACATTCTTTGTAATATGGCCAATTATGCCTGAAATATGGAAATTTTAGTAGATTACAATTATTTAATTCAGAGGGGTATACATTACAAGTATTAATGGAAAGATAAATAAATTAAGATTTCATTGATAATCAAAATATTTCGTGTTGATGTGGTATTACCTTGGAATTATAATGTGAAAATGGTGTAATTTCTTAACTTTAGTCTTGGAGTCTATTTCAGAGCTACCTCCCGTGACCATATAGCAACGGCCAGAAAAAAGTGCAATGTTTCACAATTATTAATTCAGTCTGTAAACTTTGAAGCTTACTTAAAGCTGAAAACTTATTTTTGTTATTCATTTTGATAAATCCTATCAGATAAATTTCCATTCAAGCTGTTTGTTTTTTTTAAAAATTAAGCTTCAGGATATAGGACAGTCGTTTGTGTTACTTTTACAAAAATAATAAATTAAATAAGAAAAGAATTTGGTACAAATAACAGATGGACAGAGTTTTCCTTAATTACATTTAGGTATGAAACTAAAAACATAATCACACCGTATGATTCCGAGTATTCATACAGTGTGATTATGTTTTTAGTTCCATACCTCAATGAAATTAAAAAATATTCTCCTTATATCTTTGATTTAATATCAAGAGGCAAAATGGAAGTATTTCTCCATAATTAAACATGTTTTTAATTGGACTTCTTTGTGCGCAAGCTAAAAAATTAACTACCCGCTTAAAATTGTTTTCATTGAGGAATTAACCCAATTTTTCAGCAAATTAGAGAGCACGAAAATTGATGGAAACCAATGAAATCAAGTTATTCAATTATGTAGTCAACCAACTGCACCTAGAAAAATTGCGCTATTGCTATGGGTCACCGCAACACTATTGTAAATAATTTAAATAATGCATGCATGCATATTAGGGGGCTATTTTATTCCTACGTCTGTCAATTGTGTTTATGTAGAAAAAATAAGGTTTTCGCTAAATGCTTATAGCTTGTGATGCAAGGTCGAGATATTGAATGGGAATACGTTTAGAAAACAAAAATTAGGGAACGCTTTTGATTTGTTTAATTCTGATTTAAAAGTCAATGGAGAATGATAAAACACGATAATCGATTACCTAAGCTCCGCCCTTCTTACGTAAACGTTATCTTAAAATATCCTAGAGTATTGTAGGCAATAATTATAACCCCGCCCATTTTTGTCATTGATAACCATGATTGGATAAGTTGTGTAAGCCCCCACCCTAGGTATAATCTAGATGAGATGTGATTGGTTATTTAGTTATTAAACACTGTTTCTTTTTTATTAGTTTCTTCTCCGGGAGATATTTTTCCGAAGTAACAATTGTTGCAAATATTTGAACGAATATTTGAATATTAAATTCCTCTCCAGCACTCATTAAATCATCAAAAATACGTTGGGTAAATCCAAGTCTTATAAATTTGACTTTAAAATGTTACATGAACATAAAAACTACATATCAAGCCTTTATTTCATAATTGATTATTTTCTATATGAATTCAAAATATGATATCAAACGTGCAGGATTGGATTCCTTATAAAATCACGTAACATTTTTCTTGTAAGAGGCATTTTATAGCAAATCTTTGCAATTATAATTTAAAAAAAAGCGGAACACTAATTTTAAGTATATATGCAGATAATAATAATCTTATAATTTATATGACCAGCAGAAACTGAAAGGCATCCTCTTTCAAAAAATCAGCCCTCGTCCGTGACTTTGAACAAGTTGGATCAAATTGGAGAAATCTTGGCTTTTGTAGCATTTTCTACACTTTAGTAATTCTACCCGTCTGTAAAATTACTTGCATTTTTTTTTTATTTATAACTTAAGTATTTTTCCATATATGCTTCTCTTTAATAGTTAAATACGAGAATATAATGGAAGCAAAATATGCATCTTTTGTTATTTTTTTTATTCTTTATCATCAATATTTAAAGGGTAATAATGAAGTTTTAATCATACTAACTTGTTAAAGCATAAGATTTCTTTTATCTATTCCCAAATATAAATCGATATTCATAATGAAAAATTATTTGAAAATGTAATTTTTAGGATGTGTTTTTTAAATTTGAGATGTCACATTTACATATTGATCCCATCGCAACCAAGCGGTAAATCACTTACTCGATAGATGTATGTTACTTCAAGGACCCGAAATATACATGTTTATTGAGATATGCCAAAATTATGACCATAAAACGCCACATGGCACATCTGGTATCGTATGACCGTAATGAATTACATTCAATACGTTGTCTGTTGATCTATTTAATAACAAGGGCTTGTAGTGTTATGGGTTCTGAATTTCGGATTTAATAGGTTTGTATAAAAAAGTTTGTATTGTAATTTTACCTTAAAAATAAAGATTCCGGATTGGTATAAAATATAAGACATAAAAATCATAAGCTAAAATAAGCAAATTAAAAGGCCTGAATTCGCAAGTTATTTATCGATTTCTACAGGTATAACATTGAGAAACTTGAATTTACAAAATATGTGGATAAATGAATCGAATTATATAAAGATCAGATAAAAATAGGGTAACGATCCATCTTCTTCGTAAATACTCATCGTAGCATCGCCTTAATTTCTGTCATGACGGCATGCTGCTACATTGATTTATGTAAAATTATATAGGCAACTAATGATATAGGCAACTAATAATAACTAATAATAAAACTAATAATTCATATTAATCGAATTTAGATGAAAAAGTCTATCCATCCGTCTGCTTCGTAATTACTCAAGGCATCGCCTAAACTTCTGACAGGGTGCTACATTGCATCTCGTAAAAATATCAAATCAGCTGATAAACAATACATTTATATCTTATTTTGATTTATTTGAGTGATTTTCTCAGTATTCGAGAAAGGTCAGTTGAAAAAAGTATATCAGTCAGTCTGCTTTGTAATTACTCTAGGCATCGCCTAAACTTCTGTCATGAAGGCGGGGTGCTACATTAAATTTTGTAAAATTATCAAGGTAACTGATAAACAATACATTCATATCTTATTTGGATTCATTGAAATGCTTTTCTCTGTATTTGAGCAGGGTCAAGTAAAAAAAAATCTATCAATCCGTCTAATTCGTAAATACTCTAGGCATCGCCTAAACTTCTGTCATGAAGGCGGGGTGCTATATCAAATTCTGTAAAAATATCAAAGCAACTAATAAACAAAATATTTATATCTTATTTATATTCATAGGAGTGATTTTCTTTGTATTCGAGCAGGGTTAGATGAAAAAAAAACTTTCAATCCGTCTGCTTCGTAAATACTCTAGGCATCGCCTAAACTCTTGTCATGAATGCAGGGCGCTATATCAAATTCCGTAAAAATACCAAAGCTCCTGATAAACAAGATATTCATATCTTTTTTAGATTCAAATGTGCGATTTTCTCTGTATTCGAGAGGGATGTGATGAAAAAAGTCTATCAGTCCGTAATTACTCTAGGCATCGCCTAAACTTCTGTCATGAATGCAGGGTGCTACATTGAATTATGTTAAATTATCAAGGCAACTGATTAACAATACATTTATATGTTATTAAGATAGATTTCAATGTTTTTGACTGTATTTGTGCAGGGTCAGATGGAAATAGTCTATTAATTCGACTGCTCCGAGTACACTCTAGGCATCGCCTAAACTTCTGTCACGAACGCAGGATGCTATGTCAAATTCCGTAAAAATATTAGAGCAACTACTAAACAATACGTTCATATTTTACTTAGATTCGTTCAACATGTTTTTCTCTGTATTCGATCAGGGTCAGATTGAAATAGTCTATCAGTCCGTCTGCTTCGTAAATACTCTAGGCATCGCCTAAACTTCTGTCACGAAGGCAGGGTTCTACTTTGAATTCCGTAAAAATATCAAACCAACAGAAAACAAAACATATACATGTATATCTAATTTAGATCCATAGGAATGATTTCCCTGTATCGGAGCAGGGTTAGCATTTACATGATTCACAGCTCGTTATTGTAAAATCAGGTTAAAACAATGAATTGAACTGTCTGATTTTTCAATCTACTCTAAGCACCGCATTAATTTTTGAAATCGACGTACTTATGTTAGATTGAATTCGATTAAAAAGGCAAAGCAAATGATTTTCAAAACAAAATAGTTGTTATTTAATATTTAGATATTTGAGGAGAATTGCAGACAGTCAGGAAAAATAATTGGTTGTAAAACTGTCATTGACAACAGTAACTGGCAACCAGTCGTTCCAAACGACTGCTTATTCGACTGTGGTTAAGACCTTTTTTTTCGTCTACCGACGATATGAATATTTGTGTGGTGTATCGAAAACATCGGAAAAGCATCATTTCAAAACTGTAATTAATCTGTTTTAGTTGCCAACCGACCGTATAAAATAAGCGTTTGAACTATTAAAAAACTTGAAATTTTTTCTTGATCCGTAAGTCAGACAGACGGTCAGACCAACGATTTTGGATGGACAGACGCAGACGGACAGATGAAAAAACAGCTTGAACTACCTTAAATTTCATATATTTGTAGGTATAAAATAAGTTAAAGTCATTTCCATAAAAGACAAAGGGTGTATTTTAAAGGTATCGGGGAAATACGTTTACTCTAGGCATCGCCTAGAGTCACTTTAGGCGATGCCTAGAGTGACTCTAGGCATCGCCTAAGGTCCCTAACCCTGTCTGTCTGTCTGTCTGTCTGTCTGTCTCTCTCTCTGTCTGTCTGTCGGTCTCTCTCTCTCTCTCTCTGTCTCTATGTCTCTCTCTGTCTCTTTCTCTTTCTGTGTGTGTCTCTCTGTCTCTCTCTCTCTCATTCTGTTCCACTGTGTCTCCCTCTCTCCTATGTTTAATCGACAGCTTTAACGTTTAAATACGGCGATAAAACAGCATATTGTTGAATACTTACCATAACCGTTAGTACTACTATCTCCAATATTGAACTGCCACCCAGATCTCGAGGTGCTCGACAGAAGTAGTTCAACTTTTAACATTTGTTTGTAGCTATACTCCCTTTGGCATTGTGGGGGAAATGGTTCCTTATCGATAACGTTGAATTTCACCTGAGAAAACAAATAAATCATATGTGCATTTTTTTTTACAGAAAATTCGGCGAATAATTTTGGAATACGCTAATAATTATGCCAGATTGTTGATTTTGTAACCACGTTTGTTTGTTTTTTTTTTTTCGGGGGGGGGGGGGGTATTTGTTTTTTATTTCTTTATATTGATTTTTTTATTTGCTTTTGCTTTGTAGAACATTTTTCCGAAACAGCTGACAAACTTGTAGCGTAAGTGATAATATGCAATCTTTTGTAGAAATTTAGACAGGATAATAAATGAATAAATGTTTCGCAAGGGAGATAACCAATACAGTCTTGAAAACTGTCAAGAGTACAAATGGTAGGGTTATCAGATATCTCTAGGTAGCTGCTTCAAACAGACAGTTCCAAAATTAAATAGTCGTACTGACTTCAAATACCCAAACAAACACATCTTTATGTAAATTGGAAAGGATTTTTTGTCGATGCTAAAAAGGGGGCGGGTACCATATCTTTACAGTGTTACATAAAAGGACCTTTAGACTACTGCTCGTTTCGCGTCAGTCCCATTAGCTTAGTCAATAGAACGTCTGACTTAAAATCACTCGAACGTTGATATCAATGGTTCGATTGCCGGGCTGGTACGCTAACAAAGTAATTTTCGTTCGGATGAGACGTTAACCCGATGCCCGATGTCTAACAAGTTAAAAACCTATTGCGGATCATCTCAGAAGTAATTTTGTCATGAATCTTTGCTCTATCCCTCTAAACAGCTTACCGTCTTTTGAGGCGTTACTCATATGGACATATGCTACATTTGTGACGATAAATAATCGGAAATACACCTCTTTGTTCATTTAGTAAATAATATCGAGAAATCGACAAGGTGGGTGTTTTTAATAATCTCGGAATAAAACTGAATGAGTTCGGGGAGCGAGTTTTGAATGTATGTCGAGGGGGATCTTAATACTTTCTTTGATACTTTGCTAATTTCCTAACAGTTAAAGGCTTTTAAATGCGTTCACGGAAGCGTTAGCAAAAGGGCGAAACACGTGGATTCCCTTTGATTACATTCCGAAATAAAATTTGAAAGAAAATTGTGTTGGCTTAATATATCGTGAAAATTTCTGAAGTAATATGTGACAACAAGAGTGTCGTTGACACATAATACGCGGGAGGATGAGGATTATCATTAAGATGAAAGCCCACTTTACTGCGATGGTGCATCATAAAATTTAAAGATGTAATAGTGCTCCTGTTCACAAGACGAATAACATTTGAAAGTATCAACAAAATCAATCCCTAAATGGCGATTTGTTTACTTTCATCTCAAATGTACAATTTGTACCATAAGAAAATGAACAATAAGGCCACTTTTCCATAAATAAAGTGTTGCGTTCACAAGAATTTTACAAGAGGCCCCTTATTCCATGACGTAGCTTAAATTCAACAAACCACAACAATATGCGTAAGTCAGGTGAGGAATATTTGTGTAGTTGACTGCCTCGGTGGCCTAGTGGTAAATGCACTCGACCCGTGACCTAGAGGTCCGTGGTTCGAGCCCCACTGTCGACGAGGTGTGTTTATGGGCAAAACAATTATTAGCCAGTCCCAGTTCACCCAGCTGTAAAATTGGGTAGCAGTGGGTTTAAACCACTGCCTCTCTCTCAGGGACGTGAAAACATCAGGATTGAGTGTTCGCATAAGCTAAAGCTTTCGTCGCAATCGAACTAAAAAAAATAAATTAGTATAAACTAATATTTGTGTAAGTTTCATCATATAGGTCAATAAATGGGTGAGTAGTTTCGTTCACAAGAATTTGTACTTGGAGGTCCCCTTTTACCATGACGCGGCTTTATTTCAACAAATTGCGACAACATGCGCTTGTTCAAGTGACTAGAAATAATTTGTGAAAGGTTAATTCAAATCTGTCTATAAATGGAGGAGGATGAGTGGTGCTCACAAGATTTTTTCACATGAAGGGTCCTTTTCCATGACACAGCTGAATTTAACCTATCCACGACAATATGCGCGAGGTAAATTGACTAGGAACATTTTGTGAAAATTTCATCCAAAACGGTCCATAGATGAAGAAGTAGTTACGTTCACGAGATTGTACGTACGGACGTAGGTTCTGACATTGGAACGGGCAGATGGGCGTAGGAACGGACTGACGGACAGACGGAGAAGATGAGTCCGTTTGACTTCTATATGGACCATCATTTTTCCGAAAATCTCAGAATTGAATTAAATAACCGTATTTTCTTCTTGTGATATCATATTTTCTATCTAATACTATGAAGAATATTGTTTTTCAGAATGTTTGAAGGTGAAAGAATGATTTTGTCCGTCCGTCTCATTGTTAACTTTCTGCCTTTCATATCCACTCGTGTCTAGTATAAACGAAACAGCGAATTGTTTGTCCAAAAAAGCTCTGATTTGCATAGGGGCCAAGTCAAAAGCATATGGTTTTAGCAATCGTTTTGGCATAAAATCGAGTATTTTTGTAAAATTACTTTTGTCGAATTTTTACGTCATTATGCTTTCAAATCTTGGTGTATCTGTATTTGTTCAAAAACGGTTTGACTAGATAACTGATAATAGTTTTTATCCATTCTGAGATAAACCCCATATATCCTTATTTAGACCAATCAAAAACGATCATTTTACGAAGTCGTTGGGATTTCCACGAGGAAAACTATATAAGCAGGCGAGAAATAGTGGTAAAAATCACGTGGTATTAAAGTTTAAGATGTCCGGACCGTCGATATGCTAATTAGATTTTCCAATTGTGGAATACTGGACATTTCCTCTGTCAAATGTGTTTATAAAAGAACGGATATAATTTCCATCTTCTAATAAAATATGAACACGAGTTCTATATAAAGCTTCCTAATTCTTCAAGAACCTGTCAGACGCTTACAATTTCAATTACAGGTATGTCAATGAGATCGTGATTTTTTTCTAACTTTTTTTTATTTTGACTCTATTGGTTCTTTCTTTTTCAGTGAGTTTGATGTGCTTTTGAAATATTTGAGTGAGTGTTTGGAATCAATGAGTTTAGCGCTGAGCCTGTAGTTCGGAATTGTTTTGATCGAGATATTTATCAATTTTACGATATTATTTACGGTACCAGCATTTCAAGATTTGTAATCACATACCTATTTCATCCGATGAAGTTTTCTTGCCGCACAGATGTCACAAGCGGTCTTCCTTACCATTACCTACCAGATTATCTCTTAATACCGTTTGCAACACGCAAATATTGTAAGTCATATCCGACACGCATTACTGTAACCCTTTCCTGTATAATCCCTGCTTTTTACGTGCCAGTGATTTTATGATTGAGAAAACATTGCGAAAAAAAAGAAGAAATTGCTTCTGACAAGCAATTTCTTCTTTTTCCACACTATTTTCTACCCTACAGAATGGTTATTTTTCGAATTAAATCCACTTTAAATTTTCGTCTGCAAAACCTTTGAATTTGGACAGGTCCAAAATATTGTAAAACAGGAAAGGGATAAGGTTTAAAAGCGTTGTTCTGGGAGTGAGTGGGATCAATCCCATTTGAAGAGCCCAAAACATGGTGATACTAATCGCAATATTTACTCTGCAGCAAATCGAGACCTTCGTGAATCATTGTCATATCGAATGTTAAAGACACGCGTGTACTTTTGTCCCCCCCCCCCCCCCCCCCCCAAAAAAAAGCCAATAATTGGAATGCGAATAGGTTTCTCTAAAACCCCGTGAACAAAATTTGCGATAGTGAATTATCTCCTTTAAATCCCACTTATGACTTACTCATTACACTCATTCATTTCATTTCAAAATCATTCCAAAATTATTCACATTGTCAATTTCACGATCTTACTAAGTGTATGTTCCAGTAAACGCATGAAAAGAACATTCTAAAGTAAATTTATTACCTGAAACACAGCCTGTCTGCTACACTTGTTTGTAAATGAGCTTGTTATATTGCTGAGAACCGATACTCCATTCATTGTTGACACCTCTTGTCCAATGTTATTAAAATCAGCACATAGTTGGCCATTTTCACAATCTTGAACTTTAGAATGGATACAATATAAGTTTGTTTCAGTGCAAGATAAACTGAAACCAACTTCCAAACGGTAACTGCATGTTTCACTCTTTTCGACACATTTAGCGGAAAAGAATCGAATGGTTAATTAAATTCATAGAAAGACAAATTAATTTCGAGGACTTTGGCAGACGAATTATGTAAAAAGTACCAACAGAACGATTTTAGCAGGCAAAGGAAGCCTCTAACCCAACTTCAAAAAAGTCACAATAATCGAAAAATGCAGGAAATTTCCAAAATTTCTGTCGAGGAAATACCTGTATGTTATTGAAAAAAAAAACACTATCCTTTCGATGTCTTAAAGGTAGTTGACTAGAAATAAGTAAGAAAACAATTTACGACGTTCATTTGCGTAAATGCGGTGAATTATTTAATTCAACCCATCCAACAATGTTAATTTTGAAATTGGGGGTACCCTAGTTAAATCGCTTTCCTTGGAGAAATTTTTTTATGAATTCTGGTTTCGCTATCTACCATGTGCTCTGGCTATCAGAAATAAAGAAACACTTGTATCTTTATTATAACAAAGCAATAATTTTCGGGTTTGTTTGTTTTTTTGTAGTGACCGATTTGAAGTTGGTTCAAATTTACATATAGACTCATTTAGTTGAACAAATTCACTTAAAATTGAATGAGTGTGAGGAACGAAGTTTGAAAAAACTAAATGCACTTAATTTGACATTGATAATTTTGTCCATTCGACGAATTTTGCGGTACGCCATTACATCCCTTTAAAAAAATATTCGTATTTATCTGTTTGTTTGTGTTAAGGACCTAAAAACATTTAACAATCCACATCAGCCAATACAATCGTGTAATTGTTTGATAAATATGAATCGAATTTAGGTCGTTTGTAATGATTTATAAGCTGTTTTTACGGATTTCGAAGCGTTTTTTGCGTGGCTGGAGTGAGTGCAACTTTGGGAGTGTGAGTGACTTAGAATGATTTTGGTCGGAGTTACTGACTAACTACAATTTGGACGAATTTATTGATATCTGTACCTCACTTTATTAAAATATACGTACTTTTCAGACAGCTCCAGCAGAAGCGTTAATATCCACGCCAGTAAATAAATGCGTGGAATGACCTTATCGAAGTCAGGCCGATTGGTTGAGTTGGTAGAGCACCGGACATTAAAACCACTGAAGTTCGACCGCGTGAGCTCGATTCCCGGGCTGGCTAAATAAGAACGTTAAGCTGAGGCCCCGTGAGACGGTGCTTTGCACCGAGCACGTTAAAGAACCATGGCGGATCTCAGCAGTATTTTCGTCATGTATCCTTGCACTATCTTCCGTAACAACTAACTGTCTTCTGGGGCGTTGCTCATATTGGCATGTGCTATGGTAGCGGCGATGAATAAATGGAAATACACAAACATCGCTTTCATTTTAATTTCGATCCTTTGAATGCTTTGTAAGGGTTTTGTTCGCCTTCAAATCGTTTCTTGAGAGATTTAAGTGAGAAGTTGGAATGGAGAGCTGAGCAAGCGCTCTAGAATGATGTCGAGTGGGCTAAGTATCATAAGCACTCTGATACTAACTCTAAGTATTAGCAGGTGTCATTTTCCTTTCTTCCTGTAAGTCCGACCAGTTTCTTTAGTGCGATAAAAAAAAAAAAAAAAAAAACAGAAACACAACTTACGTATATTGCTTCCGTTTATTGCCCTTATGACCACCAGCAGTAACCCGGCACACAAAACGATGTCGGTGAAATGTCTGAACGTCGTCATAGTAAAGATGGCTGTGCCTGTGAAAACGCATATAAAGCAGCTTAATACATCATGAAACTGACAAGGTGAATGATTTTGGAATGATTTCGGAATAAAATTGAATGAAAGGTGGATAGAAATTTATTGTGTGATTAAGGGGAGTTCGAACGAATAAGACGCTCTTCATCAGCCAATAAATTATGGAATGATTCTATCGATCTGATTGAAATGTTTATATTTAAACGATATTTGAGCGTTGTTTTATTTTTCTGGTTGGGTGTTCTGAATGAATGAATGGATCCCTGAGCCAGCGATTTTAAATGGTTTTGGTCGAGGTGAATATCAATTGCACGATGATAATAACTGTCACACATCATTTAAAAGCGACGAAGAGAATAAATGAAATATAACATACCGGTGTCAATTTCAAATACGTGTGGAGATACTAGTCTTTTCCCAGTATGAAATAGGAATTTATGTACATTCCTTGTTGTATGCGGCGTTTTAACTTCGTTGGTTATTGTTGAACTCGATTTGCACAAAATAAACCACGCTAAAGTAGAATGCCTCTATATATTGAAATCAATGCAAAATGAATTTTTCCACTAGCATTATTAACATTATAAAATACACACACGCACATACTTATATATAAATACATTCGTGTATTATTTTAAGTCGCCCATGACAATAAGTTCTGAAAATTAATTCCGGATGACGATTTCCATTCTACAGTTAGTTACATGATGAAATTGACATTCTCAATCGCCCACTCAGCGCTCAATTTATTCAATTCAAACGCTTACTCAATCCGCTTAAAAGCTATGCAAAAATATCGTAAAAATATACATTCAACAGCTAAAATCAAATAAATATAGAAAGAAAAAATCGTGATTTCACTGACATAATTAAAATTGTAAGCGTCTGCTTGGTTCTTGAAAAAATGGCAAGCCATTTATAGAAATTGTAAACTGATTTTATCAAGGGAGGATATTAATATTGCTAATTTTGTTCATCCTAAACAAAAGTAGCGATATTGGATTACCTCCCGTAATTTCATTCAAAACTCGCTCCACACACTCATTCAGTATCATTCCAAAGTCATTCCAAAATCATTCATATTGTCAATTTCACGATGTTTTTAACTGTACCTATTGGTAATTTCAGCATTCATCAGTACCCGTAGTAATGACTTAAATAAAACCTTTTACTATCATCAAATTTTTGCTTGTAACTGCAACATCCCCTTGTATCGTTATGGTTTCCATTGTATCGTATCTATTCAAGATACATTGGAATGAACACTGTTTAGCGATTCTTAATAAGTTTCACTTTTTTCGAGCGGAACCCTGATTCTGAGCATTTTTGCAGACAAACATAGACATAGATCAAACAAAGATCAAACTGCACAGACAGCAAAATGTGCAGAAGAATCTTAGCTTACACAGTCTGCTTGTTACTGGATTTTGGTTGCAAAAATTTGAACTCGACCTATTGATTTGACCAAATTCACGCCAATCTGTTAAACCAAAGACAGGAATATAGAAAGGGTTAAAAGGATAGTAGATTTGTTTTTGATCAGTAGAATCAGAGAAAAGTATTCTACATGACCTGATAATGTATGTATTTATTACGTGAAACTATAACAACCATTGACAAAGTGTAATTTCTAACAAAAAATAACAACACAATAAACATGATATAAATTAAAAAATTGAGGGTGTAGTCTAAAAGGATGTTCATTTTAAAGAAAATTGCTGTTATTTCTTACTTGAATTATACTACATTTCTTGATTTATAGGCCTTTTATCATTCTTCTTACAATTTTACAGTATTTTTCGTGAGACGCTGCGTATTTTGAGTGTTCAAAAATCTAAGATGCTAACTTAAGGTTTTGAGTCCTTGAATGGATGGTTTTATTTCCTCATGTATCTGGTAGAATGAACATACTTTGGTTTCAGCTTTATTCATTTTATTAAGTAAGGTATTTGTAGGAAGAAGTCTGTTTGTAGCCATACTAGGTATCATTTGTACTTTTTTGTATACAAAGTATACGCGTTTTTCCAGTTAAAATCAATGTAACCGTATATTTTTATCAATTTTTCTTGACTTGTCGGTACTTTGTTATTTGTACAAAGTACTGATTATATAAATCTATTTGGTTTTACTTTTGTAAGGATAGGGAATAGATAGCAGTTAACACATCGATTAAGTTTTTGTGATTATATTCAAGAAATTTTATTGTATTATTTGTTATGGTTTTAATATATTCAAGAGTGGAAAACGCCATTTTCCTTCAATAAATCTTTAACATAGATTATACCCTTTTCATACAATTTTTGGTAATATACGTTATCTGAACTGATGACGATATTCTCGGTATAAAATAATAGTACATGTACTTGCAAGATTCATTCCCAATTATCAAAATTAAATTTATTACTATATTGTATGTATGATTTTATCACGTCTGTCCATAATTCATGAGTTATGGTTTTAATTTGTTCTTCACAAGAAACTTTTTCTAAGTTAATAGCCTTTTTTACATAAATTATTTTGCCAACAATTTCATAAACCAAGTTGTCTTTATTAAGCATTAAATTTTTAAGCTATTTTATTTTCATGCTGTGCAAAATACACTCAACATCGAGTACCTTTAGCCCCCCTTCTTCAAGGGCCTTTTTACTTACCGAAGTTTTGATTTTTGGCCTAACATCCCAGATAAATTTGGTCATTATATCATTAATTTGTTTGATAAACTCTTGTTTTGGAGATGGCAAACTTATAAATATATGATTAAGTAAAGGTAATAATGACATTTTTGTTATAGTACTTAACATTACATCAAATATATTTCCTCAAAGTTTGAAATTCATTTCAGAGTTAAAATTGTTATTAAAGATATTTCGGATTAAAAACAAATTATATACAAGCAATCGCTTACCGATATCTAGTCTTGCTAATTTTTCAAGATTCAAACTGAAAATGAAATCGGTGAAATCTTCAGGGTATTTAAGCATTGTTGCATGTATGGTTAACGTCCATATATGGAGATATTGATCCCTCCCTGCTAGACATAAATTAATCAAAATTTGTAGTGTAACGTTCAGAGAAAACCATATCCCTTTTGAATCTTTATCCCTTCCTCTTTTAAAACATCGACATTCATTAGTTGAAAAATTCGAACCGAACGAAGATTATCTTGGTTCTGTCCCATTAGCACAGTCGGTATTGTGTAGGGTTTTTTCTCTCCAGAATGGACAATTTCTCTGCAAAAATTGATGTATGTGTACGCATAAAATTTGCTACAAGGGTGGATACTAATCAAACCCCGAGCATTTATTGCCCCTTGTAGTGGGCGGAGTTTAGGATAACGGAAATGTTACTGATCGTTCATTGGTGAATTATCCAATTTGCAAACATTACAAAATTCAGGTGTTGACATTGTCTATCAATTCGACCTTCATCGAACAGGAGGAACCCGTTTCAGCATAAAACTATCGCATTCCAGTCAGAATTCAAGTTAAATCTGGTACATGTTCACTTAATACAATCGTGAATTTGACAAGATAAATATTTTTTGAATGATTTCGGAATGATATTGAATGAGTGAGAGGAGCGATTTTTGAGTCAAATTAAGGATGAGTAATACCTTATCGATAATTTCGATCTTTTGGACGATTTCAGCTATAATTTTTTACTTCCCTCTAAAACATCTTTTTGGGCCAGCCAGCCGCTTTGAAATCAATATCAATTCTCACAACTTAGTTAGATATCTTTTTCGTTCAATACACTAAGTTCGTATTATATTTATCTTATAATCTTGTTAATCCTGATTACTCTGATGGTTCTAACAGAAATGCAATCGATTTTAATGAAATTAAACGATTTTTAATCGATTGTAGCTATTTCTTAGTGTTTTTGAGTGGTTTGAGTGAGTTTCGACAATATATAGACACCCGGCATTTTCTCGGCGTTCAATGCGATGCCACAGAACTCCTACAACGTACTTTCTAGATATCAAGATCTCTTACGGTGATTTATTTAAAATACGTACCAAGTGCATTGTATGAAAAACGTATCTAGAGAGGATGAGGGAATTTGATAATGGTCGAGGCTGTCACAACTGAGTTAGATATCTTTTTCGTTCAATACACTAAGTTCGTATTATAGTTATGTTATAATCTTGTAAGGCCTGATTTCTTCGAACAGAAATGCAGGCTTTTAGCCATCTTTCTAAAATAACCGTATTATGTCATTGTTCTAAAAATATGTGACGTAAAAAAAGAATCATATAGGGTGTTATCACACAGATAAGATAAATTGATTTCCTAATGCGCTTCACTGCCCTCCGACGAAGCTTATACTGAAATGATGGAAATATTCTTAGCGTCCATAGAAAGTTACCACCACCCAAGACACCCTTTGTTTCTTTCAAATGGTATTTGTCCAATACAAAATACTATACGATGATTTAACCTGGGTATATAAATGTGTATTATTTGGCTAATTTCGCCTGAGACTCTGTGCATATTCCGTATATCTTCGGAAGATCTCCGAGTTCTAATAACACAAACCGTTAGTAACATATTTATATATACGCAATTTAACCAATAAGTAAGAGCAAGAAAAAATAGCTCAGTCGGATAAGGTGTATCGCTTCCAATCTCACATCTATGAGTTCAAGTCTCCAAAGCGCTTATTGTTTTATTTTATTTTGACTTTCTTAATTTACTTTTCTTCGTCCCTATTACAAGTTCACACTTAGGGAATATTAATTTGGATAAATTATTAAACGACCACTTTCTGCTGATTCATATCGCCATGTCTAAAATGCAAAGGATCTTTTATTGTTGTATAAAAGTGAAATGTACACTGCACTTATTTGTCTTAAACCTCGAGGAACTATGTTTCATAATATTGAGGAAACAGCAAAATTTCCCCTTTAAGCCTAATTTCGAACCTGTTCACAATAGGAAAAAAACTTTGCAAAAGTTATCACAATGGTACCCTGCATCAGCAGAGCCAACTCTGCTGTTGTTATTTTATATAATAAAAGTCAATTCAATATATGAAAAAAATATGTGTTCAAGATTACAAGAAAGTAGATAAAGCACAATACACCCTCCGTCTAAAAAGAACGTATGTGATTGTGAGACAGAATTTTTTTTTATAGAACTTGAGTCAGAAAATTATTCAGTCACTCACACGCTTTGAACTCGTGTTTTCTTGTTTCACAGGCGGATGACTTAACCTCTACACCACAGGTCTCAGTACTATACATGACCCAGTAAACAATTAAATTTTAATGCTAATTGGTGGAATTCGTCGATCATCGGTGATTTTCCGATTTCACTCACGGAAAATAAACAGAGTCTCAGGCGAAATTAGCCAAGGAATACGCACAAATTAACTATTGTTTTGATAAAATGTTTTCATAATCGACACATTTTTAGTCAGATAGATACAAACATTCATGCAAGCTTTTGAAACAAGTAATTAAACTTAAAGGTCGGTCTCAAAAAAAGTGATAATATTCAATGTCATAGAGTTAAACTTTGTTTTAACTTTGTCCTTTTTGCACAGATTTCTTTGATCTGGTAGAAGGCGTCACTATAATGTGCGCCGAAAGTTGCCCGTAAGTCGTCATTTATGTGGTTCAAATTAAAATGCCTAAAATAAGTTTTCATCATCTCTGAATGCGTCAAGTGAAAATCCCCCCCCCCCAAAAAAAAAACATTACGCAAGGGGCTACCTCATAAGAAAGTATCTTCTATTTTGATCTGCATGTTTGTTATGAACCCTTTCAAATCTCTAAGATCTACTTCAAAAATACTGAAGTTAAATTCATATAGTCGCAAAACCAATAGGCGGATTGTATTTCAAATTGGAATTAATATTCTTTTGGTGACCATTTACATATATTTTCCGGGACAATTTTATTGACCCCTAATATTGGCGTGGCAGGACGTGAATTATTTTCACTTTAGAATCGTTAAAATGCTTCCTCAGCCAATTTCATTAAATCTTGGCAGAAGTAATCTTCGGGTGATCATATACCTAAGTTGTTCAAGAAATTTCAATGGACCCCAAAATATGGATAAGGCAGGTAGGGTCTTTTTTTCACTTTACAATCTTTAAGAATCTTACTTCCAAAGCCATTTTGCAAATTTCAATGGAACTTGGCATAAATATTCCTTAGGTGACCGTGTATCCCATTTGCTCTTTGATTGTCTCCCATTTGTTGGGCAAAATTCAATGAAACTTAGCAGAAATATTCCTTCTACCATGTACCTAAGATGTTTATGAAATTTTTATTGACCCCCAATTATTGGTGTGGTAGGGTGGTCCTTATTTTCCGTGGATGACTCTTGACTTAAATCGGTCAAGAAATTTAAAAAATACAACTTCAAATATGGTGTCTCCAGGCAGGGCTGGGTGCGGCTTATTTTTTCCTTTGAATGTTCCCTAAGTGAACATTACCCGATATTGATAAATATCTTTTTGGATTATTTCTTTTTTTCAAATCTGGAGAGCTAAAGCTTGTGGAGCGATAACCCTCTTTTGCCCTTTATTTATAATGCTCCCGCACATAATTGGGCTCATGTTGGTTTATTGGTGTCCGCCTTCCAATCTGTTCGCCAATTTGTTAGTCTGTCTGTTTTTGTCTTCAATTCGTCTAATTTACCCACTCACATCTGAGGTACATACATGCGTATTCAATTTTTACTATTTAAGCTTCAGAATGTGTTAAATTTGTTCAAGATTACACAGTAAATGCAACGTCATCCTTAGTTGTATGATTGATAATTGTGACGTAATATAAACCCACGTAAAAAATGACGCTCTTTTGTGGCTGCATCCTTATTATTCCAGGGGCCAATTCCGTAGAATCGCCGACGGTACCCGATTAACAAGAGCTGGAACAAGCTAAATATATACCATGACAAATTGGTACTTAAGCTTTCATATCTAAATAATCGCCAATTAATTCCTATGGTCTAGACAGATGAAAAAACTCCTCATATAATAAGGATTAAGATATAGAAGTAAGTATGTATTCAATATGCATTACACCAAGTTCATTGGATAAATTGAAGCATTAAGTTGTTTACGTCATGCCTCTTGAACAAATACAGCTTTTATTGTTCTTAATAACTCGACTATAAATTTAGAACTCAATCTTCAAATGAATCATTTATACTTAACCAATGAAAGTCAACTAGGAAGTTTTCACTGAGATATGAAATCAACATTTGTTTTGTGTTTGTTCACTTTTTATACCCCCACAGCGATACATATTGTATTTACACTGTCTGTTTGTCTGTTACTCTGTTTGTCTTTTTGTCAGAAAAAAATGTAACATTGGCCATAACTTTTGAATGGTACATGAAAGTGATAGTCTCTTCATATTTCACAGAATGAATGCTTAGGATGCGATCCTTCTGTTGGTAAATATAAAAGTTATCGGTTGAGGTCAAATTGTTCAAGGTCAAATATGTGGAAATTTTTGGCTGCACACTAAATCTAGTATTGCCAGGTATTAAAGAATTGATTTAAGGTATGTACCTCGAATTAAGAATTGCCACGGATTACTGAATTGAATTTCTGTAGATTGTCGTATTGTATCAAACTACTGTGCGGCAGTGGTGGGGGGGGGGTGGTGCAAACAAACACATCTTGTTTTAAATGTTTCAACCACAAATCCGGTATCTTGGAAATGTAGATGTACATGTTAATTTCAAATTAGCGAACTTGGTTTATACATGCTTCTTATATCACCCTAAGTGTTTGGAATGCATTTGTCAAGTTGTTTGCATATATGTTTGTTTGGCCTTGTTGATTCATTGTAAATCATTTTCGTGTAACAAGAAACTAAATAGTTTACGTTACTTCAATAAAATATCTATCTATCTATCTTTCTGTCTACATTGATATGACTCTGTATCAACGAATCATACATGTGACATTGCTGAGTCTTTCGTAGGGTTTAAAAAATAAATTTGTTTTAAGTTTTTACTTTAAAACATTGATGTATAAAGTAAAACTCTTTTGAAAATAAAAACGTAAATCACACACACACGTAAACTGGTAACAACATCGTGCAAACGACAAGGATGATTTTGGACTGATTGTGGAATGAAATTGAATGAATGTGATGAGTGAGTTTTAAGTGAAATATTTGAGGGGTACATATGTAATCCAATTTCGCTAGTTTTGTTCAGGATGAACAAAATTAGTGATATTTAATACCCCCATTTATAAAATGTGCATAAAAGTTCTATAAAAAGCTTTATATTTCTTCAAAACGGATCAGACGCTTATGATGTCAATTGTGTCGTTTGAATTTTTTAGGCATAATAATCATAAAGGCAGACATAATAGAATGCCTTAAAAGCAGACATAACATTATGCCATAAAAGCAGGTAAAAAAAGTATGCCATAAGACAGCCGAAAAGGTTGGGCGTGGCAACCGACTTAACATGATTCAGATTGTCCGAAACAGTTAACAACATCTTAATATTGACAAGCTGGACGATATTCGAATGATTTTGGAATAAAATTGAATGAGCGAAAGAACTTAGTTTATAAATGAAATTAAAGGATGGTAAACAATTTTTTTCTAATTTTGTTCAAGTTGAACAAATTAAGCGATCTTCATTACCCCCCTTTAATAGGATATGCATAAAACTGCACTCAAGAATTAATCAGACCCTTAAAACGTAAATTATGTCAGTAAAATCATGATCCTTTTTTTATTACAGTTTATTTTGAATTTAGTTTGTCGATTAAACGTTTTTAGTTATTTTGAGCGATTTCGATTGGTTTAAATGAGTGTTTGGAATGAATGAATGGAGCGATGAATGAGCGATTTAAAACGGTTTTGATTGAGAAAATGTCAATTTCTACTATTTTGTCCCCATTTTTCTTTAAATAAATGATAATACATGTAATTAGAGTGTACCTGTATCTTTACGGTACTTTCACACGCCAAACAATTACCATAGATGAGTGCATTTTCGGAGAAAAATTGGTTTTTTTTTGTTTGTTTTTTTGAAAATAGAATATTTCTTGTAAAAAATGCAAAGAACTTGACTGCACGAAGCTAAATAATGACATTTAGATTTTTATTTTTTTGGTATAGGTAAATTTTGCGCAATGAGCCGTGAAATCTACTTGTAACGGTTTGATTCACGTGCCATGTTTCCGAAATTAACCAAGGTATACACGATGATTGAGTTTTGGATGAAATTAACAGGAAGTAATCTGATATCGCTTATTTTGTTCAGGATGGACATTATCATCCATATTCAATGTCTCCCTTTCAAATATATGCATAAACGTTTTTAAAAAGCAGACCACTTCTTTAAAAAAAATCAGACGCTTACGATTCCAATTATGTCCATAAAGCGCGATTTTATTTTCTAGAAATATTTATTTTGAATGAAGTTTTTTATTGATTTTGGAGCGTATTTTAATGGTTTGAGTGAGTGTGTAGAAATTAATGAATGGAGCGAGTGATCGATAAATTACAAAGCACATCTGGACAGAAAAAGTATTGGAAGAAAGAGTATCCATTCAAAACATTTTAGATACAAGATACAAGATATTTTGACAGACGTAAACTTTACAGTTTCTTGTCATATTACAATTGCATACAATAAATGCAAAACAAAACGTGACTAATTAACGAACAATCTGCAGTTTCTATATACATATTGGAAGAGAAGCTGAGCTGTTCAAGATCTATGATAAAAAAATATATATAACAGTTAAGAAAGAGCGATCCTTCCCCAAGCACTTATAACTATATAAGTACTTGAAACAATATTGCACTGTCTATTAGTTTCTAATTATCAAACACTACATTGGTTCTGCGTGAAAAACCTTCCTTTATAAATTTAGCCAATTTTAAAAGAGTATTTTTATTTTCAGTATTCAATGAATTAGTGAACTTTAACATATTCGGACGTGTATAAAAATACTTTTTCAAAAATAATTTTCGAATATCAGCATAATGTGGACAAACCAGCAAAAAATGATATTCGTCCTCTATTTCGTTCATCCAACAACCGGTCAAGCATAAACGGTCATTCCTTGTTATTCTGTTTTTACCATGCCTTCCAGTTTCATTTCGTAGGGAATGTGATGACAATCTAAATTTTGAAATAAAAATTCTCCATTTTCGTGGTAGCATGTTCAAATATAAAGCTATATCGCTATACTCTTTTATATATTTAAATGTACTGAGTACCTGACTCGTATTGATTCCATTGTATAAATTCTGTCTAAACTCATGGATTAATCTGTGTTTGAATATTTTGTGAAAACTTTTATGATTAACGCAAAATGGATTATTCCAAACATACCCAAAACCATTTTTTGTTAACAAATTTTAACGTTGTTACACCAATTCTCTCCCTTACCATTACATAAGCGTAGAGCTTCATATGACGTTTTAATAATCAAATTATCAGAATATAAAATTTTACCTCAAAATTTGATAATTCTACAAAATTTATTTATATATAATGGGTATCTACCTAATTCATGATAGACTGAAGCCGTTGATGTAGAGCTTTTACACTTAGGATTTTTTTGCAAAATTTAAGATGGATTCTTTCAAGGCTTTGTGATTTAGAAAACCAATTTATCTCACAAGAATAAATTAAAATTGATCCTACGAACGAATCAAATAGTTGTAGGAGGGTTGAAACTTCAAAATCAAAGGTTCGAGTTTTACTGAAAAGGATACTAAGTGCCTTCAGTGCCTTGTCTGATAGAATTCTACTATTATTTCCAAAAGAACCCGTGTGACTAAAAGAAGTACCTAGGTTTGTAAAATCGTAAACCACCTCAATTTTTTCATCATTATATAGCCAATTTTCGTTTTCCCTTAAAGTACCTCTTTTCCTAAATACTATTTTTTTTTGTTTTTTTCGGTATTAACTTCAAGACCCCATTTTTTACAATAAAAAGACAATTTATTTAGACTATTTTGAAGGTCTTTTGGATCTTCTATTAAGATTACCATGTCGTCTACAAAAAGAAGTAGTAACACCTTAATGTCCCCAAAATTCAACCCACATGAAGTATCCCCTTGCAAATACAATTCTATATCGTCTATGAATAGGGAAAATAATAAGGGAGACATAATCTCCCCTTGTTTAAGGCCTGTAAAACTTGAGAATGTAGGGGAGGTAACATTATTAACTTTCACAAAAGACTTTACTTTGGAATACATATCTCGAATAATCTTTAACATCTTACCTTTAAGACCTAAACCAAATAATTTATACCAGAGACCATTTCTGTAAATACTGTCAAAGGCTTTCTTAAATCAATGAATGCTGCATATAACCATTTATTTTGAGATAATGATTTTTGAACGAGAGAAAGAAGAACAAAACAAACATCTGTAGTAGATCTTTGTGGTCTAAAGCCAAACTGGGCATCAGATAAAACGTCATTTTCTTCACAAAATTTACTAAGCCTACGGTTTAAAATATCAGTAAAAGAAAACCTTAAAAAAGGAAGATTTTTTTTCATCGATGATTTTTTCACTGTTCAACAAACTATGTTAGGCTTTTTTTAAATAATTTATGCCTTGATTTGTTTGTTTATTTGTTTGAATGTGTTTTAAGCTGATTTAAACAACCTTTTAGTCATACAGCGGAGGCTGGAGTTTCTTACAATGGATTTATGGTGTTTCTCAAACCAGTACTTCAATTACATCCCATTCTAACCCCCCAGATGCTATCCCATATACATGTAGGTGTACGATAATCAACCCATCGGAGGGGGAGACTATAATTCGAAAAGGGTGAGTGCAACTGTGCTTGCGATCTTTTCAAATAATTGAATTCCGTTTATTAAAGGTCAACATTTTTAGCTATTTTTTTTTTAATCGAGTTGAGGTTTCCAATGCTCTCCGAACACCTTAAAAATACAAATAACATCAGATTTATTTGAAACTTTCACAACGTGATTGCAGGACAATAAGGAAGTTTCAATCGAAAATTAGGCTATCCGCAAAAAACCCCAGGAAATTGAACCTCATGGGTTTTCTCTATTTTTCCTGGTTAACGCGACAAGGTCCAAAATTAGTATCGAATTTCTTTGAAACTTTTACAGAATAATCGTGGGGCCATAAGGAAGCTTTCATTTTAAAGATTGAGCTGTCCCGTTTAGAAATATCGTAAAAAAGTGACTAAGCGGACTTTCGGTAAAAACTGCTAGTTTTCGCGATACAAGTACACAAATGTTATCAGATTTACTTGTAAAATTCTCGGACAGATAGTAGGGTCATAAGAAAGGTCGCTAAATATACTGACGTAAAGAAAAAACGCCTCAGTCACAAATTGTTATTTCTATTCTCTGTGGTTTTTTACTTCGTGAAAAAACATAGGCTAGCTTCACTTAAACTTCCTCTTTACGTGTCAACATGAAAATATTTCGATTTAATAAATTTTAAAGGCTTATCTTGAGTAGTGGTCCCTTTGTTTTGAGCATCACGTGCGCCTTTTTTAAACTTGTTGCTTCGATATAAAAATGACACTTTGAGCTTAAGCATTTGAAATGCCAGTGATTCACGCAAAAAGTTGCCCCCAATTTTTTGTAACAAAGACGATAGAACTATTATTGACATCGTAATATTGGTCACTTCAAATGCGATCGAATATACATGTAGAAGCTGAAACTCAGTAAGGTTTGCCAATTGTTAAAATAGTGCGTTTTGTAAACGTTAGCAGCAGATGATAAGGATTACCGCTTGTGGCGTCTGTACGATTAGGCAACCGCATTGATGAGCGTCATTGGTGCAATCAGTATTTGACAAGGGCATCGATACGGGCTAAAGGACAATCAGTATAGCCAATGTCAATGGTTAGACAAGTTTTGATCTCTAGTCAATATGATCAACCCCGTTATCGTCGCACAAAAAAGGGGTATCAACTTTTGAAGCTGGATACACCCCCTTAAAAACTTGACTCGAAAACATGTCTTGTATGAGCTTGACTGTAACGAACTTGTCTTTAACATGAAGTAAAACATTTTAACATAGAATGTGTCAATTCTAAATAATTGCCCTATCAATATGACGTTTTTTTTTTTTTTTTTTTTTTTTTTTTTTTTGACGTCATTATATAATTAAATTGCTCTTCAAACTTCTTTCAGAGGATAAGTTAAGGTTATGAGTGAAATTTTGATGAAAACGCGGGAAGCGAATTAAAGAAGAGGAGAAAGGTTATGCTATTTTCATTTGAAACATTTTTGTTAAAGTTATACACCTTCCGAAATTACAGAACTCAGAAATAAACATAAACTCGAACTTCCCTACAGCGACTTAGGCCCTCGGGTTCCTCTTTATTTCAATCGAAAGACGAAAACAGTTTACAACATCGTGAAATTGACAAGGTCAATTATTTTGGAATGATTTGGGAGTGAAATTAGATGAGCGTGATGAGTGACTTTTGGGTGAAATTAAAGGGAGGTAATCAAATATCGCTATTTTTTCCAGGATGAACAAATAAGAGATATTCATTACCTCCCTAAAATAAGATGAGCAAACAATTTCTTTGAATAGCTTCCTCTAAATTCAAGAACCAGTAAGACGTTTATGATTCCAATCATGTCAGAATAATTGCGGTTTGTCTATTTTGTGATTTGAGAGCTCTTTTTAATAGTTGATTGAGTGTTGCCAATGAATTTAGCGCTGAGTGAGCAATTTAGAATGGTTTGATCAAAGTGAATGTCAATTTCTCGATATTGCTTACTGTAGTTGGTTTCTAAATTTAAAATATGCTTACCCAATAATTTAAGACATTGCTTATTGAACATTGCAAATCGAACGAGACATATTGTGTCGATTTATGCCAATAAACGTATGTATGTATGTATGTATGTATGTATGTATGTATGTATGTATGTATGTATGTATGTATGTATGTATGTAGGTAGGTAGGTAGGTATGTAGGTAGGTAGGTAGGTATGTAGGTAGGTATATAGGTAGGTAGGTAGGTAGGTAGGTAGGTAGGTAGTTAGGTAGGTAGGTAGGTAAGTAGGTAGGTAGGTAGGTAGGTAGGTATATAGGTAGGTAGGTAGGTAGGTAGGTAGGTAGGTAGGTAGGTAGGTAGGTAGGTAGGTAGGTAGGTAGGTAGGTAGGTATGTATGTATGTCAATCTTATTAAAATCATCTCTACGAAACCACTACGATATCTCTCCGTTACATAGATCTGAGGACGAACCGTATGAGGTCATCTTCAATGACCCCGGAATTTCAATGCCACTACGAATGAGCGTATTAAAAACCCGTCCAATCAACGAAGGCCTTATAAAAATAACTTTGACATCGATAAAAGCAAATGGCGACACTCGATATCTGTCACTTCAAAATTTAAAGTCACAAATAGAGCGCTAAAAATGTCAAGAATTTGAGAAGATTGGGATATTTGACTACAGTTCGACTAAAGTTTTCTACCAGATAAGACTAAGATGATCGATTTTTCCTGGACTTGCCGATCAAGCCACGGCCAGGACCGGGTTAACTGTCAGAAATAAGTATTGCCGGTTTCAAAATCAACCCGAGTCGATACTTTCCTTTCAACCAATATAAGGTCGAGACTTATCAGGAGTAGTGGGTGTTTCTATATATAAACCATGGAATTCCCATTTTACATAGGCAGATCCAGAGGTTATAGGGCATGTCATCCAGAACTTGATCACATTAAATTTTTTCGTAGATTCTTGAAGTTAGTCGGTACAGAAGGCGACTTAAAACATCTCAGCTACAACCGAATTCAAGCTGTAGCTGCAATGTATATGCAGTACAGATTGAGTAAAAATAACAAGGCTGTTGGCCACTTTTATTTTTTTCGTATAAAAAACATTCTTAAATACCCATCATTAGCAATTCCAGTTGGTAGGTGGGATCACACCCCACCCCAAAAGTAATCTTGCTCAGAAAACGTGGAAATCAAAACATCACCTGGGCAAATAAATGTAGTAATTACATTTTTCAAGCTTATGATCCTAAAGATCTATAATATAACTGGAATGTTTTCTGTTGTACCCCCACCCCAGAATTTCCATCATGGGGTCTGAACACACAAAAAAAGGGTTCCTTCACCCTACATGACAAACCCATATCATGAAAAAACAGGAGTTTATTATTAAGTCACTATGATATGACTGTAAGATTTTTAAAAGCGATATGAATATCATCCAAACAGACAAACAGTTGCACTCAGAAATCATAAATTTCTGTACATAGTTCTGACATTGTTGGCAATCATGATTTTAGAAATTTGCTATGATTTGACTCTCTTTTGTTATTCTCTTGAAATTTTGAAAATTCTTTTTAGGAAGGAATGGTGTAACTGGCCTGAATGATCTGTATTCTGACCTTATTCGGTCAATTGCATATTTCTGAAGTTGTAAGGGAAAGGTTTTATTAGATTTATATTGAATGTGTAAAACAACAACGACAATATACATGTATAAAAATCAAATAAAGTATATGTACAAGAGTGGGAAATCATGCAAAGTGATTTAATAAAGTTTGAGTTTGTGTTTACATGTTAATGAATAAAAAGAGCTCTTCCTGAGAAAAATACTTTTAATGATATTGATATATTGTTACACTAGCTTTTGGCGGCAGAGCCGCCTTCATCAGGTAATTCCTGCAAATTGAATTGTTATGTCTAAATGTACATTATAGGGATGAGTGTCTTTTTCACTGCGTTTATTGGGGTATAAAGTGCAATTGCCTTAGCACATGACAAATAACGCCCGTAGGGCGTTATGTTTAAGCCATGTGCTAAGGCAATTGCACTTTATACCCCAATAAACGCAGTGAAAAAGACACTCGGCCCTTATAATTGCAATCCTCTTGGTCTAAGAAACTATTAAAATACTCGGCTAAACATTAAAGTTTCGAGTCTACTTTCTGCGTGTATTACACAATCTATTTTTAGATGGTGTAAATTTTTCTCGCTATCGAAGTTAAACGGCATAAAGTTAATCAAATGGTACACAAATAAACGACAATTTGACATTCGTTGAGGTACTTATGATGAAAACATAATTTTGACAAGTTATTCTGCGTTTTCAAACCGAAACTATCATGATCGGGCTTAGCTGAGTGGGTTGCTTGGTGGTCTTCGTCGACTCACTGTAAACATCGACTCAGAATCTGAACTGAATGCTTTTAATAATAAATTCTTTCGAAAATATCTTAATTTCTAATATATTAAATAGCAATATTACGATATGGAAGGGGAACGAGGGGTTTTCGAGTTCCTACAATACAGGACATGTAGATCGAAGGTCGGGGGTTTCCCGATAGACCTATTGCATTTTATACAGAAATAAAGTGCAATGGATTTCCCCACGTGATGCGATTTAGACCAATCAAAATTCTTTATTTTATTAGATTGCAATTATATAAATATGTACCCTTTTGTGATGGGCAGCAGGGAGACCGTCCTGTGTTCAAGGTTACAAAATTGCTGGTCTTGATACATGAAAAAGTCATGCTACCCTAGATAATACAGGATACCATTAATGAACAGGTCATAATAGAGTTTTATTATTTACTGCGACTGTGAACTTGGAGTGTGAATTGTGAACAAAAAGGGGGCGTCTCAAAAGGAACTTGTGCTTATTCAGGTATTTCATTTAGGGCGCCCACAGATCATTAGCATACTTTTTGTGACAATGAATTTAGCTGTTGTACAACTTTTTTATCACTTCTGGTCACTTAAATCATTAAGTACAATAGTTTCTGAGAATAATCTGTTAATTTGCTATCCAAACTTTGACTATTCCAGATATCCTACCATAAACAAAAATGAAGATGTTATATGATAAAATTCAGAATAAAAGGCCTTAATATTCTTATTTATTTTATTTTTTTTTCAAAATGAATTCAAAGAATCAAAACATTTTACTGTCACCTCTGAAGGTCTGCTAAGGCAACACAACTCAAAAGTTTTTCACAAGATAACTAAGAAGTCTGTCATTGGAGATTCCCCTAAAAATCTTGATTCTTGATAGTATATTACATCACCAAAGAAAATATTTACAGGCGTACATGTAATTTGGGCCTTAATCATATATTAGAATAGTATTAAATTTCTCAATTTTCGAATCTTTATTTGTCTAAAGGTATATAATAGACTATACAAAAGTTCCTTGCTATAGAAAATCAATTTATTTTCAAGAGAAGATAAACAGGACCGCTTTCAAAATTTAGTTGTTCCGTTTATACATTGTCCAAAAAAGATTTGAAAAGAAAGGTGATGCTACTCTTTAATTTCAATGCCGTAAGGTTAAAAATTGATGTGAATATATTTGTTTGAAGTATTGTTGAACTTTAACGCTTTCAATTGTTGGGGTTTTTGAAGTAGATTTATGTGTATCTCGACTTAACTTGATAAACCGCATAGACTTACAACTTTATTGCTATCGTTTGCTATCTATTGTCGACAAGGAATTTTCCGGAGAAACGATAAGGAATGCAACCCCTTTTCTTTCCAATAGCTTAAATCAAGAGGACTGCTGTAAGCATTTTTGATCAATCTAGCATCTAGCATAATTTGATTGTATCTTTGGAAAAAATGCATGAATTAAACCGTTGTAATGTTCCGTTTGTTATTAGATCAGATAACCTCTAAATAATTCAATTTTAAATGGTAGGCTTTGATAACTGCAAATTAGTTGGAAACGAAACATCGGTTTGAAAATAGGAGGGAAAACAACAAGAAAAAATAAGATTTAAGAACAGCAGGCTATGAAAACTGTTTAAGAACCTGTCCTGCGTTCAGAAACACTAAACGGTGCAAACAGTTGCCTAATTTTACCCCGCTTTGCACGTGTACTTGCGTAAACAGCGGCGAATAGATGGCAACCTGTTCGCTCAGTTTTGTCACCCTGAACGCAGGTCAGCTGATGTTAGAAATGAAAGAAAAAATATTCTTAGATTCATCGATTGCGCGACACAATATGATTACAAAATATATATATACGAGGGTTGTCCCAGGAATTCGTGAACTTTTGCGATAACTTTTATGTAAAACGTCTGATGAAACTGAAAATTACGAGTTATGTGAATTAGTCTTTTTTCTTAATTCTTGTGTAATTTCAGAGGGCTATGTACAATACTAGCGAAGATATTATTTAAAACGTAACACTAGTAAATGTGTGTCGGCGCACGCTGTCGACGTCGTTTTATAATACATGAAACGTCGTTTCAAAACTAAATCGGTTCTTATCAAAGTAGCGTCCTTACCGGCTCAATGGACTTGTTACAAAGAAAGAACCGCGTCATAACACATCTCAAATCATTGTTCATATAGATCTTTGTTATGCATTCAATAAAACATTTGATTTAAAAAACCCTTTTCTCAAACTTTTGCGTTAAAATGCAATATCGCATTTTTCTTTTAACCAGAGAAGGGATGGGTCAAGTAAATGTTATATTTTTTATATTCTATCTTTATATTTTTAGACATTTCGTAAAATATTTTTAGACATTTCGTAAAATAAATTGTACTATACTCACAGTAAATAATAATTTGGGTTTGTTATGAATACTTTAGAATAACACTACTACGGCGGGAATTTATCGAGATAGACCCACCATAGAAATCTGGGTTTTCGTGGGAACCACTTCCAAATCTCTCATGATGCCGAAAGTGCTTTATGTCTTTAAAGCCTTGATACATATTATGTACTGATGTGACTTATTATCAAGGCATTTAAACTATACACTGCTGATTTAATTATTGTTCGTTTCTATTTATCCAATCAGGCGTTCTGATTGACGTCGGTCGAAACATCTTTTATTCCCTTTTCGACGCTGCTCGCATTGGTTATCGACCTTTTTTTCCTTATATCCCTAATCAGTTTTAATCTTATACCTCTTTTATCCGTTATAATTGAGTGTGTGCAATACCCAGTAATGGTCTTTCCTCATTTTAAATTCTCATATGGTTTGTATAGGTATTATTTAGCGACCCTGACCATATCATGAATGATTTTGTGCGCCGAGCGTCCCGATAACGTCGCCATTTTAACGCCGTTTGACGTGAACTCGGACATAACAAAACTTCATAACTACGCAATACGTGATGTCATTTGTATGAAAATAGACATTTGTGAACTCCGAAGCTGACTACTTTCAACTTTGTTAGTTTTATATCAAACTCCCCGTGAATATTGAAATAAATGACTATCAAATATCTACCATATAAGATTCGTAAGTAATAAATTTGGAGTGCGCCGACCACCCCTACCGAGCGTATCTTTTATTGCTGTATTTCTGAGCATGAGCATATTAAAACCGTAAAACCTTTATCAATCTGTTGCAAATTAACGTGTGTTGTCAATTCATGAGTTTTATTTAAATCGGACGCTGGAGTTTTGAATAATCGAAAAAGTTCACGAATTTCTGGGACAACCCTCGTAAACCTTCTGAAACTACTAAAATATAAATGGTATGGCCCCATAAAGTGAATCCACATTTTGTTGCATTTGGTTGATTAAACGTGTAAAATATGTATCATTATTTTGTATATTTTAGTTTTTGATAAACAACGATTTATTTTAAAGTGCAAGTTTTTTTAATTATTGACGTATTTTGGGGGAGCTGCGTACGTGCATTCACGCGCGCGTTTAAATAAATAAATATTGTCGAAGGGCCTAACCCTAAAGACGTATTTCATCTTGATGATGTTGTTTATAATTGTATTAACGATGTAAAATCATCTTTATTATGTATGGTGTGATTTTTTTTAACTGAACTCAACCCCGCTCATTTAAATAAATTAAGATACGTCAAATTCTTCTCGGTATCGTTCGTGCTGTGTTCGGCTTAAACTACGAACGGCTTCGGTTCTTATTTAAATTGTATACAATGACAAAGACTATAATTATAACTCATCCTAGCAGCTCCTGTGATAGCTCAATCGGCTAGTTAACAGGTACCAAGAATTCAAATGACACATAAATCAGCAGAGCACGAGTTCGAAATTCAACTACCCCGTTTATTTATTTTTATTAATATTTCATATTTTTATAATTTTTTTATATATAATTTTTTTTAATCATATTTATTTATGTATGTATGTGTGTGATAATATTTCTCATATTAATTGATTATTGGTTACTTTTTATTTAATCATTTATATTTTTGGTTTCTTATTTTTTATTTTATTTATTTCTTTTTTTTATCTTTTTATCTCTTTATTTATGAATTTTAACCAATAAATCACACCTCATTTCATTCATTCCAATTCATATCAAATATATATACTCTTTAATCTGAACAAATATAATAATCACAAACTGCCCTCCATCTATCTGGGCCGATTTCTTCTATAGCATGTATAGTGTTTGCATTACGTCATCATATCTGAAGATGTTCAAACTTTATATATGAATATCTATATTTATCTGCGTAATAGTAGCAGCGGAATGAGATACGGGATGCGAAATTATTTGTATTATTTTATTCTCTATTTCTTTCTATTTGTTTAATAAAACTGTGATTAAAACTAACCTTCAAAAAAGTATTCATTAATGCACATTTGGGCGACCAAAAGCTTTCATATGCAGCCAAATTTAGCTGTAGTTCCTGGGATTTAAACGTATAATGAAATAATTAACTTATAACAGACAGAACAATCTGGTAAATAGTACTGTTTGCTCTTCCTATCAAGCAGAATTAAAATTTAAATCAATTAAAATTAGAATTAAAATTTTCTTGCGTCCTTTTGCTGTTTCTGTAAATAATTATTATCACACATGCATATTTTCATTTTCAAATTCTATTCTTACCGAAATGTAAAATTGGTTCGTCTGACTTTATCTTTCAATTGGCTCCAAATCATCTCGATGGGATTAAAATCCGGGTGATATGGGGGAAAGCTTCAGGACCTCATGACCGTTACTCTGCACTAGCTCATCGATTTTATATTGAGGTGGCTGTCTGTTTTGTCGGGCCAATTGTAACAACTGCGGTCGAAGCATATCTGTTGTAAACGGGATTTGATGCCTCCTCAACCAGTCCTGAAAATATATAGAATAATAAATAAGCGTACAGATTTATAAAGATGAGACAAACAGTCCTTTTTATATCGCCTTTTGTAACATAATTATCTGTATATCTGCTTTCTTTGAAGTGGATGTTGGGTTCTTGTCACATGTCATTGAATGATAAGAAGCTTTGTCCATCACAATGACACTGGGCTTATCAAGGCTAGGGATGAGCATCTCCTCCATCCACTTGGTGAAGTTCTTGCCATCCATCTCACTTTGGTAGTCTCCAGTCCTGGATCTGGCCTTGTATGCGAGAAGGGCTCTAGGTACAAAACCATCCCGGGTAAAAGCATGGACAACAATGATTCTCTGTCCTCTGTTACACGGTGGAATAACCCCAGGTGTATTGTCACCCTGCCAACAACTCTTAGCAGTATAGGCTGTATCGATCCAAGTCTCGTCTATATATACGAACTGTAGATCCCTGTCTTTAAACACTTTCATATTCTCGTAAAACTTTAGTCTTAATGCAACAATATTTGATCTCTCCACCAAAACCTTCCTATTATCCCTTGTCTGTCCCCATCTGTAGCCCATGTTCCTCAATATTTTCCTGAGAGTAGACTTACTGCCTTGAAAAGAAATATCTTCTCTCAAAATCTTAAGAAGAACAGTAAGCGTGGGTAGTTGCTTTCTTATTGTATAGCACTCGGTCACCTTGTTCCTAATAACAGACTGGTCAAAATCGACCACCGGTTTGTATGGTCCCCGCTTTTGTCGCTTGGGTGACCTCAAAGTTCCAGTCTTCATCATCTCACTCCTAATCAGGACCACTGTACTACGGCTGACACCCGTCACATCTACGGTCTTCTCTAAATAACCATTTAAAGCATCAGCTCTAAAATACTGCGAAGCCCTATAAATAATAGACTTCGCCTTAGAGCCTAAGCCAGTAGATGTGCTCTGTTCACTGTCCGACATCATTGATTATGACTGTGTCTTGAAACCATGCATGTATACACAACATTATGAAAAGAATGTGAATCCCGTGATACTATTAATTTTTCAATAATTATTCATCAAAAATAAGAAAAAAAAAGACTTACCGTTTGGTGCGAGTCTTGAACCTGGAACGTCGGCTTAATAGCCTACCGCTCTACATATACCGCTACGGTGCCTTATAGATACACACTGTGATAAAGAGTGGCTATAATACAATTTATTATAAGCATGATTTCCGTGAAATAAGCGATAGTGAACGACATTAAGCGAAGTATCATCGGAATCGTATTCATGAGCTCATTAGATAGGCATGCATAAAGGTCAGATTCAAGTTAAAAAAAGCTCACTATATTACGTGACATAGAGCGTAAACCTCAATATTTCTTTTGCTTAGCCTTACCCGATATGAGTATTTCGATATTATCCCCTTAGTTTGTTCACTCTTCACTGTTCACAGTCGTTGTCGAGTTAAATGATAAAAATCTAATGAGCACTATGTTAAACTGCGTGGAGGGCTCAGGTTATCACAAGCAGTAACTGATTTCTAGTAAACTGCCTTATAAATTACATAAGTACATGTATCAACTTAAGAATTTGTCAAGATGGTTGATGTTAAAGAAATAAAAGCCACACACATGTATATGTATTTGTTTGTAACTGCTCTTGGCATGAAGAAAGTACATTTTAACAAGCATTCATAAGAACATGCAATTTTTAAGTTGGAATGCGGAGCAATTCCAACTTAGATTTAACAAAACCGCAAAATGAACACAAGATAAATTCATTTCGGTTTTTTTTGAGAACACACATCACGTGAACAGAATGTGAATACACTTCGGCCTATTTTGTATATCTCAACTTGACAGAGACATACAGTTTATTGCATCAAAATGAAATAATCCTGTACAATTACACAACTATCACTTCATTTTCATTATTAACACGCTAATTCATGATTTAAACGATATTTATTGAAATTTGCGTACGAATTTACTAGTATCACATGTTTACATTACTATATCTGGAAATCATGTGATAAGTCAAGTCTAATAAGGTCAGCTGTTGAAAATAGCACTAGCCAATCACGTGATCTACTTATTTGGCAATGTCGCGACCTGGTTTCTCAGTATTGTGGCAATAGCACAGGCCAATCACGTGATCTGCTTATTTGGTAATATCGCGACCTATTTACGTAGAATTATGTTATAGCTTCTTTTAAAGGTAAAGTTTCTCTTTCTGAACGACATTGTCACACATTTAACTTATGACAAATCGCTAAATTGCACGTTTCTGTCTACAGTTACGAAATGAAAAAATCTTCAGTTTTTCTTAAAGTGAAGATACACTTTTAAAGGTAATTAATATTTTTGCAACATATTGTCGTTTGTTTCCCGTCATACTTCAGTTATCTACATGAATGTTTCATTGTCAAAGCCCAAAATTCATCAAATAAAATCCTGGCCACCACATCTTAAATGGAATTATGAATATCTTTGCCCAATTGCATTCCATCACCAAAATAACTTGCCATTTGAAACAGACCTTCTAGTTCAACTTGTTTTCTTCACATTTTTGCACATCAACACGTTTAAGAGCACCATCATACAGTTAGTTACACCGTGAAATTGACATTCATCTCAATCAAAAACATTCTTAATCGCTCACTCAGCGCTCCATTCATTTATTTCAAACACTCACTCAAACCATTCAATACTCTCAAAATTTCTCTATAAATAAGATCAAGTTGTTCATTCAAAATGTATAAAAGCATTTTAGAACCAAATCGCGATTTCACTGACAATTGAAATTTAAAGCGTGTGATTGGTTCTTGGCGAAATATAAAGCTATTGATGTAACTTCTATGCATTTTTATTCATTAAATGGAGGTTTTACATATCGCTAATTTGTTCATCCTGAACAAATAAGCGACATTGGATTCCCTTTCTTAAATTTCAATCAAAACTCGCTCCGTTCACTCAATCAACATCATTCCTAAATCATTCCACAATTGTTCACCTTAGCAATTTTATGATCTTATTAACTATACCCCCTACTCAGAAGTAGAGGAGCACATATTGATTTCATCATGTCTGTCTGTCAGTCCATTGACCTTTTGCTTTCCGCTAGCTAAACGGAGAAGCAAATGACCTGCAATAACGAAAGTCATTTGAAAAATAACATAGATAACATTGAGTGTAAAAGTGTCCGCCAGTGCGTCCATTAGTCGGCTGTATGGTCCATATTATTTTCTTCCTTTTTAGCTCACCTGATCACTACGTGCTCAAAGGCAGCTTTTAGGATCACCCTGACTCCGACGTCCGTTAACTGTCGTCAACTTTCTTAAAACTTCTTCTCCTAAACCGCTGGGCCGATTTCAATAAAATCTTGACAGAATGTTCTCTGGGTGACCTTCTTCAAAAATTTCTCGCTAAATTTTGATAATCCACAATTATGGGCGTGGTAGGACGGGGCTTATTTTAAGCCAGAAATCTTTGAACGACATCTCCCCCTGAACCACTGGGCCGATTTCAATGAAACTTAACCAGAATGTTCCCCGGTTACCCTCTTCAAAACTTCTTCGCTAAATTCTGATAATCCACAAATACCGGCGTGGCAGGGCGGGGCTTATTTTGAGCTAGAAATCTTGGAACGACATCTCCTCCTGATCCACAGGACCGATTTTAATGAAACTTTACCAGAATATTCCCGGGGTGACCCTTTTTAATAATTGTCCGTGAAATTGAAAATGGCCAATAAATATAAGCGTGGCAAAGCGGGGCTTATTTTGATCCTGAAATCTTTGAACAACATCTCAATGAAACTTTACCAAAAAGTTCCTAGGGTGAACCTTTTTGAAAATTGTTTGCAAAATTTGGATTGAGCCAAAAATCTTTGAATGGAATCTTCTCCTGAACCAATCGGCAAATGTCTGTGAAACTTTACCAGAATGTTCCTAGTATCGCTTTTGGCAATTTGTTCACGAAATTTTGATTGGTCCATTAATATTGGTGTGGCAGGGCGGGACTTATGTAAGCCCAGGACCTTTGAACGACATCTCCTCCCGAACCACTTGGCCGATTTCAAAGAAACTTTACCAGAACGTTTCTTTGGAGACCATCTTCAAAATTTGTTTGCATAGTTTTGATTAGCCCATAAATATGGGCGTGGCAGGGCAGGGCTAATTTTGAGTCTCCTCTATAAATATTGGGTGGACAGGGTCTATTATCCCTGTATATTCTTCGAATTAAGTTTCCTTTCAACAATTAGGCAAATTTGAATGAAACTTTGCCAGAAGGTTTCTTAGATGAGAGCCATGGGCTAAATCGGATTCTGGACAGCGGTTAAGGACCATTTTTGCCCTATTGTTATCATTTTTCTTCCATCAATTGCAGGCCCGTATAGCGAATCAGGGGTTTAAGCGTCTCTCGTTGTTGAAATACATTGATTTATATGCGCCCGCCAAAAGACGGTACGTATTATGTGATCACCTGTGGTGGGCGGGCGGCTTGAGCTTCGTTAGTGGCTTGAGGTCACCGTCTCTTGAACGCATTCCAACTTATCAGTACTTTCAGTACTTTGATTCTTATTAAGAATATAACCTGTGTAGTTCTCTTTAACTAGAAAGCCATGAATGGCTTGAGTCACTCCACAGGCTTGAAGTTCTTGTAATAGTAAATTTAAGTTTTGATACATTTTTTCCATCTGATCACAATAATTTTTGACTGCATGATAATGGGTCACCCAAAGATCATACCAATGAAGTTTGATTGATATCCACTAGCTACATTCTGAGAAAATTATTTTCAAAGTTTATTCTATGTAACATATAAAGAAATGACCTCTGCCCATTAAATACATATTTTTCATCCAATCTCAAAATATTTTGGTAGACTGATAAAGGGTCTTTCAAGTATCATTCATGTAAAATTTGTTTGATATCCATCAGTTAAAATCTGAGAAAATGATTTTGAAAGTTTCCACTAAATAACATATAGAGAAATGACCTCCGCCCATAAAATACATATTTTTCATCCGGTCACAATAATTTTTGGTACACTGACAAAGGGTCACTCATGAATCATTCATGTAAAATTTGGTTGATATCTATCACTTAGATTCTGAGAAAATGATTTTGAAAGTTTCCACTATATAACATTTAGAGAAAAGACCTCTGCCCATAAAACATATTTTTCATCTGATCACAGTAATTCTTGGTAGACTTATCAATAAAGGGTCACATGAGGATCATTCATGTAAAATTTTATTGGTATCCATCAATTAGAATCTGAGAAAAGTCACATTTTACCATATTTGGAAATTAGCCACGCCTATTAAATCCATGATTTTCATTGGATCAAAATTTCTTGAACAACTTTGAAAGAGGGTCACCCAAGGATCATTCCTGTGAAGTTTGGTCGAAATTCGTCCAGTAGTTTCTGAGGAGAAGATGTTTTAAGAAAAAGTTTACTACCGGACACACACGGACGTACAGACGGACGCATTACGGACATAACGCCGTGACAATAGCCCCAGTGGCCTTTGGCCAGTTGAGCTAAAAATTAGTTTTTGCCTAGTCCTGATAAAAAATCTTGTTTTTATTTTTCGAGGAATAAATGGAGATGATGAAATTAAAATTAAGACAAGCACAGAAAGCACATGATTGTGGTCTGTATATATAGCTTTACTATTTCACAATATATCACTCCTAGGAGAAACACAAGAGGATGTCCACAGATTCAGGTGCTTTATAGTGAAGTTGAAAAAAAAGAAAAATAGGAACAATTGTGACAAAGTACATTCAGAGTTATCCCGCTTGAAAGTATGGATTGCTGCTGTGAAAGTGAACACTCATAAAAAGTAAAAAAAAATTGCAGCATTTGGATTCTCTGATCATACAAAGAGACAATTGAAAATATGTGCTTTACCAAATTAATTATAGGCCTCTAATTAGAGGTAGGAATAAGTCTTTAAGACTTAAGCTGAGCATGAAAGTGACCCAGGTGGGCTATAAAGATAGATCAATGTCTGGCATCTGTCTGTCTATACGTCTGTCAACAATCATAAAAAAGATCTTTTACTATTTTTCAAAGAAACCAAAGTTCAAAAGTATGACTCTTAAAAATACTGTTCACAGTTTCAAAGATTTTGAATCAGGGCATAAATGGTATATAAAGGTACGTCAACAGGTCAATTCTAATCTTCACTTTAGAGGTCACAACTAAATTATCAAAATAAGCCAAAATTTCAGTCTTGATCATTTCTTGTTCAAGATCAAAAGTAGAAGATACCAGTTCATATTGTAATTCTTAGACAAAAAGCTATTTTTGCTTTAGAGTTCGTATAAGGTCCAATAATTTTCAAATTTAACCAAAATGTTTGTCTCACTGTTCTCTAGGTCATTTTCAAAAATAGTTCAGCTCCTGTCATAAAGAAGGCTACTAGGTAAAAAATCAGAAAATTGTCTTTCCCATTCTGATTGTATTTCAACCAAACTTCACAGAAATAATCCTTAGGACAAGCACTTTCAAAACACTTAACAGAAATGAAGTCCATGATGAATTTTGCTTCCATACCAAACAACCAAGTGAAACATGTTTTAAAAATCATCCTAATCATAAATCCTAGAGTTTGATATTTAGCTTGATATCACCTATTAGTCCTCTAGTAAAATTACTCAAATTACATGTATTGCTCTGACTGGAATGCTAGCCCTGTGGGACCCTAGTTTTTTCAAAGGAAATGATAGAAATCTTCATCTGAAAAACTCTAGAGCCCCTGTCTTTTTATATTTAGTATGATACATTTTTAAAGACCTTTTACAAAACAAAACAAAAAAAAAACTTACTACTCCAACTTGAAAACTTGCCCTATACTGTTACTCCCCAGATCGTACAAAGAAAGAAAGAAAGAAGCACCTACAACCATCTACATGTTCTTCAATCTGGCTTTCCAAACAAAAAGACAGGAGCTTTCAAAATGTGCATTTAGACTACCATTTTGACTCCTGACTAAACATTTTGAGATCAAAATCTGTCCTATGTTGTATTATTTCTTAAATTTTTGGGATTTCTATCAGATAAAGATCAAGAGAGAAATCCTGAACAAGCCTTTCCTCCCAAACATAGTTTTATATCATGCAAGAGCGTTGTCTTCTGTGTTTGTTACTAAAATGAACAGATTATAATAATCCTTACTTACAATTGAAGATAATGGTATGATGTTTGGCCTCATTCTAACAAATAGATGATAGAAGAGAAAGTTCAAAATTGTTCTTGCTCTTAACCTTTTTAGCTTTATAAAAGTTCTGAAATCTTAAATACATGTATTGACTTTCAATGTGGGCTACCATTTTAATTATATACAATATATAAAGTAGGTTAATGTCGTCAATGAATATATCTTATAGCCCTGTGGTGTAGGTTTACAACATAACCTTGTTAGATTAGTAGCTCAGCCAAACTCACCCAACATTGTAGCATGCATCATTTGTTGTCCCCAACCAGTGGATGGGAATCTATTGGCTCCAATGAAATATTGTGGTTGGACTTGTGCCACAGGCTGACCCCCACCACAATATAACTGCAGTGTTGTTGAAAGTGCTGTTACAATCAATTCAAACACTTAACACATGTTTTAAATATTACAGTTTAACAAAATGAAATTAACTTTCAAAATCAATTAAGATATTAGAATATGAAAAATAATGCTTTTACATTCATGGAGGTATAAAACTAAGACCTTATCACACTGATTACAGATTCATATTTTAAGTGATAAGGTTTCTAGCTTCATACCACTAAAATGTAGATTTATGGTATTTTGAATTAGATTATTCAAGAAATACTTTTAGGACAATCATGCTCAAAATCTTATTCATTTAGGCATTGAAAGTGCTTCTCAGCATATTTTTTTTTTGAAGGGGGGGGGGGGTGTTCAATGAAATTGTTTGAATTAAAAAAATTAACAAACCATTATTGTACTCTTTATTTCCCCTCTTTGGTAAAAAAATGAATATCTAACTATCTTTAAAAAGTTTATCTTGTTTATGTTATACATAACACTGGTCAACATAGAAAGAGGGTGACAAATTCCAAACTGTATGTTTGTTTGTTTCTTTTAAATGGGAAGCAAATGCCCTTTATGGGAGTGAAAGTTTTTGAAAGGAAAAAAGTTCCTAGCTCTGTCTTCTTAGATTAGATTTCATAGATAATAATCAAGAAGAAGGTATCTGTTATACATGTAAAAATGAAAGTTCTTAAAATTATTTTCATATCAATTTTGCTTCCGTCATGGCAAAAGGCTTCAATGGCATTTTTCTTGTCTCCAATTTTCATATCAAAATTCATTATTAACCTTCTAACATTTATTCCAAATATTTGAAAAAGAAGATCCTATTTCCATATGATGTCCTTTATCTCATTATGGAAAAAAGATTCATCAGTCATACATAATCTTAAATTCCCTGAAGGAGCATGAACTTTTGCACATATTAACCCTTGTTATGCTTACCCTAGAATATTTGTGCTTTTGCAGGATGTATTAACAAAGATCAGCTTGCTCCTATGTGCAGTTTGATCTTAGTCTCGACCACCTGTTTTCCTTTTAGAGCAGGAGAAGTTTCAAAATTATACTTTTCAAATTTAATGCTGACACCCAATCAGTGTATCAAGTGCGTTCAGTACTTTGATTCACGAGTGAATTTACGAAGAGTTTAATTTGCCATTATAAGAGTTATTTTTGTGGCTCCTATATTCTTATAAAACAATCTGTAAACTACAGTCAATCTATACATTATGTTAGCCCTTTGCCATACAGTCTTTCAATCTAATAAAACAAGAGGACCATGATGGCCTATAGCCCTCACCTTCGCCTCTTTGACTCCTCCCTTAGCAAAATTAAATGCTTTCAAGGTCATTAAATGACCATTAAATTTTTCAAAGAAAGACATTATTCTATTCCTATGATCCCTGCATAAGTTTCTAGCCTTTTCTAAACAAGTTTCATGTGACCTGGCCAACATTCTGATCAAGTTTCATGACTATTGAACCAATTTGTGGCCTCTTGAGACTAGTCTGTTACAAACATAAATTGTCAGGCCCCTTTCCCTGTGATATAGTATGGATCCTTCCAATTTTTAAAAGGGCTATTCCTTGAGACCTGGCCAATATTCTGACCAAGTTTCATGAAGATAGGGCCATATTCATGGCCTTAAGAGTGTAAACAAGAAAAATTATCATTAAGGCCCCTTTTCCCGTGATATAGCATGGATAATTCCCGTTTTCAATAGGGTTCATCCTTGTGACCTTGCCATCATTCTGACTAAGTTTCAAGAAGATTGAAAAATATGTGTGGATTCTAAAGAGTAAACAAGAAAATGGTCATCAAGGCCCCTTTTCCCTTGATAAGACATGAATCTTTCCCATTTTCAAAAGGGTTCATCATTGTGAACTGGCCAACATTCCGGTCAAGTTTCATGAGATTGGGCCATATTTGTGGCCTCTAGCGTGTAAACAAGAAAATTGTCATTAAGGCCCCTTTTCCCATGATTTGGCATGGATCCTTCCCATTTTCAATAGGGTGCATCCTTGTGACCTGGCCAACATTCTGACTAAGTTTCATACAGATTGGGCCATATTTGTGGCCTCTCGAGTGTAAACACACACAACAGATATTCAATGATCACAAAAGCTCGCCTTTAGCAAGATGTGTGAGCTAAAAAGGTTAAAAAAGAATGTTGGAAAATGAGAAACTCATTATTGGAAACATATTCTCCATTGTTGCAATGTTTTCTATTTTGTTTCATACTTGCATCTCAACATATAGTGCCCATGAGCTGAGCCTTGTTCAGAAAGTTAGAGTAACAACATTGATAGGATTTCAGTCATGGGGATTTTTGAGTGGGTCAAGCAGCCAACATATCTCCAACCTTCAGCAAAGACATCACATTATTTGTCTACAAATGATAAGTTGTAATAAAAATATTGAAGAAAAGTCATAAATCTGCCTGAGTTTATGGTGAAAGTGGTGTTACATCCCATTCAAATAAATCAACAAAGAGCTTATAGTGACTTTGGGGATCTAACTAATGTTCTTTTGTCATTATTTGTTGTCAATCCTTCGTTTATACTGGAACTTGTTACAATAATTTACTAAATGTACATATTTTCAATTCATTCATAAATTGGTGTCCTTTAGGTCAAGTTGAACTACTTTTTTTTCAAAATTTTTGAAGATATTGTATGGTCATTATAATAATCGTGCTTGTGCTAAATTTCAAAGTCAATATTCATTGGGTCCTTGACCAAGAATTTCTAGGGATCAAAACTTTTGTTGAAAGCGTCAATGTGAAAAAAATCTGCAGATAATATTTGAATGTTTCTTATATATACTAGCTGACTAATTCAATTTCATTCATTTATATCTCTTTTAGAGATTCGATAAAAAGATATAAAGAAATGAGTCATTTAGTTTTTACATTTATAATTTACAGTAGCTAGTATCAAGATTTTGATTTGATTTAATTGAGTTCTACGCCACTTTCCACATTTTTTCAGTTATATCGCGGCTGGATCACCTAGCAATTGATTCCTGGTATTTCTCTCACCAATACAACCATCACATCCTTTCCTAGCCTCCAGCTGCTATCTCACATAGGAGCTAGTATCAAGAAGCAATACTGAGAATTGTAAGGGATAAAATGACCCCACGATAGAAAGTTTTAAGAGGTCATGGAAACATGGAAAAAGTATGGATGTCAATTACATGCTGTCTGTTGTTAAAACATTATGCATTACACTAGTGGAATAACTATGCAAATGAGCTCAGATCGAAAAGCAACACTATTTTGTAACAGCAAAAATGTTGTCATAATGTATATATAGTGATGTCAGTGTCCAACAGCATTATCATTTTCGAGGAAGAATTAAAAGTTAAATTTCAAGAATTTTGACAGTTTTACGCAAATTCGGGTCATATTTTAAATAGAATATCAAATTTGTGCTCATAAAATATCGAATTTATTAAACTCATCGTTTTTATCTGTTTATGGATGACTTGTTTAATAAATTCAGTACTTATTCAAGATCCTATATTTATTTTCTGACTGTAATTTATCTGCTGAAATAATTAGGGCTTATTTATTGGACCATTTTAAGGTCCATTTGACTGAGTCCAGCTAAGCTTATGTTGAGGTGGGTTTTCAGTCATTAGTCCATGCGAGAACTTTTCATGTAAACATCTCTGGAATCCCTGAAGAATGCTGGTTGCAATGACAACAAAGTGAACATTCTTCTCCTAAACCATAAGGCATAGAGCCTTGATTTTTGGCATGTGACATTGCCTGATGGTCCTCTATTAAAATTAGCCCTATGTTGTTGGAACTTGGATTTTACATAGAAACAAATATATATTTTTTTAAATAAATCTTTTTCCAAGCCATGAGGCCTAGAGCCTTGATATATTAAACAGGCTTCAATGCGGATCTAAATACCTAACATTATATCTCTTATATTAAAATTGGCCTTTGTTGTGGATACTCAAAAAATACAGAACAATAAAGATGGATATCTTAAAGATATCTTGTAGAAGCTTGATATTTTTGACAATTGGGGTATCTTGTATAGGTGGTGAGTATAGCCCAATATTTGTTGACCTTCATTCAAGGTCACAGTTCAAGGTAAAATGATCAGGTGTACTTTGTCTGGAGCATACCTAGCCACCGACATAGCGCAGGTGGTAGCGCATCCGACTGTCAATCTAGAGGTCCCGGGTTCGATCCCCGACGATGGCCCTCATTCTTTCCGACTATGTGTCTCTCACCAATGGGTTGATAATAATAGACCTATGTGAGATAGCAGCTGGAGGCTAGGAAAGGATGTGATGGTTGTACTGTTGAGGGAAATACCAGGAATCCATTGTTAGATGCTCCAGTCTCTGATATATAACTGAAAAAATGTTGAAAGTGGTATTACACTCCATTTTATAATCAAACAATCTGGAGAATATCTCATATAATTGTGGTCTGATTTATAAATCATTTACAAGCTCGTGGTGAAGTTGGGTGCATATTGTAAAATTTACAATTAAAGTCTGAGGATCACTGATCAATTTTAATTAAAAAAACTATTATCTGGTGCATATTCTTTTATATTTTTGGATTAAATTCATAGTATTTTCAAATGATTTTGCAACTCCGTGAGATGTTTTCATGATGCAAGATTAAGTGATTGATCTTTAAGACTAATGTCAGATTTCTAGCACAAATAATTACCAAAATCCCTTTTTGTATCATGCCTTCCTTTGTGTAGCTTGACTGTTTGCAGACTAAACATGAAATATTGTCATCACCCTGGCATTGTTGTCCTAGGTGTTGGTGTAACTATCATTAACCTTGTTCATATCTCTGTTGTTATTGAAGACATCTTTATGAAACATGGCATGTATGTTCACCACCACAAGAGCTACCAAGACTATCAATAAGATAACTCTGAATATATTTTTTGTAAATGTTATGCCCCTTTTTAGCTCACCTGAGCAGAAATTGTTCATGGTGAGCTATTGTGATCAAGCTATGTCCAGCATCCAGTTGTGCGTCAAAATCTTGTGTGTACTCTAGAGGTCACATTTATGACCGAAATGTCTTGAACTTGATCAGAATGTTTGTCTCTAGGACAAGTTCAAAATTGGTTGAAGTGGATTAAAAAACTAGGTCATGCGGTCAAACCCTTGGAAGACCTTGACAGTTTTGTACACTCTAGAGGTCAAAATCAATTTTGGCCCAAATGTCTCCAAACATGGTCAGAATATTTGTCTAAATGATATCTTGGATATGTTAGAATAAGGGTCAAGAAGGGTAAAAACTAGGTCAAAGGGATAAATCTTAGAAAAATCTTGTGTGCACTGTAGAGGCAATATTTTTGGCCGAAATGACTGAAAACTTGATCAGAATATTTGTCTACATGATATCTCGGGTGGGTTCAAAATTGGGTCAAGTCAGGTCAACAACTAGGTCATTGGTCAAATCTTAAAAATTTCTTGTGTGTATTTTAGAGGCAACAATTTTTGCCCAAATGTCTTGAAACGTGGTCAGAATGTTTATCCACATAATGTCTTGGTAGATACATGTATTAAGAATAGGTCAAGTGGGGTCAAAAAAGGTTATGGAGTGAAATCTTAGAATAACCTTTTATGAACTCTGGAAACCAGAATTTTGGCCAATCTATCTTGCAAATTGGTCTGAATGTATGTCTTTATGATATGAACATGAGTCAAAATTAAATTGACATTCTTCTTTAACTTGGTGAGGCTGTGTGCAGAGTGAAAGATAAGGTCTTCTTTATTGAACCAAAATGTTTTAATGTCAAATAACTAAATCATTTTGATTTTTGCATGTATTTCACACAGTTTTGAAGCTTTATGAGACCACAGTTATACATGAAGCTATTTTCTCAATGACCTTGATCAATGATCAAGCTTAAGGTGGAATATCTGTTATATCTGGAACCTCTTCTGTAATCCATTTACAGGGGACCGTGATGTCTCTGACAGAATCTTTTTTTTACATATAAAAAAATATGGTCGCACCAATAATCTTCCCTTTTCAAACAACATTGCCTACAGCTTTCAAGACATATCTGCAAAAATGCTATACTTCCTGCCCTAATAACCTGAAAATTGCTCAAACATGAAAAATTACCATTTATATTTAGAAGTACTGTACTTCACTTAATACCCCATGGAACTATACATAACACGGTCAGGGAGCTTTTATCAAGTATGCATTTACTGATTTTAAAAAAAATCATTCAGTCAATGCTTATATGACTTTTCCTTAAATTTGAGGTGAATTTTCTTTTTTTAGAGGAAATTCATCTTAAGTCAGAGAAGAAGTCTGATAGTCATCAGAAGTCGGTTTTCTGAGTAAAAAATGTAGTGATCCTACTATTAGGAAGGACGCTATTAATAGAGTAAATACGGTAAATACGGTATATCAATTATGATGATCGTGTAGGAAATCTGAGTTTGTTTTCTTATTAAGAAATGCATTAAGAGGTGATTATTAACCCCCCCCCCCCCAAAAAAAAAAAAGGTAAAAGACAAAAGGAAGGTCATTCTTCACATTTTGTCTTGCAACCTCAGGTGAGCTTTATAGGATAATCACATGTGGTCCTCTTGCTGTAAGCATACCTTGTTTATTATCTCCCTTGGATAGGTGACAGTTATGATGGCATTTACGTTCAGTCTTACATCACAAATATACATGCATCTCACTGGGAGTAATTTATCATACATGCGTAAATGAAGGAATTTAGTTTTATTGTCACGTTAACGAATATGTTTTAAGTTTGATGCATTTGCAATTCATCAAAAAATCCCAGCCTAGGTCTCGCTAAAATTTACTTAGTAGTTTTAGAATTTCATCAGAAAATCCCATGTACGTCCTCGGCCACATCCTTCCTATCCAATAAATTAACTTCTCCAACTCTAGAAATAAAATTTAGCAGATAAACAAATCTTTACATGTCTACTCAACTTTTCGTGGCAAGAAAATTGACTTTGAAAATAGGTTGTTCGTGAAATGAATCAAACTAGAACGAAGTCGCCGTAGGCCGAACTTTCGTATACAAATATTTTAAAACCTATGACCTGTAATTTCGTAAAATATTGGTCAAAATTTAACGCGAAAATAAACTTGGACACATCAATATGCCTTTTTTAAAGAAAATATCGAAAACTTATTATTTCCAAAGTAAACGCGGATATTGAGCTTTTACATACGCTCTTCCCGGCCCGCTTGATCTATTTTTATCCGTCTACAGAAAGAATTACTAAATTTACACTGACGTCACTTCCAAAAAAATTGGAAGTAGCAATCTGACTGGCTAACAGGATGATGCGCAGAAACCCAAAAATGCAGTTCGTCCTCAGATCCACAGGCAGGGGCGTAGCGGTAGGCAATATGGTGAATCTGATTTTAATGAGATTGGTATGTATATATGTATGTATGTATGTATGTATGTATGTAGGTAGGTAGGTAGGTAGGTAGGTAGGTTGGTAGGTAGGTAGGTAGGTAGGTAGGTAGGTAGGTAGGTAGGTAGTTAGGTAGGTATGTATCTATGTATGTATGTAGCTGTGCATGTATATTAAACTTCCTTTTAATTTGTCCTCTTTACGGTTTTTATTGATCTGGTGTTAGGCGTCACTGTAATGAGCGGTGAAGGTTGCACGTAGGTCGTCATTTATGTGGTTCAAGCTCAAATGCCAAGAATAAGTCTTCGTGATCTCTGACTGTTTCATGGGAAAATTCATAAAAGAAACAATAAAATAAAAAATACGATTACGCAATGGACTATCTCATAAGAAAGTCTTTACGTCTTGCATTTTAGATCTGCATAGTTGTTGTGAACATTTTCAGATATTATTAAAAAATGCTGAAGTATAATTTATACAGTCCCAAACCAATAGGCGGACTGTATTGAAACTTTGAACGTATGTTCCTTTGGTGACCATTTGCAAATATTTTTCAAGAAATTTTGATTGACCCCAAATATTGGCGTGGCAGAAGTGGGCTTATATTCACTTTGAAACCTTAAAATACTTCCCCAGCCAAACCATTTGGCAAATTTTAGTTAATCTTGGTAGAAAAATCCTGCAGTGATCGTATACCTAAGTTGTTCAAAAAAATTTAATGGACCCCAAAATATTGATGAGGCAGGGAGGGTCTTATCTTCACTTTACAATCTTTTAAAATCTTAACATCCAAAACCATTTAGCAAGCTTCAATGGGACTTGGCATGAAAAATTCTCATGTGAACACGTACCTCAGTTGTTCAGGAATCTTTTATTCTCCTCCACAAATGAGCGTGGCTGGGTGGGGATTACTTTCGCTTTAAATTCGTTGAAGATCCACTCCTACCAAAACTTTGGGGAAATTCCAATGAAACTTGGCAAAAATATTCCTTCGGCCATGTACCTAAGTTGTTTCAGAAATTTTGATTGACACCCAATTATTGGTGTGGTAGGTGGTGCTTATTATCCGTGGATGCCCCTTGAATTATATATCGTTCAAGAAATTTTGATTAACCTTCAAATATTGCGTTTCAAGGCAGGGCAGGATGGGGCTTATTTTTAACTTTGAATGTTGTAAGTGACCATGTTCCAAAATTGATAAATATCTATTTGGATTACTTCTTTTTCAAATTTGGAGATGCTAAAGCTTATGGCCTCTTTTTATAACGCTCCCACATATATAGTTGGGCTCATGTTGGTTTATTGGTGACCGCCTTCCAATCTATTCGCCGATTTGTTTTGTTTTTGTTGTTGTTGTTGTTTTTGTCTTCAGTTTGTCTACTTTATCACTCACATCTGAGGTACATACATGCGTATTCAATTTTTACTATTTAAGCTTCAGAATGTGAAGGCCCTTTGTTAAATTTGTTTAAGATTACACAGTAAATGCAACGTCATCCTTAGTTGTATGATTGATAATTGTGACGTAATATAAACCCACGTAAAAAATGACGCTCTTTTGTGGCTGCATACTTATTATTCCAGAGGTCAATTCTGTAGAATGGCCGACGGTACCCGATTAACAAGAGCTGAAACAGGCTAAATATATATCATAAAAATTGGTACTTAAGCTTTCATATCTAAATAATCGCCAATTAATTCCCATGGTCTTGACAGATGAAAAGCTCCTCATAAAATAAAGATTAAGATATAGAAGTAAGTATTTATTTAATATGCATTACACCAAGTTCATTGGATAAATAGAAGCATTAAGTTGTTTACGACATGTCTCTTGAACAAATACATGTACAGATTTTATTGTTCTTAATAACTCGACTATAAATTGCATCCGGCGATTGTTTACCACTTTTTGTTACCTTGAAACACTGCACCCTGAAAATCGTTTTCTTGTAACTAATTCATAAAGGTCGAGAAGAAAAACAACTTTTATAACAAGATTTATAAACCTGTTATTAAAGTATCGACCAATATTTGTCAAAGAGCGTAGGATTCTATCTAGGGCGATTGGTTGGTAAAGATTAAGATGTGCCCTCTTTGGGATCGTCTAGCAACTAGTTTTTCCATTCTTAATACATTCTTCAGTAATAATTACAAAGAAGGATGGGATGCGGGCATGAATATCATTTATCCTAGGACTTTTTGAAAAATCATGGTTATAAGCAGCCCTATCATCATGACATGATTTCATCAGTAAATCTGCATTTTCCATGACACTTTAAAACATCCTATTTACAATGAGGAACATCGTGGAATTGATAAGGTAAGTGATTCTGGAATGGGTTAAGAAAGGAATTGGATGAGTATGCCGCGATTTTATTTACCTGTTCTTGACCCCCGTCTTTATATTAATGAAAACCTGTTGATTTATATTCGGCTTTGCACGTGTTTTCATATGATAAAATTACAAACGGTGTTGAATGTAAAGCATATTCTGAAATGGACAAAATATGTCTGTTAATTGATATTTAAGCGAGGTTTCATGGAGGTCGAGTACGGGTCAAAATAAGAAAGGTATACACGTTTATTTAGCTTTGAATGAATTTAACGGGAGGTGATCCATTATCGCTAATTTTGTTCAGGATGAACATTGTCAGCGATATTTATTATCTCCCTAAAAAATGTATGTATATACGTTCTATAAAACGCACAACACTTCTTCAAATGCTAACCAAACGTTTAAAATTTCAACTGTGTCATTGAAAGCGCGATTTTTTCTATAAATATTTATGTTGAAAAAAGATTTTTAGTGATTTTTGGAGCGTTTTTGAAAGGTTTAGAAATGAATGAATGGAGCGCTGAGTGATCGATTAATTACAAAGCACAACCGGGCAGAAAATGAAATGGAAGAAAAGTATCCAGTCCTTTTAGAAAAGACAGACTTTTTCATCGATGATTTCTCACTGTTCAATAGACTACGTTAAGCTTTTTTAAATAATGTATGCTTTGATAGTATTGTTTATTTGCTTGAATGTGGTATTAAGCCGCTTTTAACAATCTTTTAATCATACTGCGGAGGCTGGAGTTTCTAACGATGGATTCATGCTTTTCTAACACCAGTACTTCAATTACATCCCTTTCTAACCTCGAGATGCTATCCGATATAGTAGTACGACTATCAACCCATTGATGGGGGACACATCTAGTCGAAATGGGCGAGTGCCACCGTGCTTGCAATCTATTGATCAAAGTAATTTCCATTTATTAAAGGTCAACAGTTTTGGCTATTTTTATTATCGAGTTGAGGTTTCAAATGCGTTCCGAACATCTTAAAACATACATTTCATCAGATTTATTTGAAACTTTCACAACGTGATTACAGGGCAATAAGGAAGTTTCAATCGAAAATTTGGCGATCCGCCAAACAACACGGGAAAATGAGCCTCATGGGTTTTCGTTATTTTTCTTGGTTAACGCAACAAGATCTAAAATTCGAATTTTCTTCAAACCTTTACAAAATAATCGTGGGGCCATACGGAAGCTGTCATTTTTAAAGATAGAGTTGTTCCGTTTAAAAATATCGTCAAAGGGACTTAAAGGGCTTTCGGTAAAAACTTCAAGTTTTCGCGATACAAATTCACAATTGGTATCGGATTTACTTGTAAAATTCTCGGACAGATGATAGGTTCATACGAAAGATCGCCAAATATACTGACCTAAAGAAAAAAGGCCTCCGTGGCAATTTGTTATTTCTATTCTCTATGGTATTTTACTTCGTGAAAAAACATAGGCTTGCTTTACTAAAACTCATTCTTCACTTTGTAAACATGAAAATATTTTGATTTGATAAATTTTAAATCCTTATCTTCAGTAGTGGTCACTTTGTTTTGAGCATCACGTTCGCCTTTATAAATAATTCGATGTAAAAAAGTACACTTACAGTTTAAGCATTTGAAATGCAAGTGATTCACGTAAAAAGTGTTAGAATATTCCCGGATTTTTTGGACAAAGATTATAAAACTATCATTTACATCGTAATATTGGTCTCTTGAAATGGGATCGGATCCAGAAAAATATTAAGCTTAAACTGAGTAAGGTCTGGCAATCGTTAAAAAAGTGCGTTTTTAAACGTTAGCTGCAGATAATATGGATTACTTTGTCAAGGTAGGCCGCTTGTGGCGTCTGTACGATAAGGCAACCGCATCATTAACGTCATTTGTGTAGTCAGTTTTTGACAAAGGCACAGGTACAGTCTAATGGACAATCAGTATAGTCAATATCAATGGTTCGATAACTTTAAGTTTTGATCTCTAGTCAATATGGTCAACCCCGTTATCGGTTCAAAATAAGGGGTGTCAACTGGATAAATCCCCTTAAAAACATGACTCGATAACATGTCTTGTATGAACTTGACTGCAATGGACTTGTCTTTCACATGAAATAAAACATTCTAACATAGAATCTGTCATTTCTAAATAATTCCCCTTTCAATATAACTGTTGCGTTTTTTTATTGACGTCAGTTTATAATCAAATTGCTATCAAACTTCTTTCAGAGGAAGAGTTAAGGTTATGTGTGAAAATATGATGAAAACACAGGATAGGGAATTATATAAGAGGAGAAAGGTTATGTTATTTTCTTTTTAAACATTCTTTCTAATGAAATACACTTTCTGAAATATCAGGTTGAACTCAGAAAAAAAAACAAAAAAAAACTCGAACGTCCCTACAGCGACTGAAGTCCACGGGATCCTCTTTATTTTCAATCGAATGAATGAATGAATGAATGAATGAGTGAATGAATGAATGAATGGAGTTTAACGCCACTTTCAACATTTTTGCAGTTATATCGCGGTGGCTGGAGCACCTAACTATGGTTTCCTGGTATTTCTCTCACCAGTAAAACCACCTTCCCTTTCCTAGCCCCCAGCTGCTACCTAGCACAGGTCTACGATTATCAACCCATTGGTGAGAGACAAATAGTCGGAAAGAATGAGTGCTGCCGTCGGGAATCGAACCCGCGACCTCTAGATTGACAGTCCGACGCGCTACCAACTGCGCTATGACGGCGGCTAAACTTATTTCAATCGAAAGACGAAAACAGTTTACAACATCGTAAAACAGTGTCATTTATTTTATAATGATTTGTGATTTAAATTAAATGAATGCCATGAGAGAGTTATGGGTGAAATTAAAGGGAGGTAATCAAATATCGCTTTTTTTCCAGGATGAACAAATAAGCGATATGCATTACCTCCCTGAAATAAGATGAGCATACCATTTCTTTGAATAGCTTCCTATATTTTCAAGAACCAATTAGACGCTTATAATTCCAATCATGTAAGTGTAATGGCGATTTGTCTATTTTGTGTTTTGAGAGATATGAGTGAGCAATTTAAAATGGTTTGATCAAAGTGAATGTCAATTTCTCGATATTGCTAACTGTAGTTAGTTTCCAAATTTGAAATATGCACACCCGATAATTTAATACATTGCTTATTGAACATTGCAAATCGCACGTAAAGTAAGGAAAAATATCGTTCCCATTCAGAAAGAGCAACTGCCCTTTTAAAACTGTAATAGGCTGATAACTTTGATTTTATTGATTAATTACGAGAATAAAAGCTGGTATGGGCGCGGCATTGCATCATTATTCCATGAAAAACTCTCTCATAACAAGTACAGTTAACAACATCGTGAAATTGACAATGTGAATGATTTAGAAATGAAATTGAATTAGTGAATGTGGAGTGAGTTTTGAGTGAATTTAATGGGAGGTAATCCTATATCGCAATTTTTGTTCAAAATTAGCAATATTGGTTACCTTCCTTAAATAAACTATGCAAAATAAACTACAATTTCTATATATGCCTTTCTATTTTTACAAGAACCTGTTAGACGCTTACAATTCGAATTATGTCAGTGAAATCGCAATTTGTTTCTATCCAAATTTATTTTGAACAACGTTGTTGATTCTATATTTTTCAAATGGTTTGAGCGTTTTCAATTGGTTTGAGTGAGTGTTTGGAATGAATGAATTTAGCGCTGTGTGAGCGATAATGGTTTTGATTCAGGCGAATGACTTTTCCACGATGTAACTAACTGTACCCACAGTGGATGCAATTTATCCTTAGGAAAGAAGAGGCGTGAAGATGAAAGTTGCAAAGTTGGAATAAAGATCTATGGTCGACCAAGTTAACTTCACATAACATAACATAACATAACATAACATTGTTTTAATGCGTATTTAGGTCTCCGACCCATTATACAAATATATATTACAACAATGTTTAACATGAGTGATAATTGGTGAAACAAATTGTCTTAAGCGGCATGTTCATTTATAAATTACATGTAGGTAGATATACAGTTAAGAACACCGTGAAATTGACAAACATTCCGATCAAAATCATTCTTCATCGATCACTCAGCGCTCCATTCATTCATTCCAAACACTCACTCAAATCGATCAAAAACGCCCCAAAATCATTTTAAAACGTTTCGAAATCAAGCAAAACGAGCAATATTTTATGTAAGTTGATCAAATTATTTTTAGATTTTATTGACAGACAGGGATTTTAACGTTTCCGATTGATCCACAATAAAACACGAAAACAGTTAATGACGTATATTTTATCAAAGGAAGGCAATACATTTTGCTAATTTTGTTCATCTTGACCAAAATAAGCAATATTGGATTGCTTCCCTTTAGTTTCACTCAAAACTCGCTCAACACACTCATTCAATTTCATTCCAAAATTATTCCAAAATCATTCATCTTGTCAATTTCACGATGTTGGTAACTGTAGGATATTACACGCACATGATCATAACAGCAATCATACTAATTTTGTTATACGATGGTTGTCCGGAAAGTTCGTAGACATCGTCTAGTACATACATACTGTACGTCTATGGATTTTTACCACTAAACGTCAATATTCAATATCATTTTAAGAACCGTTACGCAAAAATTCAAGGAGATTCTCTAATAAGTAATAAAATTACATCGAATTTTGTAAAGGCGGAGCACAAAATGACTTTGTAAGGAACAATATGACGTCGACGGAAAAATACGTATAATTTTAGTCAATTCCATTTAAGTAACAATTACAGTTATTTATCATTGTTTTGCTCATATTTCAACCTACACACTGTATTATGTCATGATTTTATAAAAGAGCAAGCCTTGTCCACTTTTAGATAGAATGTGTATTGCAAAAAAAACAAGGGAAAATGAACATCAAATTTTGCCGCTTTGTTTTGCAATCTTATTACGTTTATCCAAAAATAAAGAAATTCGACTGAACTTCAAAACACCACTAATTATCCATAGATGTTTCGACCACTGCTCGTAGCCGAGGCAAATTTAGATCACGTGTATCCCGGATTCCGTTCAGCCCTGTACTGTTCGTTTTTATGAGCCATACCCAAAACGTAAAAAAATCTGTATTGTTCAATTATCTACATGAATTTTCATTAAAAGTGAAATACTATCATGAAGAGTTTATCGACTATCACCTATTCGAACTGTTCACTTATCATTGTATGAAGAACGACTCTTCAACCATTATCAAACTTCGTTCTCAAAGCCCTTTTTAAATAGAACACCTGTTCATTGTAATTACGTTCTCATCTAGAACACAAACTTCGCATTAAAGCAGCTTTGCTTAAAAATCTTTCTGGTAATAATTACTGGAAATTTTAACTAAAGAAATACCATGTGTTGAGAAGGATTTGCAATTTCCTCGTGTTTCCCGAATTTTAAAGAAAATGCAAATTAGACGCTGCTCTGCCGCAACGTCTGACGGCGTCATTTTCCGTTCTATCTCGTGCCTGGTTTGCTATAATCGTCATCATGCATTCGAGTATTTATAAAGCCTCGTTTACATTTGGCCTACGGAGCCCGTACGGCGCCCGTATCTCGCCGTAAGCATAAAATCGTGCGGTGCCCGCGATCTCGTTTAAAAAAATGTTATACACATCTTTAAAAATCGCAAGCCCGTAGCCTTGTGCTGACACCGCACGGTCGCCGCACGGACGCCTTGCGACGATCGTGCGGAAGTCGTACGATATATTCACTATCAAACATCCAAAATAAAACCCGTAGAATCGTGCGATGACCGCACGGCATCCTCCCGATATCCGTACGGAACCCGTACGATCTCCGCACGGGAATCTCACGATAGCCTTGCGATATCGCACGGGACCCGTACGGTCTCATGAAGGTATGTTCCCCTCAAATATTTTAAAAATCGTACGGTCACCGTGCGGCATTGTGAACACATACGCCGCAGACCGTAGCTGTCTGTGATGTCCAAAAAATCGTAAGAAAAATCGCAGGCTACGATATCGTACGGCGACCGTGGCAAATGTAAACTAGGCTTAAGCGATCACTTTGAAAATTTTACAATATGAAACTCATGAATTTGGCACAATAAATACATGTTAATTTTGATATTCTTTAAAGATCTAACACTTGCAAAAGTCGCTTTTATATTCAATCGGTATCGGTAAATGTTAAAAATTTCGACGTGCTCCGGGTATCGCTAGGTTGGGTTGCTTAGGCAACTGCCATATACATGTCTTTAGAATTATTGAACATTTTTCTTCGAGTATGAAGTCAGTGATAATTGGGATAACGATTTACATAAGAATAATGAATCAAATCATAGTAGTTCATGAGAATTTCAGACTGTCTGCGAACTTTCCGGACAACCCTGGTACATGTACATGTAATAACTCAGTGTTCGAACCAGATTCTGCTTTTCGTTTGAAAGCTTCCGCTAAAAATTTTGCAAGTTTTATTAATATTAAAATCTCTATTATCTGACATAATTCTACCAAAAAAATTAAGTTAAACTGATCTGAAGACGTCGAGATCTCCGTGGCAACTACTCATTATGTGTAAACTGTTTTATTGTTCAGATGCTATAATATTCCGTCATTTGCCAAAGGGCAAATCACTCAAATCACACTCAAATTACATCAATGACGTTGTGGGTGGAGTTACCTTGTCGTAAAGACATCAGAAATGGCCAACCTTGACCAAAACTGCCGGATTATCTCTTGTCTGCATTTAAAAGATGCAGTAATTCAAGCAGTGTTCGGACAATCTGAGTTTAGACTGTTAGCATTAGCTAGTGACCTTGACTTCAAAATTTTATGAAAATCTATTTAAATGTTCACATTTGCTCTTTATTATGGACGATTGAGGCAAAAGGTAAAGATGCACGTAGGGTATACCCATCTTGCAAGCTTAAATCTGAGTGAGTCAATAAGTTACTTGACCCAACAAATGGGTGAAAAGATGTTTCAAATAGCCCTCCATTTAAGACAGAGCGATGATTGTGTCAATTTATTTTTGTATTATTTCTCTTCTTTATGAGCAATTGTCTATACAAAATCAGACAGACTGGAACTATCAACTAACGCACATTCACTTATTTGTCTTGGTCAAAACTATGTGTCTCTAATTGCAAGCGGACCCAACAACAAAGGGGTATCAAACTGTCTTCCCAGTGAATATAACGAAATAATTGTAGCGGGTTTGTATTTACCCTATTGAAACAGAGGTTGAAGTCTGTCAAAGTCTCCTGTGTACTTTGGCATCGACAATAATATGTTTGAAAAATTTAGATCATATACAGACAAAATAGATAAAAGATAATGGTGGAGCGAATGAGTTTATCAGTCAGTGGGTGACGTTACCTTACATCATTCATTTCAATCAAAACCATTCTAAATCACTCACTCAGCGCTTCATTCATTCATTCCAAACACTCACTGAAATCGATCAAAAACGCTCCAAACTCACTGAAAAACATATAGCAACAACTTTGTTCAAAATAAAAAATAAAAAAAGTCGGGATTTCACTCAATTAATTGAAATTGTAAGCGTTCGATTAATTCTTGAGGAAATAGGAAGCTAATTATAGAACATATAGACTTATTTTTAAAGGGAGGTAATTAATATTGCTAATTTTGTTCATCCTGAACAAAATTTGCAATATTTGATTACCTTCCATTAAACGCACTCAAAACAAGCTCCACAGACTCATTCAATTTCATTCCGAAATCGTTCCAAAATCATTCATCTTGTCAATTTCACGATGCTGTTAACTGTATCCCAAAAATATTATCCAGGGATTTTTCATTATAAATCTATTGGTATGTCTAATTAGATTTATCCATAAGTATTTCATGGGTTATTATTAGTGTTTGCGTAAGAGATGTATATTATTGCTTCTTGGTAGTTGCACAAATATAACACCCAGTGTTTATGGTTTTTGAAGGGATGATTTTTTAAGACACATTTATATGATTTCAAGTTTCAATTTCAGTCTTAATGGTATTCCTAATGAAGAAAATATGAGATTAATGCATTGATAACTGTTGATAAAATTCAAATAATATTACGAAATCGTTCTTGGTATGTCATACAAAAAAGTAAAATCTTGTGAAACAAACAAATTTACAAAATAAGCGAAAAAAGATGGTGGCCAAACTACATAAATTCAAGTTGATTTGATAAAAATAATACTCAAACAGAAATGAGCCTCTCTTCGCCAATTTCATAGCCGCACAGTCTGACCTGTGCGATGTGTAGATAGATGAGGCCATAATCCTTATTCATGTGGTCAGCGAATATTCTAATTGCGTGAATGTCTAGGATGGAAAATGAATGTTCATCACGCACAAATGAAATTGTTGGAAATGTCATTTAAATAACATGCACAGGCTCAAATGTTGCGAATGGTGATACGGCAAGCATTTTAAACTTAGGAATATCGTGAAATAACAAGATAAAAGATTTTGGAATTATTTTTGAGAGAAATTGAATGAGTGTAATGTGCGAGTTTTGAATGGTTTTCAAGGGAGGTAAAACATTATAGAGAGAGATTTCCGTCCAATTAGGCAATCGTATAAAATGATTTAATTCAACGTACTTTTCTTTATACTTTTTCTATACCAATACTTATCACAATCCTTAAAAAAAATACCAGCCAATGAAAAACAAACAATGTTGATCATTTCGAACAATTTCGAAGCATTTTTGGGCAATTTCGGAGCGTTTTTGGTTGGTTTGAGTGACTGTTTTGAGTGTTTTGGGTGAATGAATTGAGCGCTGAGTGAGAGTTAATAAATAGGTTTAATCGGAGTGAATGTCAACTTCACGATGATACTAGCTATAAGAATGATTCTGTACAGTCTGCGTGTTCTTCTCTGATCAGAGTGAGGCATGAGGACCGTTACTCTACCAAGCTTATTCTTCTAGTACAGTTAGTTAAATCGGGAAATTGACATTCGTCTCAACCAAAACCATTCTGAAACGCTCACTCAGCGCTCCATTCATTCATTCCAATCACTCATTCAAACCATTCGAAAACGCCCAAACCCATTGAAAAATATCGAATCAACACCGTTGTTCAAAGCAATTTGGATAGAAAAAATCGCAAATTCACTGACATAATTCAAATTGTAAGCGTCTAATAGGTTCTTGAAAAAATAGAAAGCCATCTATAGAACCTATATGCATATTTTATTTAAGGGAGATAACCAATATCGCTAATTTTGTTCATCCTGAACAAAATTCGCGATATAGGATTACCTCCCATTAAATTCACTCAAAACTCGCTCAACATTCACTCGTTCAATTTCATTTCTAAATCATTCCTAAATCATTCACATTGTCAATTCTTAAATCTTCCAAAATCTTCATCTTGTCGATTTCACCATGTCCTTAATTGTAAGTTTGTTTTTTTCATCCTTCGGCATCCAGCTGTATTACTGTCATATCTTGTGACAATTTGCCACCTTGTTTGCTGATTGTAAAGAACACAACATGGAAAATAATAACTGAGGTTTGCTTAGATGTTTACCAGCCCTGCGTTCAGGATGAAAACGTTAGCGAACCGCTTTCGAAATGATACCTCGCTTTGCACGTATGTGCACGTGCAAAGCGGGGTATCATCTGAAAGCGCTCGCGAAACGTTTTTTACATCCTGAACACAGGGCAGGTACATGTACGTTAACCTTTTTAAATTTACGCCAAGAATGAATTTATTTTTCACTTTAACACCTTGGTAGAAATAAATCTACTACTCAAGCATTGAATCAATCTGGGTAATCAGGGGGTAAACACATGTGTAAAACTGAAAATTCCGTTTGTCCCTTGACAAAAGGTCACATGCAAAATGTAGGCGAAACCGAACTGCCGATCAAAAACGCACGAATTAACATAGATCTGCTTTGAAATCACACCGTTTAAATAAATCTCTCGTAGCAGGATATTTTTACATGAAAACGGTCATTAATTCCATTTCGTTGTCCTGTGCTGCAATGAGGCTAATGTTGACTGAGCCGACAAACAACGCAAGGCACTGGAAATGTATGAAATCGGACACTTAAAATCAGTTAAGCACTTCGGCACAAACATAATCGACTTCTTACTTGGGTTCGACGAATACTCGCATCAGAACATTGACAGTTCTGAAAAAGTATTGTGGAAAACGATATTTTAGTTCATCTAAATTGACAACGGTCACGTGTAGATAAAAACGTTTTATTAAGATTCTAATCCAGTGTAGATACTTTTTCGAAACTCTGTAGACACATGGTTTGGAACCGTGTAGTAGAAGTAAGTTTATACATAAGGCACACAGAAGATGTAATGATTTGTTAACCATGGAAAGTCAATGATGGGTTTCAAGAATTATTCGACACGTGTTTAAAAAGTACAACCTTTCTTGTGTATTTTTTTTTTTTTTTTGAATGAACGCCGCTATTAACATTTTTTTTCTGCGGTAGCTGAAGCACAGGCGATCTTTACATGTACATAATCTGAGTTTTGTCATACATGTTAATATATAATAACCCATTAGACGACGTTTGGGTTGTTAATCAATCGCCTGTGGACTGGAGAACTTAAACATGGGCTTCTGGTATTTCTTGCACCAGAACTATTATTAGCTGGAGCCTTATATATCTGTCATCTTCTACCCTCTTAGATTTACGATTATCCGCTGATTGATAGGCGCAATAGAATTTTAAGTACGACTATATTTGGACAATCCATTAGCTGTACAAAATACCAAGATGCCAAATTTTAAAGATTTGTAAATTGATAGGACCTCCCTCCCCCCCCCCCCCCCCCCCCCTCGTCCAAGAGCTCTCCCTGCTTGTCCATCATTCATGATTTTAGCTTTTTTAAAAAAAAGGTAGATGATCAGTACAAACGGTCAAGGCTGTTTGGCTTCTGGTTCAGAAGAAGAAGGTATTTCAAAGAGTTCTTAATTCATTAAAGACCCCACGCCCCCCCCCCCCCCCGATACTCTGTCCCTTATGGTCAAAAAGTCATGATTTTAGCTATATTGATAAAGGTCTGTAGCTGATGATCCCATTCAGAACATCACTCGGCCATTTCCTTAAACTGCAACAGACCTCGGATGTACATAAGGTGCATAGGTATGTAACAAAATTGTGTATTAATTTTTTTTACAGTAAATAACGGCTAAAATATCTTATTTTTTGAGAATGACAAATCATTCTCAAAAATCAAAATTTTTCAGACGTTATGTAAGAATCTAAAGATATTTTCTTAAGGACGCTATGAATTCACGACAGTGACTTAAATGAGTCGCGTTGGCGACGTCGAATGTTTTCACTCAAAGTTTCGAGGGATTATGCCATTTAAACTTACCTCATCTAGTTTTTCAAGGTTTTCCCGTTTAAAAAAAAAAAAAAATAATCCGAGGTTGATCGTGAGATTGGCCGAGTGGTGTTCAGAATGCTGATGATCCATGTCAAATGTCAGTGCCGTAGAGCTCCTGGTTCAGAAGAAGAAGAACTCTGAATTTAGCTGTTTAGAACTAATTCCTACCCAAAGCCCTACTGCTCTGCCCCTGGTGGCCAAACAGTCATGATGTTGCCATGGCAATCAGAGTTTTCAACCAATTTTTATTATTTTGAACCACATATGTAACGGTCCTGTAAAATTTCGTGTAAATCGGCATAGTAGTTAGGGGGGAGATGTCGTTTGAAATTGTTGATGGATGTCGGACGCTGGATGCCGGGAAAATGATGATCGCATAACTGATAACTTAGATGAGCACTTCTTGCAAAGGTGAGAGAAAAAAAAGCGAACACTCGACGTTAAGACATAAAAAACTAAGTTATGACAAGTAGAAGTGACGTCATGTTTTACGTATTCAATTCATTTTTAAGAATCTATATTTATCTTCGGTCAATTAAGTGTAAATAAAGAAGATGATTAAGGCTCGTTTTTAGCATATAAGAGATTTTGAGCTCGACAAAAAGTAAGGTAAAGGTCAAATGAAAATGCAATTTGTAAGTAACATAAATAAGCCTGCTTGATATCATTTTATGTTATCAAGCAAGTGATATCATATCAATATAGGTCTCATTACATGATAAAATTGAAAAAGGGCATAAAGTTGAAAAATGAAATACCTAATCCACTCTCCCTTTTATGCTGCATTAATAGCCAAAATTTTAAGCTACAGTACGCTTTTTGTCTACACAATGTACAGTTAAAAACATCGTGAAATTGACAAGATGAATGATTTTGGAATGAAATTGAATGAGTTTGTGGAGCGAGTTTTCAGTGAATTTAATGGAGGGTAATCCAATATCGCAAATTTTGTTCAGGATGAACAATATTAGCGATATTAATTGCCTCCCTTTAAAAAAATTTGCATTTGTATTCTATGAATAGCTTCTTATTTCTTCAAGATCTAATCAGACGCTTACAACTTCACTTATTTCAGTGAAATCCCGATTCTTTTCCCCAGCTATATACTTTTATTTTAAACGAAGTTGTTGATATATTTTTCAGTAGGTTTGAGCGTTTTTGAATTGTTTGAGTGATTGTTTGGAATGAATGAATGAATCGCAGAGTGGGCGATTGAGAATGGTTTTGATTGAGGAATTAAACATAGTTTCTCTTCCATACAAATATCGAAAACATTTTGTCAAGGTCAGATTATAAACAATAATAAATTGAAATACAATTAATATCAGGAAAAAACAGTAATTACTCATTACAAAGAGAGTATAGCAAGTAATTAGTCTTCGCTGGGCATCCAAAACATCGTACTTACAGCTGCTTTAAGCTGTATTTACGATGTTTTAATTCCCCACCGATTGAATTATGAATACATACAATTCCTTCTCATTACAAGCGAACATCGAATCGAAGCCTTTAAGCTCTTTTAATTATGTAACAAAATCAATGATATGCTGTTGTTCCGTTAGATCATTCTTCCATCCTCCAAATTGTTTGAGGAAATGCCCAAAAAATAACAGAGGTAAAAAATGCACTTTCGGTATAAAGAAGTGATTTGATAAGTCACACGAGTGTTACACTGAAGCGAACTTCTAAACGGCCGCATTGCGTTTTCCATATTTTCACAAGTAAAATAATATTTGAAAGACTAACAATTGTTTCTACATTATGGCTTTTCAATATTGCATTTCACTTTTTTTTTTTGTCTTCTACAAGCGGTCGAAGATAAGTAACCTTCTTTTCAAGGGTCACAAAAGTTGCACCAATTAAAAAGTATTTCAAAATCTCACTTCAAGTATTTCTTCGACATAACCTTAATAACTGGCAAACTTCGATGATTTGTTCATGTCAAATATCAAATTGTTGACGAAAATGTCACTGTGATCCTTCTGTTTTTCACATTAGCATAAAATGTTAGAATTACCCTTACTGATAACTTTAAGTAGAAAATCAGGGATATCGTTGAATTCATATTCGGCGTTATAAAGCACCTGTTTGATCGATGTTAGCTGTTTGTGCGTATATGTTTTCCCAATCATATCTCGCCTATTATCCGTTTCAGATACTAGATGAAATATTATTCTTTTAGTTAAAACCAAAATGGCCGATTAGAAGTTCGCTTCGATGTAAATTGACAGTAGCGACCTTCCATTTAAAAAGGATGCGGACGATATGTAACATGTTTTATCTTATAACTATACAGGTATCCATGTGATAACATCCCATATGATATCTTTTATGATATCACGTGGATATTTTGAGAACAATGACATAATGCGGTTATCTTCAGAAACTTGCATTTCTGTTAGAAGTATCGACGAACGCAAGGCAAATAAAGGTAATATGATACATAAAATACATACTTAGTGTATTGTATGAAAAAAAAATCTAACTCGGTTGTGGGAATTAATAATTGTCGCGGCAGAGCCATGCCAGGCTCAATCTTAGACTCAATCAAAATATAACAAACACATTTGGAGAGAGGTCACCCAAGAAAAAAAATCTGCCAGGTTAAGGTAAAATCCGCCAATATGTAACTGAGTATTTTGGGACCAATCCCGAACAAGTTTTAAGAATGGGTTTTCTAAGGAAGATATAAAGTCCATACATCACATTTTTTGTAGATTTATTATTGAGCGAGAAAATATACTCTAATTAAACAATTTTCGGAAGAAGAAAATATTGTTCTAAACGATTCCTTTTCGTGTATTAATTCCCGATTATTCGGTGTATAAAATATATTCTTACGCGTATCTAATTTTAAATGTAAATCAATGATAAATAATCTCCACGTAGAATAAATGAAAGAATTGAAGAACTTATATTGCTCACGCTATTATAAAACCTTACAACTACACAGTTTGTATTAACAGAGGTCCAGAGCAACTATACTCGTTTTTTGCTTTGTATAGGAACTGTCAATTATAAATAGATATACGTATCTTTTTACGGCCTTTTCATCATGATGTTTTTAAATAAATGAATGACATTCTAACAGCATATTTCTTAATATTTTGAATTCTTTTTACACATTACAATACAAAATTTAAGAAAAGAAAATAATGAATTCAAAGCTTCTTCTGAATTTAATGGATCGTCTCTGAAAAAGATCTTGCAATTTGATGCCATCTTGGGCTTCTTGTAGTCATCTGTTCTCAACTAAAAATACAAAAAAGCAATATATGTAAATGAATGCCATGCTCCAGAACTATACTTCAGTTGACAACATCGTGAAATTGACAAGGTGAATGATTTGAAATGATTTTTGATTGAAAGTCATTGAGTGCGATGAGTGAGTTTTGAGTAAATTTAAAGGCATGCAATCCAAAATCGCTTATTTTGTTCAAGATGAACAAAATAAACTATATTTATTTCCTTCCTTTTACAGAATATGCATACAAGTTTTGGAATAGCTTCCATATTCTTTAAGATCCTATCAGACGCTTACAATTTGAAATTTGTCAGTGAAATCGCGATGTTTTCTAGCTTTATTTATTTTGTTTGAATTTGTTTTTTTTTTTTTTTATCTTTTTCAGTGAGTTTGGAGCGTGTTTTAATGAGTAGGTGTTTGGAATGAATTTTTAGAGTGCTGAGTGAGTGATTTAGAATGACTATGATCAAGATGGAATCAATTGCATGCTGTTGTATAGTCAATTACAGCATACAAACTTATTAGCACTTGATTGTCACACTCATGGAAAAACAGTTAAAAACAACGCGAAATTTACACTCATTCCGATCAAAACCAGTCTAAAGTATTCACTCAGCGCTTCATTCATTTATTCCAAACTCTGACTCAAATCGATCAAAAACGCCCCAAAACCGTTAGAAAACATTTCGATATCGTTGAACACCATCAACTTTTATTTCAATATTCCAAATTATTGTATGATTTTATTGGCTGGTGTAGTTTTTTAAAGTGTTCGGTTGGTTCACAAATACACAGAAACAGAAAATCATGTTTATTTTATTTCAAAGGGAGGTAATACGTATAGCTAATTTTGTTCATTCTGAACAAAATTAGCAATACTGGATTACCTCCCTTTAATTGCACTCAAAACTCGCTCGACGCACTCATTCAATTCAATCCAATCTCATTCCAAAAGGAGTTCAAGTCCCACCGTCGCCGGGGTGTGATTATGGACAAATCACTAATAAGCCAGCCCTAGTTCACCTGGCTGTAGAATTAGGTGGTGGTATATCTTAACCACTGCGCCCCCCTCTCAGGGACGTGAAAATATTAAGAATTGAGTGTCCGATAGCGACTCTATAACCTTTAGCTTGAAATGCAATCGAACTTAGATAACTGGTATTAACTAAAAAGCTATTAAAGCTATGCCATAAAAAGTTTACTCACCAATTAACTCGGTTTCCACAGGGGCGGCAAACATCCTCAGCTGGCATACATTCTGCAGTGAGCTGATCAAAAACTTCACCTCCTATACATCTACCAACTTCCACAAATTGACCAAATCTGCATACTGTGTACCGATTACATCGACCAAATTCGTCCAAGTAATTCCCGTCCGGTTTCTGTGTGCAGTTAGGCATCAAACCGCCGTGCTGTCTTGGGATTTCCTCCAGTGGTACACAGAGCAATCTTTCTGGATGGAACAGTTGGGGGCGACCATCTTGGTCTGCGTCACACGTCTCCACGGATACCGTGCGTTCTTTGTAACATACAGCATAGGATGGCGACCATCTTTTATACTCGTGTACGGCATTGCCGTCGGGTTTTCCTACACAACTCGGAAGATACACATAACATGGGATACAGGAGGCTCTAGGACATTGGTTTCTTCTATAACTACCTTGAAGTAAGAAAAGTGTACGCTGTATTATTGATTACATTATAATTATTGTAAGTGGTACAGTTAAGAACATCGTGAAATTGACAATCTAAATGATTTAGGAATGATTTTGGAATTAAATTGAATGGGTGTGTTGAGCGAGTTTTGAGTGAATTTAATGGGAGGTAATCCAATATCGTAAATTTTGTTCAGGATGAACAAAAGAAGGAATATTGATTACCTCCCTTTAATAAAATATGCATACAAGTTCTATACAAAGCTTCCCCTTTCTTCAAGAATCGTACAATTTGTATTATGTCAGTGCAATCGCGATTTTTTTCTATTCAAATTTATTTTGAACAACGTTGTTGATTCTATTTTTTTAATGGGTATTAGCGTTTTCGAATGGTTTGAGTGAGTGTTTAGAATGAATGCATGGGGCGCTGAGTGAGCTATTTAGAATGGTTTTGATTGAGTTGAATATCAATATCATGATGTAATTGACAATTGGTCATTGAATATGCAGCCTTAATAAAGAATAATTTGAAATATCGTCGGAATTAAATCTTAGAGGCTTGTAAATTGCAAAATCCCTAAACCTAATTTTGGCGGGTGGGATAATTTTCACTGTTTTGTTTATGGTAAGGCGAAAATATTCTTTTTCATTCTTCGATTACAGCGTTTCAATAAACTTTTGCATAAACTTTCTGTTTGAAGGGATTAATGTAAATATCTTAAATTGTCCCCATATTTAAAACAAAATATTGTAGATCTGCCTATTGTACACACGAAGAAGAGAGATTGTCTTGTTCTATCTACATTTATGTTGTTTCAAATTTACAATAAATTTGCAGCCGTTCCCTTATTAAATTTTCTATTTTTTGTGACACTCGCTCCTTCAATTTTGACGGATTTTGATAAATCATTCACAGAAAGTTCAAACGGAAAAGATGCTGTTTTGCAACCTATATGCCTTTTTAGGTCCTGTGTTCAGGATGACAAAACGGTATAAACAGTTTGCCATTTGCACAATGCATTGCACGTAATTTAACGTGCAAAGCGGGTATGCGGGGCTATTTATGACTTTAGTTATTTTCAAATAGTTATTTAGATATCAATTCAATTTCGCTCTATTTCGTTGACCGAGTTGTTAGCGTGCCCGATTCGAAATCTGATGGTTTCGTTTTCGAGCCTCAACGAAGGCGCCCTGCGTAAAGCATTACACATTACAGACAGATCTCCAGTCCAACCAGCTGTAACAGATGGTATAGTTCCGCAAGTTTATGTGAGTACATGTATCAAGTACCTGTAATCATTTTCAACGTAAAATTCATCTTTGACGCCTCACTCTTAATTGCACCGGTGCGAGACATTTCCAACAATTTGACATGTTCGGGAAGGGCCGACATTAACCAATCTTGACTGTCACGTAGTATAATTAGAAGCATGGCTTACTAAAGATACTTTTGGACCTTATTGTACAAAACGCAAATTTAAAATCCTGGGGCCCGTTTTACTTAACATCTTACGATCATCTTTTGCGTAAGTCAAAAATCAAAGTTGCTTCTACAGTAGTTACTAAATATGGAATTCTGTAATGCCATATCTCATTAGAATCGTCTTCTTAAGACGATTCCAATGAGATATTGCAAGGCAGAATCTAACAATGTATGAAAAGACCATGTACATTTTGTGATTTTGACTTACGATCAATATTTTCGTAGTAAAACGGGCCCCTGGTCAGGCTGATGCTATTGTAGGTGTACAGGCTGACCAGAGTCTTTGATTGGAGGACATTAGAAAATTTTGGAAATGTCTCGCACAGGCTCAATTGTTTATCTATAACATTGGTTAAAAACTAATTACTCTGTCCATATATAGTGATAATTAGATCTGAAATGAAAAAAAAATGTATAAAGACCACGATGGCAAAAAGGGCCTCTCAACCATTGATCTTTTTATCCTTCAGGAAAAAAAATTCTAATTACTCCAAATGATGAATGATACAATCATATGAAAAAAGTGAAGGTTTAATTAAGCTCATTGCTTACATCCATCTTTGAATTCTTTTCTCTTTCCACAATACACCTCCTCGAAAGGTTTACATTCTTTAGACGCAGAATCAAAGAGCTGAGAATACAGGCATTCTTTTAGACACTGCTCGAAAAACGGCGGTATTCTATCGTATTTATGACTGCAGTCATAGTAGGCTTGACACTCTGTTGGGTGGGGTATGATACCTCCATATAGCGAACATTGTTCCTCAATGGACATTGGACCTGAAATATCAGTAATGTAACATAATATAATATGAAAAAGGCAAAGCCTCAAAACGATCGCAGTCTTCAATTGTTGTCTTTTGACAATGTAATTTGAAAGGCTTACCACTCTTTTAAATGAATGAAATTATTTTTTTTAATTATGTACTTTATTTATTTGCAGAAGGAATTTCATCTTCAGGCTTAACTTTATTTCCAATCCCAATGTTTTGAAACTATACCAGTAAAATTCATTTCTTATCTTCTCTTATGAACATTGGGGATTTTGTTTGCAAAACATGAGTTACAGAATGGGCCTAAATAACTCATCTGTATTTCATTGGTCCAGTTGATGTAATCTAAGTACAACTTGGGGCAAAGTTTCATTGAAATTAGTGAAATGGTTTAAAGGGAGATAGTGTTTTAAGACTTCCTACTGAAAAAGGCCCCCACCCTGCCACCCCAGAATTTTTTGGTTTATTACGTTTTGCAAAAAAAAAATCTGAGAAGGATCATCCAAAGGATATTCTGGTAAAATTTCCTTCAAATTGACCCAAAGGTTGAGGAGGCAATGTCTGTCAAATATTTTATAGTAAAACAAGAAGTGTTTGTGAAAAACAAATGCCCCCATAACCACATTTTTTTTCGATATGTCACCTTTGATAGATGACATTGACCCGAAACATGACCTTGACCTTGGTATCTAGAGATGCACATTATTGAGATGTAACATCATGTCATTTATGAGGTTTGTACCTTAATAAGGCTTGAAGATATTGGTAATTAAAGTTTTTTGGTTTAGTTTTTGAGAAGGTTGACCTTGATAGATGACCTTGAAAATGTGGTATGACCTTAGCATAAGTATTAGCAGATGCAGATCTTTGAGATCTATCATCATGCTAAAAATGAGGCTTGTATCTTGAATAGGCTTGAAATAATGGCAATCTTGAGTTTTTTGGTCAAGTGTTTGATAATAATTTGACCTTGACAGATGACCTTGCCATTGTCACATGACCTTGATTTGGTCTCAGCAAATGTGTTTCATCTAGATATATCCTCATGCCAGATATTAGACTTGTAGCTGAAATAGGCTTGAAGATATTGGCAATACTAAGGCTTTTGGTTAAATTTTGAAGACAGATTGACAGACAATGGTAAAAAAAATTGCCACAAGAAAATTGATTTTTGATATGGAGCATAATAAAAATACCACAACCATATTTATGGGCCAATCAAAATTTTACAAGCAATTTCTTTCAAGGGTCAACATAATATTTTTAACAATCTTTCACTTATATCACGGCGGCTAGAGCATTTTTTGAAAAAATGTCACTCAAGATATGTTCTGGCCAAATTCATTGAAACTGGCCCAGAGGTTAAGGAGGTAATATCGCTCAAAGATTTCATAGTGAAGCACTTGAATAGCCATGAAGTAATTGGAAACATTTATTGTTTTATTAAGTTTTGCAGTCGGACAGACAGAGGGACAACGCTAAAACAATATGCCCGCCCATCTTTCCATGATGGGGTATTAATAGGACGGACATGTCACACTCATATTCAATGGCCAATCAGAATTTTGAGAACACTTTTAAAAGGGTCAGCAAAGGTGACGACGGATTCAAGGTGATCCTATCAGATCACTTTGAGCATTTTGTGCTCATCATGAGGTTTTAGATAATTTTACTCATTTGCTTTAAGGTAGTGGACCCATAATAGTTCGGCAACATTTTGGAACTCATGATCATTCACAATATTGACCATATATATTGATATAGTAAAAACCATTAGGAAACCTCAGTTAACATTGTTAAAGTTTACTACTCTCGAAACGTTGAGTTACTATTACGGGTCCACAACCTTAAAGTAAATGAATAAAATTATCATGATGATGAAACATATCACTGCATTATTTACAATACAATAATTCATAGACATATATATTTCACTTTTTAAGATCATGAACAAAAAAGGTCTTGGTTTGTTTGTTTTTTGTTTGAATTGGGTTTGTGGGGCTTTCAACAATCTTTTTAAAAAAGGCCTTGGAGCTAGAGGCTATGAAAAGATATAATGAAAGTACTTGTGGGAATTCCTTTTAAGGTACATCAGTCGCCGCAATGGATCTGAAAGACTGCTGAAAGCAGCATAAAACCCTGTTCAAATTAACCAACAAAATCAGCTACAGAATGTTAAATATCGCAAACAAATCAAACATCCTTTCAGCAGGTATTTGAACCCTGGCCTCTCAACACTAGAATGAGTGTTCAGTAATTATTTTCTTCAAAGCATTGAATCTCAAATTTCCCCATAAAAACAAGTGGTGAATTTGACAGTATTTTCAAATTTTGTAGTCACTGGACTAGGGTTTTGGGGTACCTAATTTTGCAAATGAGAGCTCTGTCCCAAATAGATGTCCACATCCACCTAAAATCACTATAATGCAGAATTATTCTAATAATTTTTGGGACATTTCAACCAGTTTGGTATCAGTTCTTCCCACAATCATTCGACATGTCAGTGGACAAGTGAATAGCAGAGCAAATCTTGGGTACTAAAAAGATGTAACAGATAAAATACTCAATATTTAAGCAATGTTCCAGCATTTTTTCAGTAAAGCATTGTTTTCTAAATATCTATCATCTCACTTTTTTGTGGACAAGTTCCTTTTGATCCTGGGCAAGTTATAAATCATCTCTAACTTGTCCAGGGACATGTAGAGAAGATCCACATTTCCACAACACTGCTGTGAACAGTATGGAAAGGGTGAAAATATTAATACTATTGATTATATTAAATTCATATATTTCACAAAATTGATATCTAATTGGTTACAATTTGACCCCTGCTGAGATTTGAACTCAGAACTCCTAGGTACCTTGCACCCAGGCATTTTACCTTAAACTACAAGGGTTACTTAAAACCAAATACAAAATAACAATGTTTGTGAATTACATAAATCTAATAATCATATGCTCTTTATACATATGAGTGTCACACTGTCTTAAATTGATATTTCTTTGAAATTTAAAAGTAAAATAAACTCATGTTTCAAATTATTGAAAAAAACTTGAACAAAAACTAGGCTCTCAAACAATATCTTCATGGTATTGATATGCATGCATAAATGAACCCTTTTCATGATAACCAATTGTTAGGCGCATGGATAGGCTATTAAGGATGTGGATTCAAAATTATCTAGGGAGTTCAAGGGGCATGCTCTCCGCCCCTGAAAATTTTGAAACAAAATGGTGCATGTTGCGTTTTGGGGTCTACAGAGAGCTTTCTTGACCAATGAAAATCCATTTATTTTAGCATAAATATGGAGATGAATAGCGTTCCTTTTGTTTATTTCAACTAGTCTACATTTCACAGCAGGTCTTACTTGCAGCCTTTGCTAGCCGATTTTGGCTATATGCTTTATAAATTATTAAGTGTGGTAAATATCAGATTTGGCGAACGCGGCTGAATTTCAAAATAATGTGGATTCAGCTGCGTACTCGCATAAAGGCAGCTACGTGCCTGATTGTCTTTTTTTTGTTGTAAACCCAGATTTGCACTGGTATTTAATTCTGCCAACAAAGATAATGTTTGGCAAGTCGGGCATAGGAATTCAGTCCCAAGGAATTCCACACCCCTGCAAAAAGACTGCTTCATTTACCAATAAGAGCTGTCTGAGGACATAGAAACTCCACCTATCCCAGAGCTGGATAGTAAAAGCAGACCAATGTCGACATTGGAAAACCTATAAATTCAACATGAACAGAGTAATGAATTGTCTAGCAGCTGATATGATGGTCACAGAGGCATGTTCAAAGTTTCCAAGCAAACACTTTAGTGGAAACAGAGAAAATACAGATATACACGATAGTTGCATGAAACTTAAAGATTTTAGAATGATACACGTGTAAACGTCTAAATATTTGGACTAAGAGGACATATACATGTGTACACTTTTAGGGTGGGTATAAAACACAGACAATATAGAATGTATAGTAACGCATACGATATAGAATAAAGAGGGATTGCAGACAGGGGTATAAAACGCAGACAACATAGGTAAAGAGGCAGTATGCTGTTACGCAGACGATATAAAACAAAGAACTTAAATTTCAAAGCATGATTTAACGGTGAACAATAAAAACTTTTTTCTCCAAGATAATACTCAAATATTGTTATGATTTTTCAACTTTTGACATTTTGTTACCAAATTTTCGCATGAATTTATAAATGTAGAGATCGTTTGTATATCATTTTTTTATATCGTCGGTGTTATTCCAAAAGCTCGTAACTACACTTGAAATGTTACGTTATCAAATATATAAGAAAAGTTGTGGATATGTTTAATTTGATTTTATTTTACATCATCGGTTAGGAAGCAAGTTGTTCAGGACAAGTTCAATTCTTGCCCTTAATATTTGATTACAGTCAAATATTGATTTAGAGACGGTTTAGTTTATGAAAGTGACCAAAAGTCAATTTATCAACTCAGGTGATCACTCAATGAAACTTGATCATCTATGGAAAACGAAGAAACTCCGTTTATTATCATTTTTTCATGTCGCTACAGTGTTTTCGGGAGCTGTCATCTAAAAGTGTTTTGAATTATTAACGTTAAAATATTCAATGACCGACTGGACATGCGTCCGACTGACAATCGGAATTTAAGAAGTGTGGTTAACATCTTACAGCATTGATGTGTATAACGCTTTGACACCTGTCTAGATTACCTTGTATATTGTCAGTAGCATTTAAGTTGGTCGTAATAAGAACTTTCAATATCAAATTGGCGATAGAAGATAAAAACAATCTAAACACAGCTTGAATAAGCGGTATTTACGATATTTTGGTCATTCACTGTCAATATGTTTTTACCTTCGGAACATTTTCTTGTAATTAAGCAACAGTGTATGAAAACGAGTTGCATTTTGTCACAGGGACCAGGGAAAGAATCAAATTTCATGTGAGAAACATGATGAACACCTTTTTGGCACAGATAATATTCCTATTAACTTAAATTATATTTCCATTCATTAGAGAAAGTGACACTTTCGACTTAATTTTATGAAAGTATATATGCGCCGAAGATACGACGTTTTCAGTGTTTGATAATTTTAATCACGGTAGCGGGTTCCTGTGAAATTGGGGGCAATTTGTTTCACGTGTGCGGGATGTAAACAAAGTCGGGTTTTCCGGCATGCTTGACGACTTTGGTTTATATCATTCGGAAAATCCTAAACATTTTATACAGGCGGCGATTATTCCATGGAATGAACCGATACTAAACTCAAATACGACAATTTTATCAATTTGTTATTCATTTTTCTTCATTCTTGTGTCATGAAATTTTTGCGATTTTTTGTGTAAGGAAGAGAGAAAAAACCGTTTATTCTGTTGAAAAATATATAGGCCTACTTCCGAAGCTCACGAAGGGAAATCTCCTACGAGATCAATACGTCAAATATATCTTCGGACAAATAGGTTGATTAATCGGAATATTAATAATCTGTTACCGTTATCAATCAAATAATTTGCTGGTCACTCAGACAACAAAAAATAGTAGACGTGTTGAATAGGTTAGCTTAACCTAGTACGTTAAATGCATACGATAATCCAGACTCGTTATCGATTTTTCGTTGAACAGCGAGTCACCTGTCATAATTTGAAGACTGGCGTGACCGCTTAAGAGGATATACAATGGGTGCGATTCAGACAATTAGAGGTAACCGTCGGCTGCATACGCGGATAGATTGCCTATATTCACAGTAACTTTACAGAACAAATTTGCGCGGGCGGACCTGAGCTGGCCGCATACGGCAGTGTGGCCGCTATTCTCAGGTGACCGCTCATACGGTTTTGATTGTATCTACAATATAGCAAAATTTCTGGTATTGTAGATTAACCGCTTGAATAATTCCCCGGTTACATCAAAGTGACATATCCCAAATAGGATAAGAGACACTCAGACGTACGTACGACCAAAAGAATATGGCTGCATCTGCAGTGACGAATTTTTGATTTCTATGGTCTCAAGAATATATAACTATTGACCTAGATGGAGCCATTTTCTCAACGATGCTATTTCTATGCCGAAAGATGGTTTGTCTGAGAATAGTGATTACAATATGTGTAGACAAACCTCGGACCTCTTCACTTATAAATTCATGTGAAAATTTACGAACAAAATGTGAAGTATTGTGTCGAATGAAGAAGGTTTTCTTCTTATTTTGTTTGATTTATTTATTCGGAAACGTTCACTAGACCTTTTCAAATTGCATATCACTAACAAGTAATTTTAAACGTATAAAAAAACTTGCATTCGTCAAGTTATAATTTTTTGTGATCGTGATAAATTTTATTTTATAACCAAAGCATTCTCAGTTATAACGTTAAAAGTTTTTAAAACTTACCATTTCTTAAAGCGAATCAAAAATCGCCATATCATATCATAAGCTTTTAAAATAAATACATAACTGAATTATTTTATGAAATAATATTGTTTGATCAAATGGTTAATAAATACATGCATTTTTATATAATCAAAGTCAGTATTCTCAGTAACGACGTAAAAGTTAATTTTGAACTTACCATTTTTTTTACAGCGAAGCAAAAATCGTAACTCTTATGAATGATGAATTAGCTTAAAAAATCAAACATAGAAAAATAAAATATAAAGTGTTAAAAAATGCTTGGAAAAGCTCTTTGTTTTATATCGTCTGCGTAACAACATACTGCCTCTTTACCTATGTTGTCTGCGTTTTATACCCCTGTCTGCAATCCCTCTTTATTCTATATCGTATGCGTTACTATATATTCTATATTGTCTGCGTTTTATACCCACCCACACTTTTACAGCTGGGTGGGGCCCTGTCTGTAAAGTGCCATGCCAAAAATACGCTACCTGCATCCCCAGGGGCTTGAACCCCCAACCACCAGGTTACGAGTCAAGCATGCTAACCACTCAACCCACAAGCCAGACAAAAGAAATCTTGTCTCTATTTAACTTTTTAAAAACATGATTTGATACGGCCACATATGAGCATCGTGTTATCTTCACTGAAGTAACACATCGAGAAAAAGCTCAATTTCAAATAAAAAACATTACAAAATAAATATATACATTAACACCCTGAAGGACCAGACAGAACGGGTGTTGGTGGGGGGGGGGGGCGATTTGTTAATGGGCCGAGTAATCATGCAGCCGAGTTGACAAGTCACTTCACTTGTCTTTTTTGCTCAAATAGGTGGGGGTTTGAAATAAAACCGGCAGACTTAAGATAGAAAGGTTTAAAATCGAAAGGGATCATATTTCTTTGAGATTTTCAAGTAGGCACTTGCCTTTATCGATATCAAACGAATAGGTTCTGGACTCTGGCATCGAAAACGTCAACCTAAGGAATCGGTAAGTGGAATCGGGTACCAATGCGAATATTCGACGTCACCATGTAAACCGAAATAACTTTCGCTTTCATTTCTCGTACGTTTTAAAATCTTTCGGGTATATTAGAATTTCTCGTATCACTTGAGCAGTTTAAAAGATCATTTTTTGTAATTAGAGAACCTTAGAGCGTTCATGATTCTTGTATTTTTGATAAAATGTTTTACTGGAATCCAAGATGGCGGCGCCCAGGTCCGAAAAAAGGATCACTTTTTTTTTCTTCATAGTAAAAATGATAGGTCGGGTCTAAAACACTCATTGGCAAAATCGTCCTTAAAAAAAAAAACAAAAAAAAAAACGGTACTACCGCGAAACGATCTTTGATCGTGTCTTGCTTCGCAAGACACGATCTGCGATCGTTATTAACACATAGACGATGGACGATTTAAAATTCGTAAATGCAGCTTTATTCATGCTGTATTTTGGTTCGTCCAGTGAGGGCGATATTTCGACTAAATGATAAAAAACTGCAAAACAATTCTTCTTTCCTTTAAATCGCTTCTAGATATGCTATATCTGCTTAACATTTGATGACTCTAATCTTCTTCTCAAGTATCTAATTTTACGGAGGTGGGCCATCTTAACGAATTGTATATACAATAAAGCAATATAATGAAAATGGAGAATTTTCATAAGATCCTTCTGGTAGCTGCAATAGATTTTTTTCAAACTCAAGGGATCATTATAATATTATATATTCCTGCTGGCACAATAGCTTCTTTTTAATGTGTAACATTTTAACACTTTGGCGTGTCAAGAGTGGGTTCGATAAATAACAATGAAAGATATTCAAGATACTACATGTATTTTTCACTGTACTGATTTAAACAATATACATTCTGGTGTGTATTTTGGGTATCACAAAGAGGGAATAAGACTTTTCTGAATATAATTGTATTTTGTGAGTTATTTGTAAGTAGCACAACAGCTACCTGACCTTTTAATTGAAAAGAAAAAATCTTGAGATATGAAAAAAAAAAAAAAAAAAAAATGATTGATGAAGGTTTAACTTCTTTTTGTCAAGCTTGAGGTCCCTAATGTGCCACTACTATAATTCAAGTTCCTTTCCTAGATTTCAAGGTAACCACAGAAGATTTAACATTAAATTTTTACCTTCCTTATACATGTATCTTTTGAGCACGTGGACATATTTTTTTATACTTCAATTGTGTACATTTATTTAATGACAAAACAATTTTCTTTTAAATCTAGTCCATACAAAAAAGTAAAGGTCAGAAGCAGAGGTCAAAGGGCAATTTTTCATCTTCCCCTTATCTCTTGAATATATTGACATATCATCACGATTTTTCCCAAATAAGTTTATTTTTTGTGGTAAAGGTAACTAATCAATCCGATTTGTTTCTAAAAAAGGGGGGGGGGGCTAAGTTACTTGTGGAGGTCAAAAGTCATGTTTACCTTTTCTCTTTAACTAATGGACCTAAAATATAATCTATAATTCACATGAAAGTAATATGTTTAAAAAGATATTGGTGTCAGACAGCAAAGGTTTATATCTTAGCAAAGGTAAAAAATATTGATTGAATGTCTTTCAAGTTTTCATGCCTTCTCTCATGTGCTTGTTATTCTTATTATAAAAAAGCCTATTATCAGAATATAGCTATCCACTATTTAACAGAGATTGATAAAAAGAACTATTAAGGTTGTTTTATTGAAAACTCAGATTAGATTAGAGTTTTTAATACTGCAATGAAGCCTGTATTAACCTGATAACACCTGTCTGCTAACATGGAATGAATTTTAGGAAGCAATTTGCATATTCATATGACCTTTACCTGAACTACTTTTTTTCTACCGGTATCAAATGATTAAAATTCTTATGGTTTGGACTCAATCACGCAGATTAATCATCGTCTTCGTGTACACGTAATTGGCTTAATGTTAATTATTTGAAAATGGAAAAAATAGGTCAGGATATCAAAAATGACGTCATTGTTCCTAGAAAATCGTCATCAATTCCAATAAATTTTGTAAATATGGCCGTGTTGACGGGAACATTGTTAAAATCTTTTGACATTTTTCAAATGTTTGCTCCATGTGTTTGGGTTAGAAAAAGGCTATGGAAAGAGTTACTCGCATGAATTGAAAACTACATTTAAGATATTTGATTAGTGTAAAAAGAACAATTTTGTCGAGAATTGAGGAGAATCTGACCTGTGACAAAGTGCGTTTTCTACAGGATAACAGATTCTAGTAGATCCAGGATAAGTTCATGAATGTAGGATTTAAAATATTTCAGTTTATTTTTTTAGGGTTTAAATTTTTCAATGTTTTTCTGTGTTTATAGTGTGGTCGAGAAAAATCTTCATGAATTCACCATTTGTGAACGTTAACAAGTAGGCCTACATTATAGGACTGTTCTTGTTTTAAGCGAGGCCTGATCCAGAGACATATGATTGTTGTTACAAACATTGTCACGATAATCTTCAGGATTTCAAACTAGAGGCAATAATAGATATTCAATATTGACTACAAAATTCCAGAAATCCTTTAAAGAAGATCGAACTTTTCTCTAGGATGCTTTGATTTTGTTTTATTTTAATTAATTTATTTAATTTTACTTTTGAGAACGGTCGTAAATAATTGCGCGGAAATGAATGCATTATCTTTCCAATGAATGTCTTTTATTTCAAAGTGTTCATATTTTAAAGCCTCGAAAGATAAATGTATGATAAATAGAAAGTTGTGGAAAGCCTCGCCATGATAAATTCTCCCAACCTCGACCAGATAACATTAATATTTTAAGACACTTACAAATCATTCTCTATATTACAGCATGAAAACGGCTTGTGGAAACAACTCTTACCATACTGGAAATTTGAGTCCAATGTTTCTTAATTTAATGAAAACCTCAGTTATTTTTTTTTTTTCGGTGTTATACGGTTGTGAAATGAGGGGGTAATATTTCCCGAACAAACGTTCTTGAAATTGGCCCTGGTGATTCATATTTTTATAAAGTCAATAAGACTAGTGCTAATCAGATGCAATTTTGCCATATCTTGTGTCGCTACATGGTAGTACACAATTGAATCTGAGATTAATCACCAAAAAATGAGAGTCTAAGATCAGTTATCACTCATTCTCAATAAGCGGTTATTTTCGAAAGGTAGAAGTTTCGAAAAGATGTATAAACTTTTTGTAGGCATATAAGTGCCATTAGTTTCACGGGTATACACGTACTTGGTAGTTTTCCATTCGGAACATCACTCGGTCATTTCCGTAAACTGCAATTGACTTCGGATGTATTTAAGGTGGATGGCTATGTGACAAATTTGTGCATTTTGTTAGGCGGAAACAGTGTAAGAAAAACTAGCGCGGAAACAACCGGCGCTATCTGTAGATATAAATTCTTTACACTTATTACTGGCTGATAAAAACTTAATTTTTGAGAATATCTAATCATTCTCAAAAATAAAAATTTTTAAGCCGTTATTTAAGAATCTAAAGATATTTATACCGGGTCGAATGGTTTCACGTCAGTGACTTAAACGAGAAGAGTTGGCGACGTCGAATGTTTTCACTTAAAATTTCGATGGCTATTTTTCGACGCCATCTTAACTGACGTCATCGAGTTATTCCAAGGTTTTCCCGTAATATTTAAAAATAGTCGATATTTAAAAAAAGTCCGTCTATGTACATCCCAAGTTGATCGTGGTGATATGCCGAGTGGTGTTCCGAATGGTTGTTTTTAAGACGAACACTGTTCGTAACTATCACTAAAAATGAAGAAAAAAAAGAAAATTTACATTGCTTTTTTTTGGAAGGGGGGGGAAGGGGTTCTTAGGTCGATTTGAACCAATATTGAATAAACAGGTAAACATTTCATCAACTTTAAAGTAAATGTCCGTCTGTTATTGAAGGATTAATGCCGAATGTCTGCAAAATTGAATTTTTGTTGAAGGTCAAAGGACATATTGGTTAAATTTAAACATTCACAAAAAAGAAAGAAAATGTTCGGAAAGTGTTTGAGAACCGATGATTATGATGGGTAACAATCGTTTGAGCCCATTGAATCGCTTTAATGTGCAAGTTAACAAATCGGGAATAAATTTAAGAATAGGACCACTTTGGAAATAAAGGGTTTTTGGACACTTAACCGAGTCATCCTAGAGTGAGAAAAGTAAATTCGAAATGTATATTTTAATTCATGTCTCTTAAATGATCTGATATCAATTTTTCCAGTATGTTTATTGACAAGCACGACTACAGAAAATTGGAAAACGTACACCCTTGATGTGTCTTTACTACAATTGGATATTCGTGGCTGCTTTGCTATTACTAAAAACGTGCATTCACCTCCCATAAAAATGAAACGTCCAACTGAATAAAAGCACGGTCTGATTTTTGCCTAACAAATCATTCTAACTACATGTACTTAGCTTTATCCAGCTCTGAAATATCTTCTTGAAAGAGGAAAAGAGAAAATGATCTCAGCATATAGGTATAAACGCCATTTATTGCGTTAAAGCATCAATTAATATTCTAGCCCACAGAGGCTTCAATAGAAGTTTTTTCATGCCAAAATGAGAGTTAACGAAAAGCTAGTAGCATTAACGCCCCTTTTCCCTAGATACGTTTTTAAACGTAACTTTTCGATAGTTGAAGGTCAAGAAGATCTGATTTGCTACTCAAATACGAAACGTCATAAAATTTTGACAAATACACTAGGTAAAATTGGCAACAAAGCTACTTTTACATACAGGCCCCTTTTTGCTACATATGACGTAGCCTTGAACCGAGATCATTTTCGAAAGCTTGTCTTGGAAATTCTATTGGAAGATTATATATGTAGTTTCGACGTATAAGGCCCAGGGGTTCCTTAGATACTTTGTCGGACGGACGGACGGACAGTAGGGCGGACTAATGGACAGACGGCCGGTCAGAAGGAAGGACGGACAGACGACCGGCCGGAAGGAAGGACGGACAGACGGACGCGCGCGCAAGCCGGTCACTATATGCTCCCCCGAAAATATTTTCGGGGGAGCATAAAAATCATCCGTTTTGTTTCGGAACCCGTCCGATTCTTCTACACTGTTTACTTTCATTCTCTTAACAAATCTAAATTGTAAATTTTGGTTGTAAATTTGGGTCAAAAACAGCCATGCGGACATGCACAGGACCATTAGAAAATACATAGAAGAAAAACTAACATTTTTTTAAACGGATAAAATGATAAAAAGACCATCTACCATTATTATGATATAATAAAAAAGCTTATTATTTTTCAAAGTACTAAATTACTCTTTGCTGAATTTGCTTGAATTATTTTGAACGAAATAAAAAATATTTAATAAAATTTGTAAAATTTGATGGATAGGCATTTATTATAGAATGGATGTAATATCCATATTTAATAACTGAAACAAATTAGTTTTAAGAGGCCAGTAATTCAATGAAAGACAAGATATTTTAAAATCGAATAAAAAGTTAATGTCATTGTTTAGTAAACAATGATAATTATGACGAAAACTATTTTTTAGTTATGTCATAATTAAACAATATAATATGTTTGAACAAATAAGATGAAGAAGTTACACACTGATGTATCCCAAGTTATGATATGACCTACGTCGCGGAAGAGAAATAACCCCGTTGATTTTTTTTATATTACAAGGGTATTATAACACTAATGTAATAACTATGTATATGAGATTAGAACGGATAGTAAAGTTATATTTCGTTTGCAAAATGACGTCATAAAGGATTTTGCGCAAGGAATGATATGTTTCGCGGAAAAACTTCAATCGATAAATATAAAAAAAAATGCTCGTTTTATCAAAAAAATCGGTGAAATTCAAATTTGTGTTCGTTAAATACCGAATTTATTAAGGATTTGTTTTTCATCTAAAACAGAATAAAACTCGACAAAGCCTCGTTTTTATCAGTTTATTAATGACTAATTTAATATGGATATGTTTTTCAATGACCATTCATTCAATGTCCTCTTAATCCTCATAGACTCAAAGAATACGACATTTAACTGAATAATTTAAGTGATTGGTAATCAACATCGCCCATGTTTGACAATCAGAGATGCGGTTTTAGGTTGATGCTATACTTACGACACGTGTCCGAATAATACTCGCATCGTTTCGAGTTATCGTCCCACACCAGATTACCCGGGCACGGTCTGAAATCCAATGTACGTCCGTAACTGCACGTGACGTAGACGTCGCAGCGATAACAGGATTGGTAATCACCATTTGGAACGTTCGAACAATCAGAGATACAGCCCGGTGTACTTATTATATCACATGTGTCCGATGTAAACTCGCATCGTTTCTTGTTATCATCCCACTTCAGATTACCCGGACACGGTCTGTTATCGTACATAATTTTATTACTACATGTGACGTAGACGTTACATCCTTGACATGATTGATAGTCACCGTCATCCATATCTTGACACGTTTTAACACATTCTGAAATAAAAAGAGAATATCCACAAAAAATAATTGGAAGGCACAAGGCGCAGTAAGGACTGAACATCCTTTGGGTGTTGAACGATTTTAAATTTCGAACAAATACCATAAAAATTTCAATAGAGCACCGTTCTCTTATAAAAACCCTGGCCCCCTTTTCGGAGGTTGAACCCGACCATTTCTGATGTGATTTAAACAACCTTTTGAAGCCTCTAATAAAGGAAATTTATTTCATACAACATCAATTACGAAATGTGAGAAATGGCTACTCAAGATATCTTATGATATTGGCTATCAGAGAAATAAATATATATGAAAAATGGGTTGACATTAAATTATAATAAGTAAATTAATAACTGATAACAATGTATCGGTTATAATATCATCTTAACCCTTGTCATGCTGAATAAATTTTGGATACAAATGTTCATCAAAATTAAAGGGCAGAAGGCACTGAAAGTACCAACTGAAGGTCAATTTTTAATTGAAAATTTAAATCTATTCATAATTCTGGTTTGAAAGTCAGAAACAGGTGGTGTAGACTGACATCAGACTGCACATATGTGCAGGCTGATGTTTGTCTATAGCTCCTGCCAAAACAGGAATATTCCGGGTTCAGCATGACAAGGGTTTATAATACTAGTATGTTCAAAATGAAAACCAAACATGAAGCAATCATGAATTATTGGATATATTTATGAAAAATGGACTGAGTTGTGTTGTTACACAGAGAAAAATGCTGGGTTGTCATAAGAAATCTCAAACACTGTCCTCCAACGACGAAAAATAAGTCGATAACATTAGATAAAGTTACATTCACTTTGTTTATTTCAATTAAACCAGTGAACTTTTTTTTCATCAAAATTTTACTTTTCCTATATCGTCAGGTATTAGGCTTAACTAAGCTGTCGATTAGCTGTGTGACAAAACAAGCTTACTCCGTAATAAAAACATAATATTTTAAGACTCTCTATTAATAAAATTTTGAATAAAAAAAATAGTTTGTATTTTTGTTTAGTTAAATGAAAGATAGAATTCATTTTGCATTTTTCTTATGATCTTTAATTTCCAGGTGATTTTTTCTGTCGCAATCAATTTTGAATTTGGTTCGTATAAATTTCGCAAAATCCCTAATACACCGAGGAAAATAATAAGCAACCTGTAGGAGATAACAGAAAACAAGATGTGTTCAGGAAACACAAATGCCCCTGTAACATCAGTTTTTTTTCAAAATGTTGAACTTGAGAGATGACCTTGGCTTTGTCACATGACATTGCCTTCGGTACCAGTAGATGCGTACCAATGGTATCTATCATCGTGTCAAATACAAGTCTTGTATCTTGAATAGGCCTGAAGATATTGGCAATGTTAAGTGTTTTGGTTAACTTTTTGAGTTATTTGACCTTGAGAGATGACCTTAACCTTGTCACATGACAATGACTTTGGTATTGGCAGATTTGAGACCTATCATCATGCCAAGTATCATGAAAAGGCTTGAAGATATTAGCAATGTTAAGTTTTTGGTTAAGTCTTGCAGACAGAGAGGTGGACAGACAGACGGACAGGCAGAAGGACAACGGTAAAACAATTTGCCCCGATTTTCCGATACGGTGGCTTAAAAATCACACTGGAAACAGCTTGTTCTGTACTTTCTACAAAACGTCCTGAGAAATCCAAGGTGAGGAGAATACAAAACGCATGTAAAGAACTATAAAATGACGGTCTTTTACAAAATTGCAAGCCAAAGAATGGATTTTTTAAAGTATTGTAAGAGTTGATGTTTACATTCGAACGTGTCCTTTGATCGCGATATCACGTATACCCGTACCGTTTCCATTGATTGCCTTTATTATCACAAGTAGTAGACCAGTACAAAAGACTTTATGCCTGAACATCTCCATTGTAGTAAATATGACTGTGCCTGCAAAAAACAATAATTTACACAAATAATTTCCAGGATTAAAGGAAACATTCCGTCAATTATGAAATAATTTTATTTTCGCGTCGATTTGTCAACGAATAAAGTCTTATGGAGAAGGAGTAATATATAAAAAATATAAAAAGTAAAACCAAGGATTTTGCTTTCAACCCTTTCATACTTAAATCAAATAATATCCATTATAAAATGATCACAGCTCTGAAGTAAGTTTTATTTCCCTTTTCTGTATGTAAACTTGTTTTACAACATTTTTCTAAGTTTAAAATTAATGAAAAACTAATAATATTGACATCCAGGGAATTTCTGGGAAAACGAGGCGCGTCATTTAGATCGTGGGTCATATGACGTCAAAAGCATCAACGTTCCCTCTTAACATCACATTAGGTATAATAAATGGACAGAGCTCTCTGTGCACATAATGAACCACATAAAATATAAATATGTATAGAGCTCTATACAATTTCTTCTAATTTCATATATGCGTTTTAAGCAACCGTGATATAATCATTTAATTTAATTCAAAACAACATACATATCAACATTTGCATCATCTGTAACTCTTACTGGTGTGGAGATAATACTTTTAGTTTATTATGTATAATAAATGGACAGAGCTCCCTGTGTACACAATGAATCACATATAATATAAATATGAATAAATCTCTAAACAATTTCGTCTTATTTCATATATGCGTTATACGCAATCGTGTTATAATCATTTTATTTAATCCAACACAACATACACATCAACATTTGCATCATCTGTAACTCTTGATTGTATCGAGATATTACTTTTTGTTAATTATGTATAATAAATGGACAGAACTCCCTGTGTACACAATGAACCACATAAAATATAAATATGAATAAAGTTCTTAACAATTTCTTCTTATTTCATATATGCGTCTTACGCAACCGTGTTATAATCATTTAATTTAATTCAAAACAACATACACATCAACATTTGCATCATCTGTAACTCTTAATTGTATGGAGAAATTACAGTAAGTTATTTAGTCAAATTACTTTTTCCGCGTTTCGACAATATAGCGGAAAAGGGCTGTCTTCGTGTTAAGCCCAAGCTAAAGGTAAATCGTTCTGAAATTGTTTTGATATCCTGACAAATCGGAATGCACAAGTATGTCGTAGAGGATAAAATAATACAGGATTGAATAAGTTCCAGCGAGCACGTCAAATAATACATAAGTCAAATTGAATCTAATACCAATTATTCATGCAGAATGTAAGTCCAACGCATACCGCGGAGAAAGGCGCTGAACTGTTCTGGGATACAACTTCTTTTCAGAGCCATTTTCTCTGTTTTACTGTTGGATGTCGCAGTTCTTGATATGACGCGGATGACTTGTGAATGCATTGTATTGTATCTTTATCACTCCTAGCATGAGTCGCAGACGGCAAAAAAAAAGTTTAGAAAAAAGGACTGTTGCTATATCGAAGAGAGCGAGGTATTTTGCACACTAAAAGGAAGGATATGGCATTTACTTTGACTTAAACTATTTAAACCACTTTTCCGATATAATGCATTTTAAACACTCACTTCAATCACTCTCCTATGCTCCGAAATTGTTTCAAAAACACCTAAACGATCTAAACGACCCACGTTTAATTCAAATAGATTACTCAAAACTCACTTATACCACAAATTCATTTTTATTCTGAAATTATTCATAGACCATTCAATTCGTTCAATTTCCTGATTTTGTTATCTGTTTACTATTTTCCGTGAAGTTACGCTTAATTTACGTTTTTGAGACTGTTTAAAATTTATAGAACGTGTAGAAAATCCGCAAAATGCTTTAAAGCCGAATTGCGTATCACGAGTGCATAACAGGAAATGGACGGTTTCTGCAGACCTTAAAGCACAAATTAACGTCAAAATTGCGAGAATTTACGTTACTATTGCATAAAAAGAAAGACGATAATGGTTATTCAAAATGAGAATGAAAGTAAAAATCATAGAAACGCTTTAAAAAAAGGCTTCAAACTTACGAATATGCCGGGGAAAAATGTGTTATGTATTATATCGTCATGTTTGTGATCAATTTGTTTGTTTGTTTCTTTGGGATTTTACACCACTTTTAACTATATTGCAGTCATATTGCGGCGGCTGGAGCACTTGAAAATATATTCCTACTAGTTCTTTCACCGGTACATCCATTCCATCCTTACCTTTACTCGAAATGCTATCCCACACGTATCCCACACGTATTTTAGTTTAAAAAAAAAACAGTCGTTGGCGGCACGTGAAATAATTGATTGGTCTACTACTCTTAGATTAACGGACAGATTTTATTCGTTAAAGTAAGCATATAGACCAAAAAAGAAACTATCATTTTTAAGACGGAAAAAGTCATTTAAATGCTGCTCGTTAAACTGTATTCCTTGAAATACCAGGTAAACTTTTTTTTTGCAAATAGGTTTTTCTGTTCGAATTTAACTGTCAGATATTAATGTTAAAATACACACAAAAATAAAAGAAATAAAGACTTACCAATTACAAGAAGTTCTACTTTTTTTAAGGTGCAAATTGGAAATGAAATTTCTGTAACCTAAATTCAAACCTATTTAATCAATGGTGCTTGAAATGTAAACGCCCATATATGTATATGGAAATTTGTATCCCTCCGATTTGAATAAAAATTGGCAAATTGCAAAAGAACGTTCAAGAATAAAAGGTACATTTTAACACAGTGCTCGACAGATCATGTCCTTTTGTATATTTCACTGATTATTTCATAAACTTAAATTCTCTAACACAATTAATTTCGAGAGAAGTGAGCGACCGGCAATTTTTTGGTTCAGTCAGTATTTGTTTTTATATCAATTCTTGGGCGTGAGTTCGATCCAAAAATCGACCAATATTAATCCAACATTTGAGAAGAGTTACTGTTACACCCGATATTTGTCTACCGCCATGATCAGAAGTACCCCGAAGCGATATTGGAAGCTAGTGACGTGGGCGCGATGTTATTAAACTAGTGTAAGAAACTACACGAAAGGTGGTGAGAATCGAATCCGCGATATAACTACAGTCGTGCTGAGCGTGACGTACAATCATCGTATCGCATTAATAAGAAAGTTTGTCGCTGACTTGTACAAGCAACAGAGCCAGCATTTGTAAATCAGTGGGTGTTTCGGGTTCTTTTTCAGCAGTGACATATACAGATAACAACATCGTGAAATTGACAAGATGAATGATTTTGGAACGATTTCGGAATGAAATTGAATGAGTTTGTGGAGCGGGTTTTGAGTGCGTTTAATGGAAGGTAATCCAATATTGCAAATTTTGTTCAGGATGAACAAAAGTAGCAATATTAATTACCTCCCTTTAAAAATCAGTCTATATGTTCTACAATTAGCTTCCTATTTTCCTAAGAATTAATCAGACGCTTACAATTTCAATGAATTGAGTGAAATCCCGACTTTTTTCCAAGCTATTTTTATTTTGAACAAAGTTGATGCTGTATGTTTTTAAGTGAGTTTGGAGCATTTTTGATCGATTTGAGTGAGTGTTTGGAATTAATGAATGGAGCGCTGAGTGAGTGACTTAGAATGGGTTTGATTGAGATGAATGTCAATTTCACGATGTTGTTAACTGTATCCTTTCCGACATGACTACCATCTCCCTCAAAATGGCGAATAAACGTAAGCCCACATAATACGTGGGGTATTATTTGGAAGGTTCAAAGAAAGTGCTTGTGTGAGGGTAACAGATCTTACATTGCTATGACTGGAATGTGGCGTTGGGCCCTTTTCAAAAATAAATGCTATCATACTATGTTTTGACCAAATTTGCAGCATAGAAAGACAGAAGATGATTTGTGATGAGTCGATTGTTTTTCGCAGAAATACTGGACTTCTTTCCGAATAAAAATAACCAATGGGGCAACTTGTACCCGATTTGATAAATAAGCATGTAAAAATATTCTGACGAGGGCGGAGTCTAAACCAGCATCCACCACTGGGTGCGGATTTAACTGAACTATAAATGAATCCTCCCTGATTTGCGTTGATTGTTTAGCTCGAATGGACACAACGTGCACGGATAAGATGTAACCGTCATCTTTCAATGAATTAACCTTAGATCACAATTAAACAATTGGCCACTAAACAAATAATCGAGTGCAATTTGCCCTGCGTTCAGGATGACAAAATAGTGTAAAGAATGTGCAAATTATATCCCGGTTTGCACGTGTACTTGCTTGCAAAGCGTGTTATAATTCGAAAACTACTCGTACCATTTTGTCATCCCTGCGTCCACTATACGAAATTTCTTATTAGGACATCCCTGCGTTCAGGATGACAGAACGGTGCAAACTCTGCGAGTCATACCCCGCTTCGCACACAAGTACACGTGCAAAGCGGAATAGATATCGCAAGAATTTTCTCGGTTTTGTCTTCCAGACCAGAACGCGCGGCAGTTTTCATATCCCCGTAAGCGCTTTACTAAAATACCTGTCAAGCAACAAAAGTGACTCGACTCAAATTTAACAGGAAACATCTAAGGATTACAAAATAAAATAAATCATATTCATTATTCATAAACCCATTCCTTTTTTTAAATGCTCGAGCTAACAAAAGTCACGAGAATTTCTTAAAAAAAAATACTTTAAAAAGCTAGAAAACCCTTCAGGATAGGAAAACAGAGAAGTTTTCGTTAACATTCGCGTGGGAGCTCTCCTTTTTCCAACGCAAGTATGATTCAAGTTATATCTAATACAGTTAAAAACATCATGAAATTGACAATATGGATGATTTTGGAATGATTTAGGAATGAAATTAAATGAGTGTGTGAAGTGAGTTTTGAGTGAATGTAATAGGAGGTAATCCAATATCGCAAATTTTGTTCAGGATGAACAAAATTGGCGATAATGATTACCTCCCTTTAACAAAATATGCATATAAGTTCTAAAGATAGCTTCCAAAATCTTCAAGAACCTATTAGACGCTTACAATTTGAATTATTTCAGTGAAATCGCAATTATTCTCTATCCAAATTTATTTTCAATGGCATTGTTGATTTTTTATTTTCAACGGGTTAGAGCGTTTTTGAATGGTTTGAGTGAGTGTTTAGAATGAATGATTGGAGCGCTGAGTGAGGGATTTAGAATCGTTTTGATTGAGGCGAATGTCAATTTCACGATGTAACTAACTGTAATAATATGAGGTAAACACCTCGAAACATAGGGGATACGCAACTGGACGCATGGTTATGGAAACGGCAATATTTAATTAATATTTGATTTCATTTGAAATTTTCTTGAAGAATTTAAGTAAAGGGTCACCCAAGGAACACCCATGCCAAGTTCCATTTTAATCGGCCCAATTGTTTGGGAGAAGAATATTTTTAAAGATTTTAACGTGCAAAAATGCCCCGCCCTGCCATATCCTTATTTGGGGTCAATCAAAATTTCTTAAGCAATTTAAGTAAAGTGTCGCCAATGGAACATCCAGGCCAAGTTTCATTAAATCGGCCCAATGGTTTGGAAGGAAAAGATTTAAAAAGATTTTAACGTGTAAAAAAAATGCCCCGTCCTGCTACACCTACAATTGGGGACCTCAAATTTTCTTTAACAATTTAAGTAAACGGTCAGCGATGGAATATCCATGCCAAGTTTCATTAAGTTTCATTAAGTTTCATTAAAATCGGCCCAATAGTTTGGGAGAAGAAGATTTTTAAGGATTCTAACGTGATAAAATGCCCCACCCTGCCATGCCACTATTTGGGGGTCAATTTTTTTGAACTATTTAAGTAAAGAGACACCCAAGGAACATTCTTGCAAAAGTCCATATAATCGTCCCAATATATTGGGAGAAGAACATTTTAAAGATTGAGCCGTGCAAATGCCTCGCCCTGTCACACCTATATTTAGGAGTCAATCAAAATTTCTTTACAAATTTAAGTAAAGGGTCAACCCGGTCTGTACGTGAAAAATTGCCCCGACCTGCCTCTCCCATATTTGGGGGTCAATCAAAATTGGTTTACCAATTTAAGTAAAGGGGCTACAATTGAACATTCATGCCAAGTTTCATTGAAATCGGCCAAATGGTTTGGGAGGAGAAGATTTTAAAGGATCTTAACGTGCAAAAATGCCCCGCCGAGCCACGCCCATATTTGGGGGCTTATTTCATTTTAAAAAATCATCATTTAATACTGTACCCGGAAATCTTTTCTTACTTTATCATCTCCAGAGCCACGAATTCAACAAGGTAACGAGAACGAACAGTTCACAAGAAAGTTTTATGTGAAGTTAAGTTGAACTATGAGTTTTTAGGTGAAAACATACGCAAAAACGGTCTGACCCACGACAAACGACCCGCCACGACATAAGCTCCGCTTAAATTAGTCCAGTGGAACTTTACACATAATATTTTCATGTTTTGAGATATACCAACAAAGAACATTCCAGTCAAGGTTAATGTAAATATGTCTATATGTTGCAGAGGGAAAGATGCTAAGATATTTTTTGACGACTAAGACCAGACGACGGATTTGTAAATCGAGACACGCGACAAAAACAACAACAACAAAAAAACCCCAAAACAGACCATCAGAGCTCGCTTGGAGCACATTATGCTTAAATGAGCTTAAAAGCTCATAATCTTTTGTATTCTTATTTAGACATAACTCACGAGTACTTCGTTTTTCACATTTCTAAAGATTCAAATTGATAGTTTTGCAATGACGTATTTAAGTGCAGGTTTGTTGCTGTGTCCGACACAAAAATTCAAGTGATATTTTCGGATGCTAATTAGATGAAAAAGAGTAGGCCTACATTATTCTCCTATAAAGTTTACCTTCACATCTTTGAATCAATGAATAATCATTGCATTTTTTCAGCAAATATCATAATTGTGCTTTTATGATTTGTGGCATCTTGGGTGTAGACAAGAAAATTGTCACTAAGGTCCCTTTTTCCGTGATATCCCTTAATTTCATTTGAATTCTTCCCCTTTTCAATAGGATTCACCCTTGTAAACTGTCAACTGTTCTGACCTAGTTTCATGAAGATTTGACCATATTTGTGGCCCCTAGATGTAAACAAGAGAAGTGTCATTAAGACCCCTTTCTTCTGATATCAAATACAGTCAAACCTGTATAAGTAAGCACATAAAGGACATTCGAAAAGGGCCTACTAAAGACAGATCTGATTAATACACGTAAATAACAGTGTGGCCTAATTTTGGAACCAAGTGGCCACTTGCTTCATACAAGTTGCTTGTGGATACATGTGACCACTAACACCGGTGTGACTGAAGATTCCTCTGATTACAATGGAGTTCATACTTGTGACCTGCCATGTTTCATGAATATTAGACAATAATCGTGCCCTCTGTAGTAAAATTGTCTTTAGGGCCCTTTTCCCGCGATATGACATGGATCCTTCCTTTTTACAATAGGGTTCATTTTTGTAACCTGACAAGCATTCTGACTAAGTTTCATGCAGATTGGACTATATATGTGGCATCTCGAGTGTAAACTTGAAAATTGACATTAAGGCACCTTTTCCCCGTGATATGAAATGGATTTTTTCCATTTTCCAAAGATTTCATTCCTGTGAATTGATAAACATTCTGACCAAGGTTCATGAATATTGAGGCATATTTGTGCCTTTTCGAAAGAAAAGACTCAAATTGTTTACGTCTGAAGACGGACGACGCACGATGGGTATTCAATGATCACAAAAGCTCACCCTGTGCACGGTGTGCTCAGGAGAAGTAGAAAAGGGTTCTCCTTTATGCAAATTCATTGTATTCGTTCTAAAATTTCGAGACACATTAAATGGAATAACTTGTTAGTCAACTGTTGAAAGTACCTCTTCACCATCAGGCACTTGTCCCAATCTTTATCAAATAAATATATTTTGTAGAGGGTACCTTTACGATTTTTTGGTAAAAAAATCAGCATAATTTTCCATGCATTTTTTGGAAAAAATGGGAAATCTTAAAAATACAATTTTTTCTTGCTAAATGCCAAGAAAAGGACGATAAGAAAATGATTGACAACCTTCATTGTTAGTGACTTGCAATACACGCTTAAATTAATACGATGAACTATAAAATAGTTGATAAGTAACATTTACAAGAAAAAAATGCAGGAAAGAATGTTCTCCAGGAAATACTCTCTTATTCATCGAAATTTGATTTTTATTTTAAATAAAAAAAGGCATACACATACATCAAATATAGATGAAGTAATATGATAGAAAATTAGTTTAACATTAGAAGAATTAGAAAAGGTAAGATAAAGTAATGATAGGGTCACTTTCTCCATTTCCAAAAATTTGGTTCATTCTATACTCATACCCTATTGAGTTTTAATTTCTACCCTGGATATATATCAAATTACACACATGTATTGATTTATTGTCTGCAACCTGTTCCAAGTTGGCCATGTCTAAAATTTTGTCGTCTGTTTAAGGGACAAGGCTTTTAATTTTTTCTAATTTAGAATAATCCATTACAAAACAACACATGTTTAGATTGGTCCAAATTTTAAAGGGTTGCAGAATACATACAAAATGTAGGTAAATTTGTAAATGTTTAGCCGATAGGGTAGATAATTTTAGGGAGAAAGGGGAAAGTGTTAGTTTGTGGCATTTTCTTCTTTGCGCTTTTTGCAAGGTCATCCGTCAAGATCAAATGTAAAACTATGTATCTTTAACACAACAGTGATTTTGGCAGTGATAAGTAAGAAAATATCTGGTATACATGATGAGGACAAGGTGAATAAACAAGGTTATATTCCAAAAAAAATGATCTCGTGTGCTGTTTCGTCTATTTAATTCCATCGCCTTCAGAAAAATCAGTACTTTGATTTACCACAGCGTAGTGATATGCAAGCACTGCGTTGAACACCAAAAGCACTTCGTTTCGCACAAGAGTTCATGACGTATACTAGACCTATTTTTTGCGCGCGTAGTTAGTAGTAGCCAGACCTGGGTTCAATTATTTTAAAAAGTAATCAATTAATAATAATCGAATTGGAAATCTCTCAATTAAATTACAATTATAATAACTTGTCTTTTATCAAAGTTATCAATTAATTTCAATTAATTTACGGAAAGTAATTATTACAATTCAATTACTTGCTTTCTGAAGTGGGAAGTCTTGCTCGAAATATAAAACCATAAAACAGTGAAGGATATTATGTACAACAGAAATGTTGCCTTTTTCTCATATTATCAAGTTTCATGCTATAACAGTGTAATGTTGTAAATAATTTCCAGTATCAAATGTGAGAATTTAATTACATAGCATGCATACTCTTTGGCTGTAACCTTTTAGTTTTGGAATCCAATAGAGAATTCAGGAAAGAAGTGAAAAAAGAATTGTCATATTCAAAAACAAAATTTAATCCTTTTGTAACAAAGAATGAGGATGTTGTGCAGAACATGATAATATTTCCATGATACAAGTCAGGAAAAACAACCAGAAGTGTTTCTTAATCATTCATCTATTCTCAAACACAAGACGGGGAAAACAAGATCAAACGGGCCCTTAGACGCGGAACTACTCAAAATCGGTCTCAGAACCACATCAATTATAACTTCTTATGATACGTTTTCATAAATGAAATTCTCTTTTTTTCTGAAATTCATTTCATTTAGTTGTTTTTGCTGCTCTGATTTGCATTATGTTAGTCAAGAAATTAAACCCTTGAAAATATTGTTGTATTCTTTTTTAATAAATGGATTGGTATTACATCTAAGAATAAAATATAAATTGTGGGCAAGTCACAGGAATAATTTTCCTTTGCTTAAAAAGATGAATCATGAAAAGCATTCAATGCAACTTCCAAATCAACTAATATTCAATACACACCTATGGGACTGTAATTTGTCATTATCAATCAACACATAACATTGAGAGGATCCAAAAGTGTGAAGAGTACACACATGGAAAAAAGATAGTGTGAAAAGAGTCACCTTTTGGAAAAATATTTCTGTAAAGACTGAATCTTTATGTTGTATAGTGAGTAACTGAAAATAATTGTCAATTATTGGGCATTATTGTCTTTGTAATAAATTAATTACAATTAAAGTAATTGATTTTCAACTCAAATACTAATCATTTTCAATTATATTGAAAATTGTAATTAATTGTAATTAACTAAATTATAATTGTAATTGAACTTAGGTCTGGTAGTAACTACTATTTAAGTTTTAATTAATGATAACCAAGGTACGTAGGGAGCAATTTATGGGGATTGGTGCGTAAGATGAAAACTTGTTCTGTCAAGGGTTTTCTATCATTACAAGACAAGATAAATGTCGATTTCTGCATCTGTTTTAATAACGTGAAGGAAGGGGGCTTTAGCCTCTATACTTTCACAAAGGAAAAAGGATAAAAAATATATTTTTAATCAGCCCAATCATCATGTTTATAAGTTATAAGACGATGTATTCCAGGCAATAAACTTTAAGCATCTATGACATACTAATTATATGAGTGTCATTTGTTGAATCTTCAAGAAAACTGATTCAAATGGCAAAAGGCAGCTGAAAGGTAATGCAATGGCAGAGAAAAGTCTGGTTATTACAGTATCAGAAAAGGAAAAAAAATACTTGCAACAAAAGTCTTCTCACTTTCCAACAAAATATCCAAATATTTCATTACTTACGCTATGAGCGAAATAAAAGTTCGCTATTTTAGCATCAGTATCATTGTTACGCACCAAGTTTTATCCCAATGACCCACTCGGAACAAATACTTGTAACTTTGGAAAGGAAAAATTACCCGTGAAACTATATTATACAATTTTCAAGAAGGTTTGCACTTTCATAACCAAATGATTTTAGCATCAATAGAATATGGTGTTCATTTAATTGCAATATGATTTCAAAACCAAAAAACAATCATATTAGAACACCAACCTTAATATAAAAAATAACGAAAGGGATAAATTTTTATTAAAGGGGGGTAACATGTTTTCGTACTTCTGCTTTTTGAAATAAGTTTTCCAATTGTGTTTGATAGCCATAAGACCAGAGACGAAATTTGTGTCGATTAGATTTCAAGAGAAACGAATTTCCTTCTTGCAGTCATAACTTCATTTCAACTGTTTTCAATAAAGGATGAGTATTATATTCAAGACAATGACGCCATCTTATTATGACTTTAAGATGCACAATGAATTATTTGTGCACACAAAATAAATGAAGTGAAATCGTTAGCAAATACTTATAATTTCACGTGCCGTAGCTTGTACTTTACTTTAACCTCGTGGTAACATATGTAAAAGAACATTGGCCTACGCAAAAAGATTAGTTTGTTAAATCCAAATGCCCCCATCACTAACGTTTTCTTTCACAAATACTATCACTCTACCGTTTGGTATTCAACAGGGAAACTAAATTAAATTTGGTAATTAACGGAACCAGAAATTCAAACCTTCAACCCACAGCACAACGGATATTAATATGAAATTCAAAAATTTCACTTATTTGACCTATTAGAATTGAGAGTGACATTGAAATAAGTGTCAACAGAAATTTCTCATCACAAACTTTGCATATGTGAAATATGAAATCTAGTTACTAACAAAAGTTATGACCAATTTTAAAGATTTGTGGTGAAATACGGACAAACTGCAAAAACAGACAAGCAGACGCACACAGGGCAAATATGCACCAATTTATCGATTAGGGGTAGATATGAAATAATGCCATACTTTCCTACCTTACACCACTATCAGTGTTTGGTGTAATATTCTAGCCTGTATTATCTAAATCTAACGATATTTCTTCACTAAGAGGACTCCCCCTGGCTTTCTTGAATCACTACTTTTAAACAAGTATTTCTTTATAAATCATACTTGTGATGTAATCCTATACCTACGTCATACCAAAACCCGCCCTCAATCGTAGAGATAGGTCATCTATTTACAAAAGACACAATGTGCGTTGATATTGAAAACGAATTCATTATAGTCAAGCTCACGCAAAAAAAAAAAAAATAAAAAAATAAAAATAAACGGTGTTTGAGTAAAGATTTGAAGAGAAGTAATTCAATCTGCAAAGATGGAGAGAAAATAACGGGTTTGGCCATATTTATAAGAGATCAATACATCAAGTAACTGGACTATGAATATTGAACATAGGGTTTACTTGAATACGACTTCATGTTTCCATTGGATTAACGACTGGTTCTTGAAGAGCACAAGGCCATCTAAGACGTCTACGATAATGTTATCGCATGGCACTACGGAAACTTTCTCTATGGCGATTTCACCGAATAGGATTTCTCATGATGTTTCGACTAACTGGTTGGCCTTTCACAGGATGAATGACTTTGGTTTATTAATCGAGTACTGACTTCGCCAATCACGATGCCCGATGAGGTTGCCTTGTTGTACAGACGTCACAAGCGGCCTACCATAACCAAGCCAACCACATTATCTCCATCTTACATTTACAAGACGCACTTATTGAACAGTTGTCAGACCTGACTCAGCTAAAAGCTTGCAAAAAATTATTGATAAGAACCCACTTTAAGAGCCCAATATCATGACGGTTGAAATATTTCATCATATCTTGCGTGTATCACTGATTGCTTAAACACGTGTGTAATTTTGTTTCGAAGCAACAATGTGAAGAAGGCGCACGTGATACTCGAATCCACAGTGACAACTACTCGCGTAAAGACGTAAAATATTTACGAAATCGAAATTATTATCTTTTTCATCTTGGTATGTAAAATGGGGTTTTATCAAAAGTAGCATATATATTTTTCTTATGTAAAATTTCGTACTGAAAAGAAATTCCAAATTTTATCCAAATGTTATATCTTTACGTTAGTATACGAACCATAATTTAGCTTATTGACTCACAATTATAGTGTTATACATAGTTTTAATTGTTTCGGTTTGATTTTAAGCTATGCTAATAGGGGCATAATGATTTGTTTCTTAATTTTGAGTAGATAAAATTATTTTGATTTTTTCGGAAATAAAACATTTCTTTCTTTTTTTTACTTTCCTGACCAAGCCATAGCGATGCTGGTTTACCCGTCCACCGTCCATCGTCCACCCGTCTGGCCGTCTGTCTGAGTGATAAGGAAATATTTTGTTCCCCTCGAAACGAGTTCTAGCCCCAAAAATAGCTTGGCCAAATAGCCAATGAGCCTGAATTTGAAAAACAAGTACAAGCCTTATCTTAAGTTTCTTGGGATACATAGTTTGATCCACAATTGATGTGCGACGGTTTAGATACACAAAAATTGTCGTCAAGTTATTATAAGGATAAAGATTAATTACCTTTTTATCACTACAATTTATATCAAATATGGGCTAACGTCATGTCTCTTACACAAATACAATAACCAGTGTTCAAGATATTTCGACCTTGAAATTTTAGATTAAAAATTATCGCATAATCTCAAATATCTAACTTTAAATAATCAAATGAAATGAAACTAGGATTTTTTCACTGCGATATAAAGTAAAAATTTAACGCGATGTTATAAGGTTCATGTAAAGTGTTTGAGACCCAGTTTTAAGGGCACTTCATTTGCCAAGGCCAAAACTTGCCGAAAATCTTGGAACAAATTCGTCTTCTTCTTTACCATTAGACCTATCAGTTTTTTACTTGTCAGGGATGTCTAGGTTTAGATCTAGTAAATATGTTAAAAGAATCCGAATTTCACCAATAACTTTTTTTATGGTAAGAGAAAGGTTGAAAATTAACGAAAAAAAAAAAAAATCTAATAGCAGTAGGAAGAAATTAAATTGAAAACCGGTTTATTAAACGAGTCATCTATAAAAAGATAAAAACGAGGCTACGCCGAGTTTAATAAATTCGGTATTTGATGAGCACAAATTTGATATTCTATTTATAACAAGATCCGAATTTTGGTTATAAAACGAGAAACTGTTGATATTTATCGATTCATGTTATTCCGCGAAACATATAACACCGTTTGCGAAATGACGTCAGCAGATCCAATATGACGCCATTTCCTAACAAAAAAATAACATTGTTCTTCCTTCTTAGCTCATTGCATAGTTATTCCACTAGTGTAATAGCACCCGTGTAATATCAAAAATATAAAACGCTATTTCACTCCTGCGACGTAGGTCATATTATAATTTTATATGAAAGTAGTTTCATTGTTCACTGCATGGGACTTTTTTTGTGACCCAGCAAGGGACAGTTCCTATGTTATCAGTCCGATCTGGATTCAACCAAAGATTCTAAAAGTTTACGGCATAATGTCCATTGCTGTGATTTTTGGTTGAAATTGGTTCAAATAAGCAGACGCTGTTTTAAAATATCACTTTATGATGCCCGTTCGCCGACTCGAAAGCTTGTTGCTTACCAGATTGATCAAAATAAAATAATTTGAATCTGAAAGAACAATACCCTGGTATATTTGGTTTAAATGTAAATAACTAGTATATGTGAACGGAAAAATTGTTCAATGTAAAAGGGCAGATAATTCTTGAACCAGGGGGAGTTGAGACTTTAAAATCGTGTCTTGCAACATGTGATGGAATTTTTGTATAGAAATTAGTGAGCTTTTGAAGGAAAACTGAGGGACGATGTTGCGCCGAAGTATTACTTGTTTATGTGTAAAAAGAAAAGATTTTTTTTTGTCAAGGCAGATAATTCTTGATCAGGGGAGGTTAGGATCTCAAAAGTGCGTTTTTGCATAACTTCAACATGTGATAAATGTTTGTATAAATTTTCAAAGATTTTGAACCATAACTGAAAGACGAGTTTGCGACACAAAATTACTAGCTAGTATATGTGTACGAAAAATTAATGAAATGTATTTAAGTCAATTACAGATAATTCTCAAATCAAGGGGAGTTGGGACCTTAAAATTGCGTCTTGCAAAACTTCAACATATGATAGATATTTGTACAAAATTTCAAAGCTTTTAAGGGAAAACTGAAATAGGGTTCACGACACAAAATTACTTGTATTTGTGAGAAAAAAACAAGTCTTGTGGTCAAGGGGAGATAATTCTTGATCAAGAAGGGGTTGGAATCTAAAAATTTGGTCTTTCAGAACTTCTACGTTTGTTTTAGTTTGTATAAAATTTCAAATATTTTGAAAGAAAACTTGAAGAAAAAAGTCTAATTTTTGTCAAGGTAGATAATTGTTCAAGCAGGGCGAGTTAGGACCTCAAAATTGCGCCTTGCAAAACTGAAATACGAGTTCGCGCCGAAAAATTACAAGTATGTATGTGTGAAAAAAGGAGTCTTATTTTTGTCAAGGCAGATAATTCTTGAACCAAAGGGAGTTGGGATCTCAAAATTGCCTCTTGAAAAATTTCAACATGTGATAATAGTTTGTATGAAAATTCAAAGCTTTAAAAAGGAAAATTGAAGGAGTTCTTGTCACAAAATTACTGGTATATGCGTACAAAAAATTAATAAAATATATAAGGTTCAAGGGCAGATAATTCCTGAACCAGGGGGATTTGGGACCTTAAAGTAGTACCTTGTAAAACTTCGACGTGAGATAAATGTTTTAACAAAATTTAAAAAGTTTTTTTTTTTTTTTTTTTTTTTATAGAAAACCAAAGGAGGAGTGCGCGCCGAATAATTACTAGTGTATGTGTGAAAAGAAAAAGAAGTCTTATTTTTGCCAAGGCAGATAATTCATGAACCAAGTCTTGTTTTTGTCAAGGAACCGATTTAAGCAGGGTATAAAATTTTGATAATTTCACTACTTATGCGATGAAATTATCAAGTGATAATCTACCGTAGAGCATTAAAGAAATATGATTATCTCATGGTTAATCACCAGTGTCTACGTTTAAGATATTTTTAATAACGAAGGTATTGCTTCATGAAAATTCCACAAATAAAACAACTATTGTTTATTGTTCGAAGTTTTTACAATTTCATTTTTCTGAATATATAATTTAATTTTCAGTCTTAATGGTGGTAGAAAATATAAGATAGATTCACTAATAACTTATTGATAAAATCTTTAATTTTAATACGAACTCGATCTTGGTCTGTCGTAAAGTAAAGTGAAAGTTTGGTTAAATAATACTTATAAATAAGGGTGAAAAGATATGGTAGCCAAATCAAATAGCTATATAAGTTTATTTGAGAGAAGCAATGCTCTAACAGAAATCTAGTATATAAGGTTTAGACAGTTTTATGTCAGTCCTAGACTAATGACCGTCTCGTAAATGGGGGTGCCTTATTGGAAAAACAAGAAAAGTCTTATTCAGTATCTCAAACCCTGAACGAAGAGCGTGTTTCTTTAGGGAAAATTTAAACTTTTAACTGCTGAAGGGTACGTTTTTGTTATCTACCTTATTACAAAAACTTCTAGTAACAGGACCTGAATTCCACACTAGTCAGGACCAGGTATGGACACTTTCGAAAGAATACAAGACGTTTTTAGTAAATACTAATGCCCCCGCAACTGCCGTTTTTTTTCTAAACAGTAATTCGATACATTTATACGGAAATCCTAAATTTAAGTCTTTAGTTTGTCTAAAATAACCGATACATATACTTAGTTCCAGAAGAAAATGTGCACTTTTAAATTTTGAATATCTCTGAGAGTACACAATCTATCGTCATGAAAGGTCGTATGACTATCCCCATGAGTATGTGCAAACGATATTTGAAAACATAAATTGGACGGTGAGCAAAGATTTTCTGCTAAATTGAGACATTTGATTTTGCATGTTTTGCATGTGCATCACGCGTTAGACGAATGATTGGTCTGAAAAAGCATTCAGTTGAATCTTTGCGGCTTTCCTAAGCATAAAATCACATCTTAAATACAATTGTACATGATGCTACAGCGTGGTTTGACAACTAATAAACGTCGTTGCACAAAATCGAACCTTGCCTGATTTAGAACGTCATTAAAATTGATTGAGCATTCATATTTTAACAGATGATTTCGAGGTCATCATTTTGTAAGGCCTTTAATAAGCAAATCGAGATGTCACAGAACGCCATAGCACCATTCAACGATATGTTAATAGCCTTACAACGTAGCAATTTCTAACGTTGACGTACACGTAACGCCTGTATAAAGATTAAAACTTTTGTTTGGAAATGGCTTGGAATGGCTTCTTAAACTTTATACTGAAACGTCAATACATAGCTCTTATCAAAGAAAAAGTTGTAAGGAGGTCAAATCTCAACAGTTTTAGTAATGCCATCGCGTATGCAGCATGCGTACTTTATCCAAATCTAACTTGAATTTTAATTTCAAAAGGTCTTGCCTTATAGTATGGTATCAGATTTACTTCATACTTTTTCTCCAACTTTGTAAAAATCAAGAGAAATGCAAAAAATGTGAGTGCACACTTTTTTATGGAACTGAGTATATTAATGTTCAACAGGGCTTACCAGTCAAAAGTTATACATAATAGTAAAGTGTTTATGTCATCAATGAGTGCCATTATCTAAGGACCTTGATCTTAATCAATAACCCTGATTTGGTTTTGCATGGACAGGTCTTGTTATTAGCAATGGATATGTGATATATCGAGGCTCTATGGCTTACGAATCCAAAGTAATAGTAAAGGTAACTTATTTTTTTTAATTTTACCGCGAAACATGACCTTGACATTGACACATGACCGAGAGCTTGGTATGAATAGAAAGGTTCTGCTCAAGCAATCAAAATGAGAAATATGAAGGCTGTACCACCTACCATTCAAAAGTAATGGCCAAGGTTAAAGGTTTCATGTGGAAAAATAGTGACTTTGAAAAAAATGACATTGATATTGACAGACGACCATTACTTCACTATTCACAGAAAGGTCTTGTCAAAAGCAACGAACATGTGAAATGTCAAGGCTGTATAAATCCAAAGATATGACCAATATTACAGTTTTTAGTTTTCTTAAATTTGACATTGACAAATGACCTTGAGCTTGTTGTCAACAGAAAGGTATTGTCCCAACCAATCATCATGTGAAATATGAAGAATCTAACACTTACCAATCATACGATATAACCAATGTTAAAAGTTTTCTGTTGAAAAATAGTGACTTGAAGTATGAATTTGACATTGACTTAGGAATTCACAGAAAGGTCTTGTCGAAAGCATGCACATTTGAAACATTAAGGCTGTATAACTTATCAATCCAAAGATAAGGCCAATGTTAAAAGTTTTAATTTTTCACAATATTGAACTCTTAAAGTGACCTTGGCCTTGACAGATAACATTTCACTTGTTATCAACATAAAGGTTTCGTCCCAAGCAATCATCATGTGAAATACGAAGGCTCTGCCACTTAACACTCAAAAGAAATGCTCAATGTTAAAGTGTTTCTTCGGACAAATGGACAAACAGAGTAACAAATGGGGCATGAATTTCTTGATTCATGTCGCCCAGTATACGAATATGTTCCAAATCAAAGTCCGTAGACTATATGTACTTAAAAGTGTATTTTAATTGTAGGTTCATCTGCTCATAATTACGCCTGAGAGAAAAGTAGAATTATAACGGGTAAAAGGACAGACCAAGCAACCTTGTGGTCTAACGACCAGGCGTGTATAAGGACTGGCAGCATGCTAACGTAGTATATGCTTATAACCGAAATTTGATTGTAATATCTTTTGCAGTTAAGAACATTATGAAACTGATGATATGAATAATCTTGGAATGAAATTGAATGAGTGTGTGGAGCGAGTTTTTAGTACAATTAAAGGGAGGTAATCCAATTTCGCTAATTTTGTTAAGGATGAACAAAATTAGCGAAATATTACCTCCCTTAATTGAAATATGCATACAAGTTCTTGAAAAAGCTTCCCTTCATCAAGAACTTATAAGAACTTATAAATTTCCATTATGTCACTTGAATTGCTATATTTTTCTAGCTTAAAATATTTTGAAAGAACTTGTTGATATCTTTTTCGGTTTGAAGTCTTTTTGAGATTTGCTGTGTACAATCTTAATTTTACAAAAACAAAAACCTGGTCATTTCATTTTATTTTGGATTTCTTAAATCATCAAAAACGACATAGTTTTTAATTTTGAAAAGAATGACCTGAATTCCTTTTTCCTAAAAGGTTTAAATCTTTCATTTATTTACCTATAGTAGTTACTTTCGCATTTTCAAAATCTATGGCCTGGTCCTACAAAACCCCAAAATATTTTACCCACTCAAGTGATTTAGCCCTTACTTCATAACAAAACATGTCAATATTGAAGTCTTTTTAAATTTGTGTTTTGAACCAAAAAACAGTATCTGTAGTATTCCCAGGAGTCTGGATTGCTTATGATCTACTTAACAATTACTTCAACCTGAAGTCTATAATTTCTATAATGACATAGAGTAGACAACATAGTCGAACGCTTTCTGTTAGTCAAGCCAGGTCATTCCAGCATACATTCCTTTAAGGAGATTAATCCTTTCTAAAGTCTGCCTCTTGTAATATATGCCTTGAGCGAAAATAAAGAAGAGCCTACCTTTCAGTATGTTACCGGCTTTGTGAAGATTGGACTAATACTGAAAGGGGGCATTGTTTAAATCGTGTTTATGTAATGCTGGTTATTTCTTTGAAGTAATCACTATTTGAGACTTTTTTAGGAAGTGTACAAGCAATGAATATGTAAAACTGATTTAAACAGTTCACTTGTGGATGAAGATAGCCATGCAAATCAAAACAACAACTGACGCATATAAGCCAGAAGTTTTGACATGAAATTACATTACCTTCATGGTTTCCTTCCCTTTATTATTTTGTTTTTCTTAATCGAGAGATTATCGCAAATAATAAGAAAGAATAAGGATTTGTTTTCTTTCAAAAGGAAAAGACGCATATAAATTGCTTTTTACTATAATAGACATAAAAATAAGCGCCGCAAAAGCATGATCCGAATATGGGTAGTCCGAAGACAACAACACTTAATGGGTCTCGTTGAAAGTCAGTACTTAAGAACAAACGACGCACTGGATCAACAGTTTGGCTCAGCATAATTGTGACAAGCATTTGATTTCGCCTAAAATCAAATCGCGAACATCGCTTTAACGTAAAATAAGATACAATTTTCGGAGGTGGTCGGAGTGACCTCACTGGAATTTTCTTCCTGGGTCCTTGTATGGTAAAAGTAGTTCCTTTAGAAAAAGTAGTGCGGCAGTTAAACGTTATTTTGGAGGGTAAAATAGTAACCCATGTGCTCATTTTTGTGATTTTCAATTAGTTTTGCATCTCTTCTGTGATTTAACGCTTGGGTTGACCTTCTCTGTGTACGATTTCCTTTGCGAAAGGATAACGGGTCGGGGTCGTACCCAAAGTAGCTGTCCTCTTCATAGGTGGAAAAAAACGGTACCTCTACTTAAGCTTGGGTAGCCCGAAAGTTGAAGGGGGTTTCCCTAGATTTTTTTTTGGACTTTAAGGTAGGCCATTGAATGGAGATGAAGGGCTAAAGAGGTCAAAGGTCAAACCTTTGTGTGGAACCTACCACAGCACCGGGAATAAGTGCAATTTTATATAGAACAAAGAAGGCCCAAAACCCGGTGGGGTCTGAAAATCTGCTCATCGAGAGTCTTTAAATTTCTGTAAAACTAACTTAAGTATATTTGCCGTAGCTTTACCTTATCTCTCATCAAATGTGGTGTCTTGCCTTTACTAAAGGCTTAATTCACGTTTTTGAGGGCGTCACCTTTTGCAGAGACCCGAAAAATGGTTTAACGCCCGATTGCGAAGCATTTTGAGGGTCTTTACAATGTTGACGCCGTGAAAAAAAAACGCGAATTGACGCTATTATTGCAGTAAAAGCAAGACTTAAGTAATTATTCAAACAGAAATTGCAAACGAATTCATATAGAGTTTTAAACTAGCTCCAAAAGTGTTAATGTGCCGGAAAAAATACGTTATGCATTGCGCCGTCACTTTTGTTTATACCGACGTTGCTTGGTACATAAATGACATCACAAAAAATTAACGCGGGAATAGGATTGACGTCTTTATTTATGCTCGAAATTAATGTTAAACAAAGAAGTTTGTTTATATTGGATTTTACGCAGCTTTCAACATTTTTTTCAGTTATATTGCGGCGGCTAGAGCACCTAACAATGGATTCCTGGTATATCTCACACCAATACTGCTATTACACTCTTTCCTAGCCTTCAGCTGCTAACTCACATAGGTCTACGATTATCGACCCATTAGTGAGAGACAAGTAGTCGGAAAGAATGAGTGCCGCCGTCGGGGATCGAACCAGGGACCACTAGAACGACAGTCCGACGCGCTACCAACTGCGCTATGACGGCGGCAATTGTTAGAAAAAGAAACCTATAAAATTATAGGCACAGATTATGGATATATAAGTGAAGAAGTAGGGTGTTAACGGCACGGGAATTTATTTATTAATTCTCGTTTTCTTCCGTGAATACCCGGATTTTGTCAATTAACGTACGGCGATAACGGCCCGAAAACGTTAATTTTATGCAATAAGGGATTGTTATTTAAATAAATGGGAACAATCTACACCAACAAACAAATGATTGTGCCATGCTTCTTAATCCTAACTGTACTTTTGTTACTTATTAATTTGTCTCAATAAAGAAAGATTTGGTCTAATCACCGACCGTCCGACATACATATGAAACATTTTTACAGACAGACTAACCCTGACGTATATATGACCAAGCAGTATTTCAAAATTTTAGTTGAACGGGCAATTATAAGTGAGACATTATGTAATATAAGATTTGGTCGTTTTAAATTTTTGAGCTTGTTTCAAGAAATGTTACTTATTATTTTTTCTCAATAAAGAAAGATTTGCTCTAATCACCGACCGTCCAACATACATATAAACATCATTACAGACAGACAGACTAACCCCGACGAATATGACCAAGCACTATTTCAAAATTTTGTTGAACGGGTAATACACATGTAATAAGTGAGCTTTTATGCAATATAAGATTTGGTCGTTTTGAATTTGTGAGCTTGTTTTAAGAAAGGTCTACGCGTCTTAAAGATTTTTCGGTAAGACTGCGGCGATTATTATGCCTTGCCATACCCTACTTGTATTTTTTCATCATGACTATAACGGCATTCTTCCGATTCTTAAGCTGCACATCCTATATGTTGAACATAATTCATCCATTTGTAGGTGGAAAAGGGATATATGTCGCACCTGGGAGTCGGACCCGGGACCATTCGGAACATCGCTCGGACTTTTACGTAAACTGGAAAGTACCTCAGACGAAAGTGTAGTATTTTTTTTGGTATTTTTTCGGTAATTCGGCTTTTGGTGGTACTTTGGTTAATACTCTTGAAGAATAGTTTATTTCTTTAATGTTTTCCGATCGTCTGTGGAGATCATTTTGGCATATTATAATTTGAAAGCAAAACGCAGTAAAACACTGCGTTTTGTTTTCAAATTATAATATGCCCAATCCTAACCTTACGTTGATTTTATTTTTTCGCAACGTCATCCTTAGTTATGTTTGTTACGTCATATAAACCCACGTGCGATATGACGCGCTTTCATGGGTGCGCCCTTATTATTTCCGAGGTCTATTCCGTAGAATCGCCGAGAGTTCCCGGGCGACCCGGGACCACACAATCGGAGGTCCGTCATAATTCGCTTTCATGTCGGTCCTTTTTAACTTTTATCGGGTATATAAGGTAGTGGAACTGAAATAGTTCCGCAACGTTTCGGACATCATGACCCTTCATAATGTAAACCGATGTTTTCTGATGATACCATAGGGAAACCTCGGTTAACATTTTGAAAGTTCGTAAATCCCAAACGTTTCGGAACTGTTATGGTATCCCTACATAAGCGCCAGGGCATTTTTTATGTGTTTTCAAAACATAAAGTCCTTGCCAATACAATTATATTCATATATATATTTATTTGAGACTTGCCACACTTTGAAAGAAAGAATGTTTCATGTCAAGATAGTATGTCAATTATTTTAATCATTTGGTATGATTGTATACGCTTCAAGTGTTTCAGAATGGAATGGAACATAAATCGAGGGCCATTCTTTTTCTATTGCTGTAAGACCCGTCAAAGAATTACTTAATAATCGAAAAGTGCATTCCCTTCAAAAAGTCACCAGAGACCCGTTTAAGTAATCATCTTACGGTCATTTCTTGCGAAAGTCAAAAAATTTAGTTGCTTCTACAGTGGTGTAATATGTAAATAGTAACAATAAAATTCTGTCATGCATCATCTCAATTGAATCGTCTTCTAAAGACGATTCCAATGAAATGTTGCAAGGCAGAATCGAACAATGAATGAAAACACCAGGTACGATTTGTGATTTCTATTTACGATTAATTTCTTTGTAAGTCGTTTTGTAAAACGGGCCCCAGAGTTGTCCCGTATCATGTTCTGGTAAAGGCGTTAACAAAATTCCATTCAGAATAATTTTAACCATGTTTAATAAGTTGTTATCATCAGATTGACTTTAATTTATAACTTTAATATAACAAAGATGCTATGTTGATAAAGGGTTATATTTGTCAAATGGTTTGGGGGAAAAGGAGGCTTGTTGATTTTAGAAAAAAGTCCTTGCATATAAGATATATTGATTCTCTATTTATATTCACAAAATAATTACTCAATCCTTACAACTGTTTCTCTCGACATAGGATTTGATCTCCCAAACAATAAGGAAATGATTACTGTGACATTTTACTTAGAAATCCTATATAACACTTCTAATTTCACAGTTTAATGTTAAATTATTACACTTTACCGATCGATTTTACCTTTATAAATACTATATGTCCAGTTTGCCATTGGTTTCAATCTTTCAAATGTCGCAAGAAAGAGACTCTTTAGCTGTACAAATTTTCCAGGTGTTAAACTATGCGATTTTGCATAGTGTCATTTGACCGTCTCTTTTTCGGATAATATCAACTTAAGATAGACGACCCGTAATAGTTCCGCAACGTTTCGGAGCTCATGATCTTTCAAAATGTTGACCGAGGTTTCCTAATGAAAATCATTAGGTAACGTCGGTTAGCACTGTTAATGTTGACTTCTCCAAAAACGTTGCAGAACTATTACGGATCCACTACCTTAACTCAGACTTGTACGCCATTATCTTATTCACAGTTTCTGATATACAACGTTACTCCTTGAATATCTCTATAGAATTTGGGACGTTGTGGACCAAGAAAGTTCCGCTTTTGGTCGCATGGACTGTGATAGCAAAGACCAAAAGAGAAGTAGCTTACACTTCTACAAAGGATGTTGCTTCGACAAGCGGAAAGGCAGTTCTTAAGATATGGCGTGAAGAAAAATATCTTTTGAGCACACCGAACGGCTTGTTCTGGGTAGTTGATGAACGTGTTGCCATAGGATGCTTCATGGCCACAATCTGCAACATAAATAAAGCATATTTGTTTTATTGTACTACTGAATGAAATTTTCCTCGTTGCCAATCTTCCAAATACTGTAAAAGAAATTTGCTTCATAGCATTTTCCAAGAAACCCTTTAGGAATACGCGGTTTAAATTGATCAAAAGAGTTTAGCAAACGCAAATAGATTAAAATGAAACTTCCATAGAATCTGAGTGTGAAACGTTTAAGTCAGCAACATTTCATATTATATAAAACATTCTAAGACATCAAAAATATACATTGATTTTATTTTTTTACTATTGATTATCAGTAGCGATAATATTTAAAGTTAAATACAGTTAACAACAACGTGAAATTGACAAGTTGAATAATTTTTGAATGATTTTGGAATAAAATTGAATAAGTGCGTGGAGCAATGTTTTGAGTGCAATTAAAGGGAGATAATCGAATATCACTTATTTTGTTCAAGACGAACAAAATAAGCGATATTTATTACCTCCCTTTTAAAAAGAATCCATACAAATTTTATAAATAGCTTCCGATTTCTTCAAAGATTTATGCGACACTTACAATATCATTTATGTCTTTGAAAAAGTAGTTGACTTTATCTTTTTCATTGAGAATGGAGCGTTTTTCAATGGTTTGGGTGATTGTTAAGAATGATTGAATAGAGCGATGAGCGAGTGATTTGGATTGGCTTTGATCGAGATTGTTGTAAATTTCACGATGTTGTTAACTGTACCTAATGCATTTAACGAGTCATCTACACAAGATTCAAAGCGAACCTTTGTCGAGATTTTATCTATTTAAGATGATAGTTATAATACTAACTTAGTATTTCATTTATACAAAATGTACCAGAATTCAAGTGTTTGGGGTAAATAAAAAAAAAATCGTGAAATTTATCGGTTCAAGTTATTCTGTGAAACTTTAAATCAGTCTGTAATGCCGTCAAAACAGGAATTACATGTACATGTAATTTCACAGTAAGGAAATTTCTTTCCGGTTTAAATTCATTTTCATGAATCTATGTATTACAAAACACGATGATGTTCCGCTCTCGCGCCGTAAGTCTTATAATGGAAAGAGAGAAAGATAAAATATTTATTTTTACGATAATTCTTTTTAATGCAGAAATAATCAGAACGATACGTGTGCGTTTTGATTATAAACACGTATTTTGTATGACAAAAATATCTCACGAGGTTGTGAGAATTGAAAATTGTTGAGGCTCTGTCGAGACAATTATCAATTCTCACAACCGAGTTAGATATTTTTTTCATACAATACACTAAGTACGTATTATATTTATCTTATAACCTCTATTTGTCTTGTTTCAGTCGATGTTTCTAAATGCAAGTTTCTAAAAATAACGGCATTATATCATTGTTCTAAAAATAACTATGTGATATCATAAAAAATATCATATCGGATGTTATCACACGGATATTTGTATAGTCATAAGATAAATCACTAGATCAGCAGGAAAGTAATGTGAAGAATATTAGTAATAATAATTATTTTATAGGCGTCAACAGGCTGGATGCATAAACCCATATCATGATGAATAAATTTTAGCTATAAATTTTCATCAAAATCAAAGGGCAAAAAACACTGAAAGTCCCAACTGTAGGTCAATTTATATTTGAAAAACTAAATCTATTGACGATTTTGGTTTGAAAGTGAGAAACAGGTGGTGTAGACTAACATCAAACTGCACATATTGTGCAGGCTGATGTTTGTCTATAGCTCCTGCCAAAGCAGGAATAAACCGGGTTCAGCATGACAAGGGTTAACACTATAACGTTCTTTGCATCGTTGCTTAGATTCAAAAGTTACTTCAAATCACAAAATGTCTACTAGAAGCATCTAACCATAAAAACACATTCAACAAGTCACAAGAAATTAATCTTAATCTTATTGATATAATAGTTTTAATGCTCATTGCCCTGTAGTCTTAAGACGAAACGTGGCAAAATGTTTGCATATTATACCCCGCTTTGAACACATTTGCACATGTAAAACAGGATAAAATTTGAAAACAGTTTGGACCATTTTTGTCACCCTGAACACAGAGGTGGAAAAGTCAAAGTAGTTTGAAATCTGTCGGTGATGGTAGAAGATACTAGTAGCTTGGTAAATATGGCGCACATGGAGAAAAATAGGTATATATTCTCTCTCGCTATTAAATAGCGTAGATATAATCAAAACACTGAAAGTACTGCGATGTTTGGATGCGTCAAATGCCATCGTCCCTTTCAACATTCATTTGTTTTCTTACAAACACATATATACAGCTGGAGATAATCCTCTTCGTATGTTTAATAAATAATAAAAATTAGTCCAAGACAGTGGGTATTAATGTGTCTGTAGGAAATCAACAAAATGACGTAAGGTCCCTAATATAGAATTGCGATTAAGGTAACTGCGGACAGATAGCATTGTAGAATTTTCGACTTTCTTAAAATCTCACAATAATTGCTGAGAATTATATTTAAAATGCGGGCATTAGCTAACATGTAATAAAAAGGGTCCGACGCTCGTTCATTAGACGTCGTGACGTCAATAAGGGGCCAGCACCTTTTCGACCCGCCAAAATCAGTATTTGCAAATATTTTCTGATTTAATCGGCGGAATTTTACGAAAAAGGTTTCATTAAGAGAGTCCAAGAACACCCGAGCTAGTCGTTTAATTTCTGTGCACATTCATATTGAAAACCAGGCCCGAAACGCTATCTATTTCGCGAATTTTAAGATTTGAAGTTCCTTTCATCGTTCCACTTTTTGTAAATGAATAGAAATTTCGTAAAATTTTGTCCGGTGAACTATGCTGATTTTTTGATACTTTGAAGCGAAAATAATATGCTTCGCTTAAATCAAATAAAAATGATATGTCTTCGGGTTAGATTGTTTATTTAATTCGATTTTGTGAAGTAATTGTAACATTTTTCGTCGCACCAAAACCATCGGTACTATGCTTATCTGGAGCCAATCTCCGTGCAATAACGTATTCTAAAATATTTGAAATTAAGTTTTATTGTAAAATACAGGCTTCAGAAGTACAACTGTATTAAATCTGAATGTGATTTTAAGAAATACGTAAGCTCACTTAATTTTTCATCCGTTTAAAAAGACAGCTTTTGTGAACAGTTTGGATCGACGTTGAATTAACCTTTGATTTGCGAAATCTATGCGGTATCGAATTTTACAAAAAATCCAACACGAAGACACATTGTTTTTATTTAAAAAATCTTCAGCGGAATGGTTTGGCAGCAGGTCACTGGACTAATTTTCGAGTAAAGAGGCAATGATTTCAGTAACTGCACTCGAAAACGAAAACGCAGAAGGCATTAACATTTAATACGTTACACTATATTGTATTTCTTACACTTATATCTTCATATCAATCAAAATATAACATCAGAAGTCTTAATACGAAGCAAATGGCGTTTTCGGGATAAAAATCGATTCATTATTTCCGGGAAAAATGGACAATGACTGAATTTGGTCCCTAAAAAGGGGTCGGCCCTTTGATAACGTCATGACGTCAACTCTACTTATGAAATCCTTTTTATGACCGAAATATGAAAGCGGGCACTTCAAATTTCAGTTTTCTCGCATAGGGCATGATTTGCAAACAGTTTAAAATTTGAACCTAGAATGACCCTCTATGTACCTTAAATATAACAAAACATCCTAACTATGCACAAGGCCAGGATACTGGGAAATTCTTCGCGAAGTTCACTGAGATCTGACTTTCAATGTAGAAGCTTCGCGTTCACAAGATTTTGGCATTGTGCCCCCCCCCTTTTCTCTGACCCACAAAGATATTAAACAATCTCGACAACATGCTCAAAATGAGATGAGTAGGAACATTCTTTGAAAGTTTCGTCCAAATAAAAGTATTTATGTAGGAGGAGTTACGTTCGAAAGATAAGTGCCCATCTGAGAAGTTACGTAAACAAGGTTTGAGAATTGTAAGTTCCGTTTTCAATGACGCGGCAAAATAACACAAAACCGTACAATATGTATAAGAGCTGTTGACTGGGAACATTCTGTGACAATCTTATTGAAATCCGACAAGTATTAGGAAAATCACATTCACTAGATTTTGGGCATACTCCACTCCCGTGCCAGAGCAAGATATATCAAAAACCGCCGACAGTATACGCAAAGTCAGGTGACTAGGAGCATCCAGGGAAAAATCCACCCTAATCGAACCATATGTGTAGGAGGAGTTTCATTTACATGATAGTTGCAGACGTTCGGGCGGGCTGGTGGACAGACAGAAAGATTTCAGTATACAACCTTCGACGGCATTTAAATAAAGCACCGAAAGGAGTGCAATGTTGAAATGCGTCGAATACCTTCGTCCCTTACACCATTTTATTGATTTCAAACAAACACATATCTACCTTAAGAGCTGAAGACAATCCTTTCCGTTTGGCAAATTAATAATTAAGTTAGTCCATGGTAGTTAGAATGCATGTGTCTGTATGACATCGACAGAATGCTGTAAGGACCCTTTTACAGTGATGAGGCTTAATATAACAAAACACCCGAACTTAGTACAGGGGAAGTTTACCGATAATAGTGTTTGAAATGTTCAATGAGACCTGCCCTTTAATGTGGAAGACTTGCGTTCACAAAGTTTTAGGTATAAATACTCATTTATCCATGACACAGCAAGGGATATCACAAACACCGACAATATGCGCAGTGTCAGGTGACTATTAGCGTTCTGTGAAAAATCAATTGAGTTGCGTTCACAAAATAATTGCAAACGTACTGACGGACTTGCGGACAGACAGAAGGATTTCAGTATACGACCACCTTCCGACGACACATAATCAAAGTACTGACAGTACTGAAAGCCAGGTCTTGAGTACATGTAAATGGTTGAACTCGTTCTCCTTTCAGGGAGAAACAAAACATAATACAGTACAAAAAAGTAATTGTAACCTCAAATTTTAGAGACTTGCATAAAATCTCACAAATGAAAAAAAAAGCATTACAGAAATATACATACGCAATATCATGAGTTTTGGTTTAAACCTATTTATTTTACATCGATTGGGAAACAAGTTCTTACAACTTAGATTAATCCCTCTCGATTCTGCTTCCTGGAAAATTCACCAGTACTCGCGCCGAATTTGTGGGCCAATGAAAGACCCAAGATCGATAGCCGCTCCCGGGAATCGAACTGGGTCAAGAGGCAGACGCTCTACCTCTAGACCACGGACACCACACAGTGTGTGAGTACATGAGTACATTTAATTAGTCAGAGGATATGAAACACATCTAAAATAATAAAAAATATTTCAAACGATAGAAAATTGTTTTCCTTTTTCTCTTGATGATATGCAGTACTTCCGAAATGATTGGTTGAGATAACCCTATATCACCCCATTAACTATTCAACGCCAGCATCTTGTATCCTGTAGCAGACGACTTTAAAATAGATTGATTCAAAAGCAAAATATGCTCCTAATGAGTCATTTGGTATAAAAAATCCAAAGATATTATAAAAATTGCAGACGTATCAGCCCAGCAAAGCACACCGCTGTTGCGAAGGTCATGCTTATTGCTTAAAGACGTCGCATATGTTGCGTCTCAAATTATAAAAAAAATAATAAAAGAAAAAAGAAAAATAGAACTAATAGAAAAATGAGAGAACTTCTCAATATCTTGCCCCAAAATGATCCCTGGATCGGATCTTTGTTGAAATTTTTAGGGTGTTACAGACGTAAAAAAAATTAAAAAAAAACACAAAAAAAACCCCAAATGATTCGCCGATTGTGCGCCTCGAACCCACGCCGCGAATGTACAAAAGTTTATCGGCTTCAGACGTATACGTTAGGCTATGGCCACTTCGACCATATTAGCGAATTTTAAGACTATATATTATTGATTTCCTAAAATAGGATCCTTTCCTACGCGATTTACGATTGTGTAAAAAATATTCATATAGTTTACGGACCCAAAAGAATTGTCTTGTCTTTATTTTGATTTAACTAAAATGGCAGTTAAGTTAAAGCCGAAATGATACAGCAATTAGCGGTTTTCGGTCTGTACTTACGAGGAACTACTTTTTGATTTTGGCGGTGAAGAGGTCAACAATTTCCATCCCGTCTGGCAGCAATAAAGCCAGTATACTGAAAGTATACCTGGCTTTAAAAAGGATTATTCGTTGCCCCCAGTGTTACATCTTTGGAGATATTGATTGCTCTAATAAATATTAGTGTCTAACTACTACTGTAATCACATGTTTACCGACTACCACCAAACAATTTTACACTTCTAATTTATCTACTTATCCGTATCCTGATGATTTCAAATTTCATTTCAATCTACTTGCATATCTAGACGCATTTCGGGCAATATGGCTCAAGTTTTTCCCAAAAATAATTAAGTACAAAGCAGGCGATATAGCCTTAGATGAGAATTCTCATCTGCAAAGGCTAATCTTAGTCTGTATTGAATATAAGTACCGTTACATATTTCATTCTTTTTTTTAAGCATCTTATTCAGTGGACGGAACTCTATACTATACAGTCTAGTAGAGCTTTAATGAACAGCAAGAAAATACCAATGGTATTCCGGTTCTAAACTTTATGTTGTGGGACCTTCTGGAGTTAACTAGTCAAGATTGTTCCACCATGTACTTTACAGTTAACAACATCGTGAAATTGACAATCATTCCGATCAAAATCATTCTTAATCGATCACTCAGCGCTCCGTTCATTCATTCCAGACATTCACTCTAATCGATCAAAAACGCTCAAAAATCATTTTAAAACGTTTCGAACTCAATCAATACGAGCAATATTTTACGTAAATCGATCAATTTATTCTACGATTTTATTGAAAGATGTGGATTTGAACGTTTCTGATTGGTCCACGAAACAAAGAAACAGTTAATTACGTATAGTCTATTAAAGGGAGGTAATACAAATCGCCAATTTTGTTCATCTTGAACAAAATTAGCAATATTACCTCCCTTTAATTTCACTCAAAACTCACTCCACACACTCATTCAATTTCATTCCTAAAACATTTCAAAATCGTTCACATTGGCAATTTCACGATGTTCTTAATGTACCATCAACATTGTGGATGTGATAAATAAAATCATCCAAAACCTAAACTTGCTAGACAAATCCGTGTCTTCTTCGTCCAAATACGTTTAACTGTTTAAAAGGAAATACAAGAAAGCGAAAGTTGCCGAGGAAAAGTCGGAATAAGCGGAAGTTATAATGCAGCTCTGCGATAAAGATTTAAACGTAAGCAAAACATTTTGAAATGATATTCAAATAAGTAAGTTCAGGTACATACAATTAGGGGAATCATTTCAAATGATCGCAGATATAATTTCACCTAAAACGCATTAAACAGTATCGCGAAAGATTTGAAGCGTGTGAAGTTGGCAGGACATTAGACATTAGACATTAGACATTCGGCCCAATGTCTAAAAGGGGAATTAGACTTTCAAAAATGAATGTCTAAATGCCCAAATTAGACATTAGACATTCGATTAGACATTCGATCAAACCCTCTCTTGAATGTCTAAATGCCTCATTTAGACATTCGTTTAGACATTCGACCGAATCCTCGTTTGAATGTCTAAATGTCTCATTTAGACATTAGACATTCGTTTAGACATTCGACCGAATCCTCGTTTGAATGTCTAAATGTCTGCATTAGACATTAGACATTCGTTTAAACATTCGACCGAACCCGCTTTTGAATGTCTAAATGCCTGAATTAGACATTAGACATTCGATTAGACTTTCGATTAAACCCTCTCTCCAATGTCTAAATACCTCATTTAGACATTAGACATTCGCTTAGACATTCCACCGAATCCTCGTTTGAATGTCTAAATACCTGAATTAGACATCAGACATTCGTTAAGACATCCGACCGAACCCCCTTTTGTATGTCTAAATGCCTGAATTAGACATTAGACATTCGTTTAGACATTCGACCGAATACTCGTTTGAATGTCTAAATGTCTCATTTAGACATTAGACTTTCGTTTAGACATTCGATCGAATCCTCGTTTGAATGTCTGAATGTCTCAATTAGACATGAGACATTCGTTTAGACATTCGACCGAACCCCCTTTTGAATGTCTAAATGCCTGAATTAGACATTAGACATTCGATTAGACATTCGATTAAACCCTCTCTCGAATGTCTAAATGCCTCATTTAGACATTAGACATTCGTTTAGACATTCGACCGAATCCTCGTTTGAATGTCTTAATGTCTCAATTAGACATTAGACATTCGTATAGACATTCGACCGAACCCCCTTTTGAATGTCTAAATGCCCGAATTAGACATTAGACATTCGATTAGACATTCGATTAAACCCTCTCTCGAATGTCTAGTTGCCTCATTTAGACATTAGACATTCGTTTAGACATTCGACCGAATCCTCGTTTGAATGTCTAAATGCCTCATTTAGACATTAGACATTCGTTTAGACATTCGACCGAATCCTCGTTTGAATGTCTAATTGTCTCAATTAGACATTCGTTTAGACATTCGACCGAACCCCATTTTGAATGTCTAAATGCCCGAATTAGACATTAGACATTTGATTAGACATTCGATTAAACCCTCTCTTGAATGTCTAAATGCCTCATTTAGACATTAGACATTCGTTTAGACATTCGACCGAATCCTTGTTTGAATGTCTTAATGTCTCATTTAGACATTAGACATTCGTTAAGACATTCGACCGAATCCTCGTTTGAATGTCTAAATGTCTCAATTAGACATTAGACATTCGTTTAGACATTCGACCGAAACCCATTCTGAATGTCTAAAAGCCTGAATTAGACATTAGACATTCGATTAAACCCTCTTTCGAATGTCTAAATGCCTCATTTAGACATTAGACATTCGTTTAGACATTCGACCGAATCCTCGTTTGAATGTCTAAATGTCTCAATTAGACATTCGTTTAGACATTCGTCCGAACCCCCTTTTGAATGTCTCAATGCCTGAATTAGACATTAGACATTCGATTAGACATTCGATTAAACCCTCTCTCGAATGTCTTAATGCCCCATTTTGACATTAGACATTCGTTTAGACATTCGACTGAATCCTCGTTTGAATGTCTAAATGGCTCATTTAGACATTAGACATTCGTTTAGACATTCGACCGACCCCCCTTTTGAATGTCTAAATGTCTCAATTAGACATTAGACATTCGTTTAGACATTCGACCGAACCCCCTTTTGAATGTCTAAATGCCTGAATTAGACATTAGACATTCGATTAGACATTCGATAAAACCCTCTCTCGATTGTCTAAATGTCTCATTTAGACATTAGACATTCGTTTAGACATTCGACCGAATCCTCGTTTGAATGTCTAAATGTCTCATTTAGACATTAGACATTCGTTTAGACATTCCTCCGAATCCTCGTTTGAATGTCTAAATGTCTCAATTAGACATTAGACATTCGTTTAGACATTCGACCGAACCCCCTTTTGAATGTCTAAATGCCTGAATTAGACATTAGACATTCGTTTAGACATTCGACCGAATCCTCGTTTGAATGTCTAAATGTCTCATTTAGACATTAGACATTCGTTTAGACATTCGACCGAATCCTCGTTTGAATGTCTGTCTCAATTAGACATTCGTTTATACATTCGACCGAATCCTCGTTTGAATGTCTAAATGTCTCAATTAGACATTAGACATTCGTTTAGAAATTCGACCGAACCCCCTTTTGTATGTCTAAATGCCTGAATTAGACATAAGATGACGTTGAATGTGAAAAATAAGCGGAGCTTTCTGTGTACACAGTAAAACACATGGCATAAGAATTTAATTGCGAATAAAGCTCTAATCGATTTTTTATATGCGTTTTATGCTATTGTGTTACAAGTTCATTTGATATCAAACAGGATAACGGTGACAAACAGGAGCAGCAAAAGAGGCTCTACAAGTGTGACGACTGCAGGAACTGTACCACGGCGCCATCTTATCTCCATAGGCACAAGGGGAGCATTCACCAGAGTAGACGTTTTCATTGTGAATTATCCAGTAAGACACATGGTCTCAATTTCTTGAATAAACACGTACAAACCGTTCACCAAAATTACATCAGTTGTGCAACAAGTGTTCACAGACTTTTTATACAAAACAAGGTTTAGCTTGCCACACTGTGTCTGTCCACGATAGTGCAAAATCTTAGTATAAATGTAATCAGTGCAATGAGTCTTTTTATGATAAAACCTATTACATTGGGTACGTAAACAAACATATCGGTATCAAACCATTTTCTTGTAGGAAATGCAAAACATGTAAGTATATTGGAATGAAAACTAATTAATTTATGTGCGCTAAGTAGTGATAATACGTCTAGCAATGTTTATTCTCCTGATGACGTTACATTAATTACGCCAAAATGACGTCATGTTTCCAGCGGCGACGCCAAATAGAAACATTTGATATTGCCGCACAATAAGAATGCAAAGATGTAGTTGTGACATTTCCATGTAGTTTTTTTTTGTAAAAGGCATTAGCCGAAATATCAAAATAGAGTATATTATTTTAAAGAATTAATTCTATTTTCTTAAAACTAAATGCAAATATAATTCGGTCTACAACATCATGTGCGGAAAAAATGTACATAGGATTGTGCCGCCAGTCAAGATGAGTGTTTACTATTTTAACAGGCAAAATTTTCTTTTACAGCATAAATGTGACAAGCTGCACGGAACAAAACCAAGTCTTCGAAAAGTATCTAATGTGACTAGCCTTTACGACTTTCGAACTGACAGACTACAGCAAATACAGTATCAATTTCGGTCTGATTTTGTGAAAGAAAAGAAGAACTTCTACCTAGAGTATTGTTTATATTACTTACGGAACCGTAACTAAGAACTCAGGCGTAGACCGTAAGGCGACAAACTGTGTCTGTGCAATCAGTACAAGTTAGAACGGAAAACAAAGACCTTTGATTTTGTTAAAGAAAAATAACTTGAAATATGTTGAAAACACCACTAATTGTAGTCAGTCAATCGAAGACTGGCAGAAACGATTATCCTCTGTTTATATGATTCGTCGGATGTATTGTTCGCTTATTATTTGAGAAATCTAATTACGTTACCAGCAACACAAGTCCCGTTCTGTCGTCTTTTGCCTGCGCTACATACACATTGTTCCATCTTGTTAACGTCCTCGTAAGTACCACATTTTGGAGTTTCTGTAAACAAATAAAGACGGGTAACTTCATAAGCTTTGAAAGCATTAAATAATTACATATCAGATTGGGTTGGTCGATCTTTATTTTAGCTCGTTTTGTCTGCTTGAGGATACAACAAATAAATGTCGAAAGACTGCTATTACCGTTGTGGTCTTAACTGATACTAGATCAGGCAAATATTATGAAAAGCATTTGGCTTTCATCATTGCTTCCTGTTTTTACAGTTGATTTGACTAGGACTCTATCTGTTAGCCCCTGTCCAAGTAACCGAGCATTTGATATCGACGGGGCTCGTACCCGCAACCATCCGAAATGAGCCGGGTGACCTTAACAATCGACCAATTGATAAGACAAAGACCTCAGGATTGACAGCACAAAGTGCTACCGGCTAAGCTAACACGAATACGGCTCTAACCTAATGCTCTCGAATCCTTATTTTCTACGATATTTGACATAGACATTATGACTTTTATTGATTCAAAAGCAATAGCTGTTCTGACACATTTCTGCTGCAAGATAGATTGAAAATCATGCAGATAGCTTTCCAAAATACTTTTTTGGGCACATTTTCTAAATCTGTATATAGATTTTACATTTGATAAAAAAGTAATAAGAATAACTAAATACGATGTAAAATAGAATACAATTCTCTTAATACATATTTTGTTTATAAACGCCAGGGTAACGTGTAGTAGATATTGCTGCCCTATTAACAAAAGCAACATCTCTTAGAGAATCGGCTTTTCCCCCCAAAGATTTACCTTTATTGAATCCAACGAGGTTGAGGTCACAATGTAACGATTTTAATGAGTTCTATCATCAAATTAGTTAGTGCGATTGAAGCGTACGCCAAATGTGCGCTAAACTCCTCACTCATACCTTCCATTTATAACTCTTTCTATATTGCAATTATCATAATAAGTTTATTAAGCAAATAGCGAAATAACAAACAGCACGGCATAAAAGCCACTACCGTGATACGTGAAAATATCAACTTTAAAACAGATCAAATGCCTCTTTATGTCCAGAAAATAAGGTACAAAAAATAAAAAAAAAAAGAAGTTATAGAGGATGTGTGACAAGACTTTGCATAAGATAAGTTAATCTTTACTGATTTTAGAATAGAAATTAATCGAGGATGGCGAGCTTGTTAAGTTTTCAATCTGTCTTAATCAGGCGAGTAACAGATTTTTCCTCACGTTAACATAATTATTGTGCTTAAAACGCTTTCTATACTTTCCAATCGATAAAGAGCTGAAGTCATGAAAGCGATCTTTTAATTGCATTGGCAATGACATCTTTGATAGCCATTTGTTCTAGCTGTTTGAGAAAAAAAATTCGGATGAAAAAACTATGTCTATATAGCGCTGCATTGAAATTATCACGATAAGGATATGTTATAACTCGCGGTATATTTATACCAAAACAATGTACACGACAACAATGTTTCATACCACAAGTTGAAGAATTGTAATAGCATCGCTTCTTAAGATCGTCCCACATCGAGTCCAGGGTAGGACAAGATCGGTTATCGATTAAGTATCCGTTGACACAGCTAGCATACACATTACAGCCGAGGCAGGATTGGTAATTACCATCAATAAAATTTGAACAGTCTTTCACACAATCTAAAAAATGGTAGTTCATATAAATTAAGACCTATCTTATGCTTGTAGACAATATCGATTAACATCGGTCTCCACAGACGTTGAACCTGCCTTTAACCTCTTTTTTTTGCTTTCTACTTAATTATCATTGCAAAACTTCAGCTAGACTGGTTAAAATTTCTCAGAAATTAGCTACGCATTCATAGTTTCTGTTCACAGTCGATGAATATTTCTAGATCAATTTGTGGTTGTCCATTCTGCTCAATGTCCGTCAATCTATGTTTGATTGCATACCGTATATGGAATAATATTGATATGCCTAATAAAGACTTTAACATTGAAAGTACTGTGTTGTAGATTATCAAATCTTATACTTTGCATTCTTGGTAGGGCTAACATGTTTTTATACATTTTAAGGCACAGCACATCTTTGAAGGTTTATAAGAGATAGTAATATTACGAATATTCTCATGTTGAGTAACATCGGACTTAAGCTAATTTTCAAAGTTATTCTTCTTCTGAACCAAAAGCTCTACAACCTGAAAATGCGGCGAGGGAATATCAGCTCATAGAATTCTAACAAAATAGCTAAAAATCATGACTGTTGGGCCACCAGGGGCAGAGCAACAGGGGTAGAGAACTGGGATCGAATAAGAAATCTTGAAAAATTCTTCTTTTTCTGAACCAGAATCCCTGCAGCCTTGAAATTTGGCAAGGATCATCAGCTCATATACCTTTGATAAAATAGCTAAAATAATGAATGTCCGACTAACAACGGCAGAGCACTTGGGGTGGAGGGGTGTTCTCGGATCAATTTAGAACTCTATCAAATATTCTTTTCTGATTATCTGGAGTTCTACAGGTTTGAAATTTGGCATGGTGATGGTGTCAAGCCTGTGTGGCGTTAAACTTTTTTTAAACATGTTCAACATGACGTCAATTGTAGGCAATAATGGCGCCAGGTCTTTTTCTTGAATTAAGAATTCATTATGTCTCCTGTCAAAAAGAAAAGATGTTTCTCTGAATTAATCACACTCTTTTATTCTTCTACAGGTGCAAGTCAATGGCTGTATATCATACCATTTTGAAAGTTATCCAAAAAGAAAAGGCCAAATAGTCTCGGATCAGACAATTGTGACAGACATTTCTGATTAGTCTCGAGAGGGATGCAATTTCTAAAGATTGTCAGCAATTCTTAAAAAGCAACAATGTTGTGTAAAGTTAATTCTAGTTTGCTGAAACTACAAACATATTATGTAATAGTGAACATACATCTTTCAATATCAATTAGATACTTGTAGCACAAACGGTGTTTGATCTCAACACATTCACAGGTGCGCTATAGCCTTTAATAGTCTCTAGAAAAGACATGTCTGCTACAATTGCCTGATCCATGTCTATTTGGCCCTTTCGTTTGGGTAACTTTCAAGACTACATGGTATAAGGCTTTCACCAGCATATAGTGTACAAAAGAATTTAAGAGAATCCTCAAAGGAGAGAACTAGCCAATCCATTTGCCAGGAGACATGATGAGTGCTATTGGTAATTCAAGAAAAAAAAATATGACGTCGTTATTGCCTGAATTTGACGCCATGATAAAAGGTTTGACGTCATACGGGATTCACACTATCAGAGGCACTAACACAAATTATATATCAATCAAATCAAAATCAAAATGTCTACATAAAAGATGAATATTTACGCAAGTGCCAAGACAATGACTATTCGAGGAGGAGGGGATGGCATATTTCAGAACATACTTTTGAAAAATCCCCCCTGTTTATGAAGGTAATGGGGGATCCGTTTACATTAAGAAGAGTATTAGTTCACATCTTTTTTCGAACATTGACGATTTCAACGAATCCCCCTAATTTTCGAGTCCTAGAATAGGCACTGCAGGGTGGCGATCAGGGACAAAGCACCGGGGGTGGGGGGTGGGTAGGAGTCCGATCAAATCAGTCATCTACAAAATTATTCTTCTCTTTCTTAACCATGTCCCAAACAGCCTGTATATATATAACATGAATCATCAGTCCATTGCCCTTTATGTAAATAGCTTAAATCATGACTCTTGGGCCGTCAGGTGTAGAGCAACAGGAAGAGTGGGTAGTACTCTTTATCTTAACCAGAATTGCAACAGACGGTTTATTTTTTATAAATTATAAGATTTAAGAAAGCTGATTAATTCATCAGTCTTGGGCAATCGGGGGGCACAGCATAGGGGATTCGATTGGACCATATGGCTATATATATAAAAAAAAATCAAATTCTTCTTTTGAACCAGGGGGCTATCAGTCTTTGTATCTAGTTAATTCATCAATTCTTATACCGTAATGGAAATAAATATTATCATGGCCGTTGGGCTACAAGGGACAAAGCATTGTTGGATCATATTTGTAACAGATCATATATGTAACACCTGTTACATATATGATCACATATGTAATATGTGTTACATATATGACTCGGAAATCATATTTTGTGACGAATATGATCGATACCGGTTTTTGATGTGACATGAAATCACATATGTCACAGGTCAATTTTGATTTAAAAACAGAACATATTACTACCACACATGCCTGCTAGTCTGCCAACTTAAAGCCACTGGGCTGTCACCTTCACGCCACTAAACTGGCAACTTCGCAGACATTATCAAGACGGGACATGATCAATTTTCATTGATCTCCTACTACTGCAGATGCGCAGACTGATCTATATGATGTGTGTTTTGCCTTGAGTTCCAATCTGCAGATCAATTTTCTTGCTGATGGATGTTGCTGGACACACTCACGTGCGCGCTCGAGATGCACTGGTACCTTAGGCTCTCTCTCTCTCTCTTTCTCTTTCTCTCTCTCTCTCTCTCTCTCTCTCTCTCTCTCTCTCTTTCTCTCCCTCTCTCTCTTTCTCTCTCTCTCTCTCTCTCTATCTCTCTCTCTCTCACTCTCTCTCTCTCTTTCTCTCCCTCTCTCTCTCTCTCTCTCTCTATCTCTCTCTAGCTCTCTCTCTCTCTCTCTCTCTCTCTCTCTCTCTCTCTCTCTCTCTCTCTCTCTCTCTCTCTCAAGTTGGAGTGAGTCTCATCGGCTCTGATGTGCTAACTATTGTTTTGCAATCGAAAATGAAATCAATAGTGTAAAGAATATAATGATGTTGCTATTGCTGTTAATTGTTTGACTACAAATAGACAACTAAACCTGTTACATATATGCTTCTCATGTCAACCTCCATTTCGGACAAACACATTTGTAACACACTTTATCTGTTACGAATGTGATCATGTACGTAACAAATGTGTTACATATATGATTTGTTACAAATATGACCCAACAAAGCATAAAGGGGAGGGTGTTGGTCATTGGGCTTTGTATTAAGATTTCGTTGTCCAAATCCAAATCCGAAAGCCTTTATATTTGTCAGGATAAACCGTTCATATATACCGTCCTCTGGTTACCTCCTATAATTTTTTAATGGATAGTAAAATAAAAAGAAAGACGCTATTAGTAGAATTATTGATTAAAGAATCTCAAGAGTTGATGGTCTCACGCTTTGTTAAGGTTTACATGTACGTAAGTAAATTCATGAAAAAGCTGGTTCATTAAAATACTTACAAGGGTTAGCTAAGTACGAAGTCCTTGAAAGACACAGACTAACGCCGAATGCTAATACTAATACTGATATCATTCGGGACAATTCCATATTCACAGGATCTTTATCTACAATTGAATAAAATGCGATTATCAAAGGAGTTTCGGAACACCCAAAGGTTCTTAAGGTTTTTGATATCAGGAACTGTAATGAGCAGAAAACAATTGTATAAACTTGTAAGAGGTTGATATGTAGTAGGAAGGGTTCTTTCTTGATATGAAAATATGGAAAAGCATGTGTAGCTTGCATACACTAAGAATGTACTCGTATGTGTACCACCCGCTGTTTCAAGACTGACATTTTTAGAATTGCATGTCATAAAGGTAGAAAACATAATAAATTAACAGAACAATTTAGTTGTATCACCTCGACCAATATCCATTCTTATGATTGTCTACCATATATGGTTTGATTATTGTTAACCTTTGAGGGATAGAAGCTAGAAAAGCTTTTTGTAGTAAATTGTACTAGGGATGTGAGAAAAAGAAGAATGCCATGGCCAATGTTCGCAAAACGCCGCGTAATTTATGACAGAAGATTAATTCAAAGTATACTTTAAAGCCATTCAACAAAGGTCAACAACATTTTGTAGTATGTAAACTTTTATCAATTACTTGTTTTACTCAAAATTGCAAATGGATAAATGAAAAATCGTCATTTGTGCTATGATTTAGTAAAACCATATATTCATACTTACATTTATTTTATAATCCAAAATGTGTCTTCTGTGAGAAATGAAGCAATTTTTGTTAGAATATGGAAAGCGTGTGCAAATGGTATTGTACAATAAGCGGGTCGCTTGTTCCGCACTTTAACCTCCGTCACGACAAACCACCAAAATGTTTTAGAGGATATCAAATGAATGGTCGGTCATTGAATACCGAATTTTATTTAACGAGTCATACATAAACAGATAAAAACGAGGCTAATCCGAGTTTTTATCTGTTTTAGATGACGAGTTTAATAAATTTGATATTTCATGAACACAAGTTTGATATTCTATTTATAAAATGGCTTGAATTTTCGCGAAAATTCGTCAATTTTTTTAAATACAACATTTTAATTTTCCGCGAAAATTATAACGCCACTTGAAACTGACGTCACTATATGAACATTATGGAGTCATTTTCGCGGTTACAAAATAGCGTTGCTATTCGCTCTAAGCTCATTTGTATTATTTTTCCACTAGTGTAATATCACCCGTGAAATATCATAAACATTCAACGGGGATATTTCACTCCCGCAACGTAGGTCATATTATAACAAGTATTATTTATATACAAGTTATAATAATAAAATACATTGAGCAAACTGAAGATTTTTAAAGGGTAACATGAGCATTGTAACTACAGCTTGTTTAAGGTCTAGTTACGACGTTTTAATCATCCATTCAAGAGCATGATTGAAGCAAAATGGCGAAAAAACGTCTGGTTTCAACAGTTGTCTCTAAACAGTGTTTCGATCTGTTAATTATAAAGAGGATCCGTGCAAATAACATTCATCATTATATCACGATATGTTTAATTTTACTTTATATCCATCTTTTGTTTGTTCTCTTTACCCTTTGCTGAGATTTTATGATTGAGAAAACATTGTGAAAAAAGAAGAAATTGCTTCTGACAAGCAATTTCTTCTTTTTCCACACTATTTTCTACCCTACTGAATGGTTATTTTTCAAATTCAATCCACTTTTAATTTGCGTCTGCAAAACTTTTTGAATTTGGACAGGTCCAAAATTTTGTAAAACAGGAAAGGGTTAATTAATATATTCTACCGTTTTTCAGTTTCATAAGAATATTTTTGATAAAAATTGAAAGTTTTACTTCTTCAAAGGAAATAACTATTCGCAGGCAAATCTACCTTCCGCGTTTACGAATTAACCCTTAAAAATGTTGTTATTTTCTACATGAAAATACCATTAATATATTTTCCCAATTATTTTTGTGTTACTGAATTGCGATAGTCATCAAAAGTAACTTGCAATCTCTCTCAAAGCACTCCGTATGGGATAAATGTCAAGAAAGATACAGTTTGAATTGAACGTAGGGCATTTTAATGAAATGCCGGAAAATACATACACGTTTACATACTAAGATCAAATGTGGGAAAATTCAAATGTTCTTAGATCAAAATAATTCACTATGGTATGGAGTTTATCCCATATCTGGGCATGAAATTCCGCATATGCATAGGTATTCCGAAATACATACTTAGAAAGAAATATTTTGCTGAGACAAAATTTGACCCATGTCTCAGCAGGAATTCTGCTACTGCACATGTCTCAATCGAATCCGAAGTAATAGTGACATAAAACACCACCAATTACTCGCGAATGGAATATAATAGAGGGTGAAATGCAATCTTTTTACATAGTATATATGTTGTGCCCGTTCTTGGGAAAATGGCCATTCTCATGATTGAGCAACCGTTGTTTGCCCGTTCTTAAGAATGGTTGCTAAATCTTAAGACTGAGCAAATATATTTATAACCTTCGTTTACAATTGAAATACATAATCAAAACTGCTTTTATCATACGAACTTAAATTAACAAGGAGATATGTTTATTCGATTAACAAAAAAAGTTTAAATTACCCACTTTGATAACGATAAAATGAACAATTTTCCTTGTGTTCTGTGAAATCAAGTTCGGCAACAAAAACGAAAAAAATGATACAGATCTATTATTCCAGGATCTTTCGCAAATGACATCGCAGAGTATGTATTATCTAGTTTTGTTCATTATGAATCTCGGTCCGTCCGCCCCTCATCCATTTCGCCATAATTCCTGTTCGCCCCGGGTCGTTCGCCGAAAATCCCGTTCGACCCCTCTTTTTAGTAAAATATAAATTGCTTAGCGGTGTTTTGTTAATTCTTATGTTAATTATTTTCAAAATAGAAAGGATATCAGCAAGATCCTTGTTTCTCTGTAAAGAAATTCTCCACACATTTTTTACACACATTTTTTAGGTTCAAGTAAAAATGAGGCAAGTCTTAGGATAATTCATTTGATAAATAGAAAAAATAAATCATTATCGATATTCTTTATTAATTCAAAGCTGATTTTTTTTGGGGGGGTGGGGGTGGGGGGTCGGGGTGGTTTCATGTCATAAGAATATACTCTCTGTTTTCTTTAGTTGATAAATAATAATAAAAATAATAATAAAACATGTATTTAATATATTTAATCAAATAATAATTAATCCAACATACACAGATTGAATGAAGTAAAAAAATAATAAAATATTCAATTTCTTTTAAATTTTGACATTTGATAGCAGATGGAAATGGCAAAATTAATCTATCAGATACAAGGTAAACAAGCAAAACTAAGATGATGTTCATTTTGGTCACAATACTTCGACAAAATGTGTAGAACATGTGGTCTGATAAATTCAATGGGTTGGGCCAAAACAAATAGAGGGAATCGACCGGTCTTAAAATTCATCCCGGGACGCACCAGGACACCCTAGGACTTAATGAGGCATCCCGGAACACATCATATAATGAGATATGTCATTACACTGATAAAACGGCTTGTCCCGAGGTTTATTAAACACGCACAAAAGGTAATTTTACATGAGTCCCGGGATGGTTTGAATTCTTATTTTTATTTTACCAAGTGTACATTTATATAATCAATTTGATATTGCCTAATGATTTTAGTTAGCTTATTTTTTAGTTATGAAACGTCCCGGGGTGGCCCGTTGTGTCCCGGGGTGATTATCAAGACCCAGAATTGCCTCACCTTTTGGTCAATCCATTTAATAAACCCAGGGCAAAACACAGTGTAAAGAGGGTAAATGGACCTGTTACCTTAATTTTCATGCATTTGAGGACCAGATTGATTGATTGAATGGGGTTTTACGCCGCTTTCAACATTATTTCAGTTATATCGCGGCGGCCGGAGCACCTAACAATGGATTCCTGGTATTTCTCAGGCCAGTACTACCATTACATCCTTTCCTAGCCTCCGACTGCTATTTCACATAGGTTTACGATTATCTACCCATTGGTGAAAGACAAACGTCGGAAAGGATATTTGCCGCCACCGGGGATCGAACCCTCGACTTCCAGATTGGAAGTCTTATGCCTAACCAACTGCGCTATGGTGGCGGCTATTTGAGGACCAGTATAACATGAAGAAGGCAACAACATTTCAGAGGCATCTTTTTTATGTAGTAAGTAGTCATTTATGTGATGGTGAGCGAGACATCAATTAAACATGTCTATATATAATCTCTTCTGAAGAGACAATCAAGCTCAGGAACCATATGTTTGCGTACTTGAATAAAAGATAACTACATTTCCTACATCTTTGATTCATATGTCAACCCTGTTATATGAAAGTATTGTGACTACAACATATTCAATAAGTACACCTCTGCCCCTTTTTAAGTCTTCTCATATTGGATATCATATTTAAAAAGGTGGTAAATAATCACAAAATACACCCTTTAAACTGTTGGATTTCCTTAAATGAAAATCAACAAAGGAAAATAGCTCAGAAATTGAAAAATATGTAGAGTTACAATTCTTATGCACTACACTTCATAATCATGAGAGATAAAGCTATGTAAAGTTACGATTCTTGTGCACTTTACTCCGTAATCATGGAAAATAGAGGAAAATAACCGCTAAGTTACAAGTCAATTGGATATAGGTAGACAGAGATAAACTCTGGACAGATTAACAGACAACAGGCACTGGGATGCTGGGACATCATGGATGATCACATAATAATACGTCCTGTCTTCTGACAGCCTTATAAAAAGGAAGTTGCTAGCCCCATTGTTTTATAATACAAGACACAGTGGCTTAACAGTCCTCAATGGACAGACATTAGATTTCCAGGATTTTTTTTCTTCAAAAAATCAGGAACCACCATGACATCAAAAAGCAGTCATTCAAATTTAAACATTTAAACATAAAATATTTTTCTTTGGAAAGTTTTATGTTAATCTAAATTTTGATCTCCATTATTCATGCAACATTTGATTAAATGAATTTGTCTTCCACCAATAAAAAAAATGGAAATAAGTGTGTCTGATTTGGATCATCAGCTATTTGTCTTCCGCAAATGGGTTGATAATCATATGCCTTTGTGGGATAGCAGCTGAAGGCAAGGAAAGGATGTTATGGAAGTAAGGGTAAGAGAAATACAAGGAATCCATTGATAGATGCTCCAGCCCCACACATTCTTTCTGATATGTATTTGTTCTTACAAATTGGATTGGTAGTCATTAACCTATGGGGGATACTGTAAAAGCTTTATAAGAACCTCAGGGTTCTATAAGAATCATTGTATTTCCATTAAAAAGGGATGGGCTTTTATTGGAGTCTACCCTGTATACTTTTCTATTACAACGGTGAAAAATTGCCAAAAATAAACATAATTTTCTCAAAATAGTAACATTTGATTTGAGGGAAAGGCGCAAAAAACATCTGTTGAAATTTTAGTGACATTGATTTTGTGGATATGTGCTTTTGTTAGTTAGGCTTCAGTATTTTGAAAGATCACATAAAAAAGGTTGAATAACAATTTCAACCTCAGATGAGAAGGATGGGGGTTTATAAGAGCATTGGCTCTATTAGAATTTTTACGGTAAGAAGTTGAATTGTTAAATAGGATATCATGGTAGTTGCACTTGTGATCACTTGAGTTATTACAGGTCAAGGATAAAGCATAGAAAACAAGCTAAATGAGGTTATTATCAGTTTAAAGCAGATGCCTCTGAAACTTTTCAAAATGAAAGTTAAAATTCCAATTTATCATTTTAATAAAATTCAACATTTTTCTCTTTTTTTCCATCTTTTAGTGTTCATTTATTTGTCATTTACATGGGGTTTGGGCACTTGTATTTATTGTGATGAATGTTGAGCCTATCTTTCTATATAGTACAACCATATATATAAATATATATATGACCCGTCACACAAAAAGGGAACATCTGAGTTACGTGTAAAGTGTCGACCCTAGTCAGACCTCGCAGACTCCGCGGACTGACTAGGGTCAAAACTTTTTGCACCATGTTTATTTTCTGAATCTAGAATATTGAATCTACCTTCCAGTGAAGGAATATTAGAATTGAGACTTCTGGTTGACCTATGCTGGATCAAAACTCTTTTTCAATAATTCATTTTACAGATTTCCTGGATGGTCCCTTTTTGCGTGACAGGTCACATATAGCCCTATAGCTTCCATTCAACTTGGGTAAAGAACTTGTCATTTTACCTTTTTTTTTTAGACTGTGTACAATGTAGGGGGCCTTCAAGACTTATTAAGTGCCATAAAGACATTTTTGATAAGTTTCAGGTGAAAAGTGCTTGAGTCACTTGAAACATTAAAAACCCAGGATTGATAGCCTGCATAATTCACTTGAAAACATTTGAGCAAATTGTGCTTGAAACTGTTAAGATTCAATAAATTGCCATTTTTGCTACAGTTTTTTTTATATTAAATATGATATATATCTATTAAAGATAATAAAAACGACAACAAACAATCAAAGCTGGCAAATGAATGGAAAAAATGATGATAGACTCAGAATAGACTTTCCAGTCTATAACAATAACAACAGCAACAACAACAACATCAACACTCTCTTCATGCAGACGGCGTTGACAAATTAGAACTACATGTACATAACATTCTAAATCAGTCATCAACAGTCAATATGTAGTAGACATGTACTAAAAATAGGTATAGAATTTTAAGGGCCTTGCAGAAAATACAGTCAATTAACCAGTTCAGGTCCACTTTCCCTTTGAAAGCTCTGCTTGACTCAATTTTCTTGTATCATATTGTTCTTCAAAATAAGCCATAGTTAATTGCACTACAATAAGTGTGATATAAATAAATTGCCTTAAATTAAGTGACAAAATTTAAACAATTCTGGTCCAATTCAACCAGTTTAGAATTTCTTACAATTTCTTTACCATCCTAGACCTCGGTGGTAGGCAGTATCTGCCTTTCATGATGCATTTCCACATTGAAATCATAGATTTGAACCGTTGTTTACACTGGGAACATAGCAAAGAACCAGGGGTGTATGGATTACCACTGCCAGGGAAAGATTCAAAATACTTTTTTATCTGAGAAATGCTATTCATTGATTCATGATCACTTGTGGTATTGAATTTTTTTTGTAAAGTTAGAATAATCTTAATAATGATTTTTACTCGATTCCTCCAAACGATTGCATTTCAATATGAATAATATCAATTTTGAGAATATGAATGATACTTGCACAAGTATTGAGTTTTAAAACAAAATCATTTGAGAAATCTCTAGAGATACTTCTTCAATGAATTTTAGCCCATACTATGCTACAAATATCTCAAGTCTTCAAAAGTTTTATTCCAAAGATGATTTCTAAATATTTCTTTTCCATTTTGAGACAACCCCCAAATAGGTGGACCAGAACTTGTTAACCCTTATGCTGAGCCCAGAATATTCCTGCTTTGACAAGAGCTATAAACCAACATCAGCCTGCACATATGTGCCGTCTGATGTTAGTCTACACCACCTGTTTCTCACTTTCAAACCAGAATTGTCAATAGATTAGTTTTTCAAAATAAAAATTGACCTACAGTTGGTACTTTCAGGGCTTTTTGCCCTTTGATTTTGATGAAAATTTTTAGCTAAAATTTATTCAGCATGACAAGGGTAAAGTCCCTGTCATGTTATCACACTTGTGTCCAATTTTCTGAGGATGCGAAAGATTGTTGGAACGAAACTAGCTGTTTTGTTTCCAGGTTTTTCTCACGTGATCAGTTCGGCGATTGTTCGGTTTCTTCACGATGTTTTTCAAAATTTGCAGCTTTCTTCCACCACCAGTGTATGTATGCAATAAAGACAAGGCTTTTTAATTCACCATTTAAGATTATTTGCCATTTCGGAGGCTTTAAATACGCTTCCATGACCTGTTTGCAGCAATGATTTGTACAAGTTGTCTCCCTTGTCACGCAAATTCTGTTTACTTTCACTTTTGCTTGAATGCATTGTAAGAACAATATTTCAGACTGTCATAGTAATTATTATCATTTTATTAATTAATGCCTTTTATGGCCTAAATTCACACTCAGAATTTTAGTTTTGACAATAATATGCAGCTTTTATGAAAGCGAAAGTAGAACATAAAGGTACTTGCAAGTCACGTAGAATTTGTCTCAAAATACAATGTAGACCCTGATCAGTTTGCACATTTATTAGCATAGGCTCACTGCAACCTTTGATATGTGTAAGTGATCATGGTATATACTTCCTGGAATATTTCTCTTCAAAGAATAGCTTAGTAAGAATTTCCTTTGTGTATTTACAGCTTTTACCACACACTTCATAATGGTATTAAACTTCATGCAAGAAATTAAAGGTTGTTCTTAATTTGGAGGCATGACAGTAAAAGACTGAGAACATTGAAGAAGAAGCTTATATAAATAGAAGAACTATGATGTCTGACACAGAGAAAATGCAGGTTAATGCAGATCAAAATAGCATTCAGGACTCTGTGTCTAAGATAAGAAGATCAAAATTGACTTTGGCTTATGCTGAGAGAGAGATGGAATTGAAACAAAATAAGGCACTTTTGGAAGAAAATGAGACTATAATGAAGGCCAAATTAAGGAGGCAAAAAGTTGAGATAGAAAGCAAACTTGAACTTTCAAACAAACAGAAGGAATTGGAACTGTCCGAATTGGAACTTAATTTTGAGAATGATTTGTTAAATAGTTTTCCTCAAGCACAAGAGCCTGATAAATTTGAATCGAAATATTTCGCGATACCATACCATGAAAGACCAAAACCGGTGCTACAACTAGACTTCAATTTTGACAATGAACTCCGATGAAGTCTGAACCTCAAATTTGGTAGGAACCTCAAGCTCAGTCTGAACCTCAAGTTCAGACGGAACCTCAAGTTCGACAAACCAGGCTTAACCCTAGTCTAGTGAGTCGCTTTATTCCGGGTGATAATTATCATCAGTTATCAAATTTCTTGATTAAGAAAGACTTATCCCTTCAAAGACTAATGAATTTTGATGATCAGCCTGAGACATTTCCATTGTAGAAAAGCATGTTTAAGTCAATAACCAATGAGATTCAAGTGTTCCCAAATGAGGAGTTTGATTTGTTGATAAGATATCTAGGTCAAGAGTCTAGACAATATGCGCTTAATATCAGGGCATCAAATCCACATGATCTATCCAAGGTCTTGAGCATGTTTGGAAGAGATAGGAGGAAAGATATGGCTGTCCAGAGATGATCGACTTGGCATTACGTAGGAAATTGGAAGCCTTCCCAAGAATTGAAGTCAAAAACCTGAAGAAACTATATGATTTATCTGATATATTGTCGGAAGTGGAGTCCATTATGGGCAGAGAGTAATACAAGGATCTCTTTAGTCATATGAATATCTCTTCTGGGATAAATCCAATTGTTCAAAAACTTCCTGGTTTCCTGCAGAGTAGAATGATGGACTTGCAGAGCCAATAAAGTGACTTTTCCCCCATTCTCATTTTTCGTTGAATTTGTTCAAGAAAATAGCTCCATTCTCAACAACCCTAGTTTTCAGTATCAGATTCAAAATTAACAGAGACAGCCTCAAAATTCGTCTAAAAGATCAGTCTTTAGTAAGAAGACTGGAGTGACACCATCAAGTCAAGTTGATACTTCAGAAAATGTGCCATTTCATAGAAATTCATGTTTTATTCATAAGTCAGACTCACAATCATAAACAATTGTAGACAATTTAGGAAAATGCCTATCTTAGAAAGGAAACAGCTTTTGAAAGGGAACAGGTACTGTTTTAGGTGCTGTGATACATCGTCTCATATGGCAAAAAACTGCAAGGCTGAAATTAAGTGTTCTTTGTGCCAAAGTGATAACCATCAGTCAGCCATGCATCCTGTAGACAGACAGTTAATAGGCAATCAAAGGATAGCCGCGCCAAATCAAGGTGGGGAGATTATAGATACTAAATGCACACAGGTTTGTGGAAATGACAATATGTTTGGTCGTTCTTGCGCAAAAACAGTACTTTGCTCAGTGCGCTCCGCCCATAAACCAACTAATAGTGTATAAGTCAACGCTCTAATTGATGATCAAAGCAACAAAACATTAGTGAAGCCTGAACTATTCTCTCTCTTGATATAAAATATGAATACGTTCAGTATGAGATGACTTCCTGTTCTGTCAAATCATTGATATCGGGACAACGGGGTTTTGACCTGATTATAGATTCTCTGGACAGAAGTGCTTCGTTTGTTGTCCCATAGTTCTTGAGTGTGATGATAAACCCAGGATTGTTAAAAGAGCACAAACACTTAAGTTCATTGAAAAATGAAATACCAATCATCAACAAGAATGCCCAGATTATGATTCTTCTTGGTCGCGACATACGGGAGGTTCATCACATATTTGATCAAATAACGGGACCAATCGGATCAGCATTTGCCCAAAGACTCGCATTAGGTTGGGTAATCATCGGAGATCTGTGTTTAGACAAGATGCACAGACCAAATTATGTGAGTGTCATGAAAACATATATTCATCAGAATGGAAGACCATCCACATTTCTACCGTGTGAAAATACATTCAGTGTAAATGAAGGGTCAATCTTAGAAAAATACAGTGTGCACTCTAATGATAAACCTGTTAGGCAAAATAAGGCCATCCGCAAGGTGCAAAAAGTATCAACCCTTAGGGTAAAACCAAAATTGCTCTGACAGGGATCTTTTTTTTTGTTTTCTGTATAGTTTCTGAATCTAGAATTATTAAACTACCTTACTTGGAAATTATGCTGCTGTCATAGTGCAGTTGGAAGCACATCAAACTTAATCTAGAGGTCCTGAGCTTGATCCCCGACGGGGGCACTCGTTCTTTCAGACTATTTGTCTCCAGCCTATGGGTCGATAATCATAGACCTATGTGGGATAGCAGCTGGAGGCTAGGAAGAATGAAATGATAGTACTGGTGTGAGAAATACCAGGAATCCATTGTTAGGTGCTCCAGCCAATGGAATATAACTGACAAAATGTTGAAATGATGTAAAACCCCATTGAAAAAGAAAAAAAATGGGAAATTATCCCTGCTGAATCAAATATGTTTTTTTCAAAAATTAGTCTCTTTTTGTGTGAGACATCACACATGAATTTTGATAGTGCAAACATATAGCATACAGATTAGTCATTAGCCTCTTTATGGAAATATCTTACACTGAAGCTGTAAATGTAATTATAAGAGATAAAGAGAGGTTTTTTTTTAATATGGAAGTTTGAAACGGAAACAAATCATGTACAAATCTGCGTCTCATATGCATACAGTGATAAGGTTTTTAGATTCATACCTCAATGAATTAAAAGAAAACTCATCTCTTACTAAAAACATTAAATAATAGAAATCAAAGCAAGAAAAAGCAAGACATTTTGATCAATTTCACATACCCATAGGGCAGACATTACAAGGGTGAACCCTACATCTGGGCCCGAGGTAATAAAACTTTTCTCAAGCTCAACCGATAATTTTCTCAAATTTTGAATTAAAATAAATGTATGTAGTTATAAGATAATATCAATTAGTTGTTATTTAAAGCAACTTATTAATAGTAACCTTTCATGCTAATACATAAATATGAGGATTACAACAGAGTTACAGCTTTAATCTCAAATTGAAATTTCAGAAAATTAAGAATTGAGCCTGAGAAAATTTTTATAACCTTGGGCCCCATTCTTTGCTTTGAGAATGAATATACACTTGGTCTTTTGGAGTCATTTTGTTGCCAGTTGAGCACATTATCCTTGGATTTGTGATATTCCCTAAATAGTTTTACTACATCCAAATCTGAGCCTCTAGCTTTGAAATTTTACTCTTGTCATGCTGAATAAAAAACCTGGCAAGATTATATACTCATCAAAACTCCTAAGCGACCACTTGCTATTTTGGTCATATGTTATAAATGACGTATGGTTAAAATCGGTTTTCACTTGAATAATGTAGCTAAATCATTTATGAAGTCAATGAGATAAAAAGCAGCAACAAATCAAAAAGAAATGTTTTAAAATTAAACGAATGTAGCAGTACCCTTGATTTCAAAGTTAACATTGGTCGGTGGGGTATTTTTAACACATCTTGTTAGGATAAGGAATGAGTAGATAATTGTGGTACTTATTCTTATGTTTAGAACTCCATTAGCGATTTACAACTGGTATCAGTTAAAAATTTTGATAGGATTTGCGTTTTTCATGTGCCGAAAAATTTCAATTTCCTCTAAAATTTTCCATTTTTGTTATTTTTGAATTTGAGGGTACAGGCATTTGAATCCGTCTAAAGGACACCCTGATGCATGACTTAGCTTAATAATTGGACTGGATGCTGACAAAATGGCCACTATTTCTAAAGGCAAAATTCGCATTTCAAAATAAAAGCGGAAAATGTGTGAAAAATTGAGAAATGTTAGGTGGCCGCTTAGAACTTTTGAGTAGTATATATAAATCAACGTGCTGAAAGCTCTGTATTTCCTACTTGTGAGTCAGAAATTGATTTTGAAAATACATTTTTAGCTCACCTGAGCACAAGGTGCTCAAGTGAGCTATTGTGATCACTTTTTGTCCGGTGTCCGTGCGTCGTCCGTCAACAATTTCTTTAAACGACATCTCCTCCTAAACTACTAGGCCAATTTTAACCAAACTTGGCAGAAATGTTCCTTAGGTGGTCCCCTTTAAGAATTGCTAAAAGAATTGAAATCGGTGAAAAACTCTGGTTGCTATGGCAACCAAAGTTAAAAATTTAAGAAAATCTTTAAAATTCTTCTTCTTCTGAACCAGCAGCCCTACAGCCTTGAAATTTGGCATGGATGATCAGCTCATAGACCTTATTAAAAATAGCTAAAATCATATCTGTAAGGCCACCAGGTGCAGAGCACCAGGGGGGAGGGGGTAGTACTTTAGGTAAATTTTGTAATCTTTAACCTTCTTCTTCTGATGATCAAGAAGGCCTACAGCCTTAAAATTTTGAATGTATGATCACCTCATAGACTTTAATAAAAATAGCTAAAATCATATCTGTAGGGCCACCAGGTGCGGAGCACCAGGGGAAGGGGGTAATACTTTGATAAAAATTTTGTAATCTTTAACCTTTTTACTTCTTCTGATCCAGGAGACCTACAGATTTGAAATTTGGCATGGATGATCAGCATATGGACCTTTATAAAAATAACTTATATCATGACTGTAGATCACCAGGTGCGGAGCACCAAGGGGAGAGGGTAGTACTTTTGTGAAAATTTTGTAATCTTTAACCTTCTTCTTCTTCTGAACCACAAGCCCTACAGACTTGAAAATTGGCATGGAGGATCAGCTCATAGACCTTAATAAACATAGCTAAAATCATATCTTTTGGGCCACCAGGTGCGGAGCACCAGGGGGAGGGGGTAGTACTTTGATGAAAATTTTGTAATCTTTTACCTTTTTCTTCTAATGAACCAGGAGCCCTACAGACTTCAATATTGGCATGGATGATAAGCACATGGATCTAAAATAAAAGAGCTAACATCATGAATGTAGGGCCACCAGATGCGGAGCATTAGGGGGGAGGGGGTATAGTACTTTGGATCAATTTTGAAATCTTTAACCTTATTCTTCTCCTGGATCAGGAACCCTACAGACTTGAAAATTGTCATGGGTGATCAATATATTGACATCAATTAAAATAGCTAAAATCATGACTGTAGGGTCACCAGGTGCTGAGTGTCTTGGGGAGGGGGTAGTACTTTGGATCATTTTTGAAATCTTTAAACTTCTTCTAATGAGCCAGGAGTCCTACAGACTTGAAAATTGGTATGGATGATCAGCATATGGACATACATGTATATTGAATTAGCTAAAATCATGACTGTAGATTCACCAGGTGCAGAGCATCTTGGGGGAGGGGGGAGTGCTTTGTTGAGAATTTTGAATCCCTACAGCCTTTATATTTGACATGGATTGATCAACTCATTAAAGAAAACTTTAAAAGTCTCAGACTCAGCCTGTATATCTGGCATAGATTAGCTGATCACAGACCTTTTATGGAAAAAGCTTATATAAATAATGTCCAGGGAAGGAGCAGAGGGGGGGAATTATTATTTCAAATGTTATCTGATTGAATAAGTGAAAATCTCTTTTTCTGTGGTTGCATGGACATACCTAGGTAATGAAGCTTTTTTCTCAGTTGAGCGACCCAGGGCCAACGGCCCTCTTGTCTGAATTTTCCTGGCTTAAAAAGGAAAAACAGGTGGTATAGATGAAGATCAGACTGCACATATGTTTGTCTATAGCTCCTGCCAAGGCAGAAATATTCCGGCTTCAGCATGACAAGGGTTAAAAAAAGGTGTTTAAAGCCACTTATAAAAATTTAGATCATATCATGGGGCTGTTCACTGCTTCCTGGATATCACATTATACTAGATTGGGCTCCTAATTTTATTTCCCAAGGATGTACATCAATATGTCCAGTAGTGCAGAAGGAATTGCAACCAAAACCTTAAATTTTCATTGGATAGTCAAGTCCTCCATCTAAATCCCACAAATCAGCAGAAAAAAAGTTCCTACAGCTCATCATCCTGTTGATTATCAAATGGCGAAGGACACCTTATGTCAGAATGAATGGTCATATTTATGATCAAACCCATGACCATTTGATATGCAGTCCAGCCAACTGATTTCTCCTCAGTACTGGGCATCTCAAGTATTTTTAAGAGAGAAGATGTAATTAGTGCATTTGTGACGACTATTTAGCTTTAGAAGTTGTTGAAAATGTCACACACGAAGCATGGATTTGTACATGGGTGTTGAAATTTTCTCACTTGTCCTTGGACAAATTGGTAGCTGAATTTCACTCATCCAACTTGAAAATTGCTTGTTAAAGTTTTATCTATTCTTTCTTTGAACTAAGGATACTTTATATGGGTTGAAAATATTACCATCTTATTACCCTGTCAAAGAAGGATAGTATTATGGGATCACCCGTGGTGTACGGCCATCCTGGGGCGTGCACTTCTCTGTCCAGAGCGTAACTCTATAACCTTATGTCCAATTTCTTAAAACTTGGAAGTGATGTTCTCAGTGCAAGAACAAGAACCATTACTCTATCTGGCCTATTTTTGAGTCATTGCAAATCTGATACAACTCATCAAGGAAAAGTGCAATGCAAAAAAACTGGCTTATTATTTGAGTTATTGCCCTTTGTTGTTTTTTTATACTTTGATCTTGTCCAGTACATATCACTTAAATTATAGGAGCTATGATAATGAAACTTGATGGGTAGATAGATCTCATTATGGGAAGTGCAATGCAAAAAAAATACCTTTACCTGGGTTGTTAATTTTAGTTTTTGCCCTTTGTTGTTTTTCATACTTGGATCTTGTCCTTGGCATATCTCTTAAAGCATAGGAGCTATGGTAATGAAAATTGATAGGTAGATATATCATTTTAAGGGAAATTGCAGTGCAAAAGAACCATAACTTTACCTTGGTTATTTCTTTGGTTATTGCCCTTTGGTTTTCTTTCATACTTGAATCTTGTCCAGAGCACATCTCTAAGAGTATTTGAGTTATGATCATGACCTTCATGGGTAGATAGATCTCATCAAGGAGAAGTGCAGTACAAAAGAACCATAACTCTTACCTAGCTTAATTTTTGAGTTATTGCCCTTTGAGTTTTTTCATGATTGGATCTTGTCCAAAGCTTATCTCTAATAGTGCATTAGCTTTGATCATAATAATGATCATCTTCACTAGTCAAGGGGTATCAAATCCATAGCTTCTTCTCGATTACCAGGTAAGATATGTAAAATGTTCATAACCCTCGGTCCGACAACATGAACAATGACATACTCCTACTACAATTATTTCTCTGTCTGTCTACACAAAAATTGTCCAAAGATATTCATTCAAAATCACTTCAATTCTACTCTAAGCCCAATGTTACGTCAAGCTGTGTGCTGGGCGTATCTTGTGACAATTTGATACCTTGTTCAACCTGGAAACAAATGAGTATAGAAAACATTGTGATAAATAGAGAAACTGCTTTTTTTTCCTTAACTACAATGTTTTTTATTTTAAAATAATACCTTTACTGAAGATGCCTTAAACTGCAACATGAAACCACTTTCAAAAGTCTGCAATTTAGTTATTGATATAAGACCAACTTGTTCTTGGACAAGTTTTCAAGGAAAATCTACTCAGCCACAGGCTAAAAAAAACCGTAGTTGTACAAGTCGAGCATGGGAATTCCACACCCCTGCAAGCAACAGTCTCAAGTGTTCAGTCAGTAGAGTTTGATTCCTGACAGCAGCACTCATCCTTTCTGACTTTTTGTCTTTCATAAATTGGTTGATAATCCTAGACCTAAGAGGGATACCTGCTGTAGGCTAGAAAAAGATGTACCACTAATGTAAGTACTGGTGTTAGAATTACCAGGAATTTATTGTTAGGTGCTCATGCCTCCACAATATAAATGAAAGATAGTTTAAAGTGTTGTAAAACCCTATTCAAACAAAATCAGTTAGTAAAGCTTCTTACTTCAAATCATAATATATGTTATCATATGTGACCTGCCACGCGAAAAGGACCATCTTGGCAGTGCGTAAAGTGGCGATCCCAGTCTGACTGCGGATTGCGCAGACTGACTAGGGTCAAATTTTTGCACTTTTTTTATTTTCCAATATAGAATGAACAATCTACCTTCCTGTAAAAGGATTTTTGAATTGCGACCTGTGCTTGACCTATGCTGGACCTAGTCTCTTTTCAAATATTTATTTGACAGAGTTCCCAGATGGTCCCTTTTTGCGTGACGGGTCGCATGTTTAATTCCCAGGCTAAAAAACTAAGTATTTTTTAGGATGAAACTTCTGATAAACACGTACATGTAGGTTGAAAAAGCTATTTTTGACTCCAGTATAAAACTTCATACTGTTTCTTATAGGCTTATATAATTAAATGTGTGACCTGTCAGACGAAGCGATATTCCAGATAGTGATTAAATTGTCGACACAAATCTAGCTGTGGACTTTATGTGGAGAGGGGGGGGGGGTCACCTTTGGCTTCCACTGCTTAGTCCGCAGCATATTTCTGACACCGTATGTCGGATTGACTTGAAACTTTGAAGTAATGTTCCTTTTATGATAATGGATAGCAGAGCACAAGAACAACAACTCTACCTACCTTAATGTTTTTTAGGTATTTCCCTTTGATGTTTTTCAAACTTGGACATCCAGCTGTGTAATTGGCTTATCTTGTGACAATTGGCCACCTTATTAGTACCCCACCGGTTACCAGTTGGGGGACTATAGGTTTGCTCAATTCCGTCTGTCTGTCTGTCCGTCTGTCTGTCCGTCACACTTTTGTCCGGGCTATATCCTCTAAACCATATGTGCTAGCAACTTCAAACTTGGTACTCTTCTCATTGAGGAGAAGTGTCATGTTCAAGAACCTTTACTCTACCATGCCAACTTTTTGAGTTATTGCCCTTTGTTGTTTTTAACCTTACATTCTTGTCCGGAACATATCTCCTAAAGTATGTGTGCTAGCAACTTCAAACTTTGTACACTTATAGATCTCATTGAGGAGAAGTGTCATGATCAAGATCCATAACTCTGCCACACCCACTTTTTGAGTTATTGACCTTTGTTGTTTTTAGCCTTACATTCTTGTCCGGATCAGATCTCCTAAACTATAAGTGCTAGCAACTTCAAGCTTGGTACACTTAAGGTTCTTATTGAGGACAAGTGTCATGTTCAAGAACTGTTATTCTGCCATGCCCACTTTTTGAGTTATTGCCCTTTGTTGTTTTTACCCTTACATTTTTGTCCGGATCATATCTCCTAAACTATAAGTACTAGCACCTTTAAACTTTGTACACGTATAGATCTCATTGAGGACAAGTGTCATGTACAAGAACTGTTACTCTGCCACACCCACTTTTTGAGTTGTTGCCCTTTGTTGTTTTTACCTTTACAATTTTGTCCGGACCATATCTTCTAAACCATAAGTGCTAGAAACTTCAAACTTGCTACACTTATAGATATCATTGAGGACAAGTGTCATGTGCAAGAACTGTCACTCTGCCATGTCCACTTTTTGTGTTATTGCCCTTTGTTGTTTCTATCCTGACATTTTTGTCCCGTACTTATCTCCTAAACTATAAGCCCTAGCAACTTCAAAGTTTGTACACTGGTAGATCTCATTGAGAAGAAGGGTAATAAACAAGAACTATTACTCTGCCACATCCACTTTTTTTAGTTATTGTCCGTTGTTGTTTTTTATCCTGACATTTTTGTCCGGACCATATCTCCTGAGCCATCAGTGCTAGCAACTTCAAACTTGGTACACTTATAGATCTCATTGAGGACAAGTGGCAAGTAGGAGATATATCATAAGACAGGATTTTTTGTTATCCGGTGGGGGACTCCTGTATTGCATCGCAATACGACATGCACTTGTTTAATCTTGTATGATCATTTTACCTTTCTTCAAATGCCCCTTAAAAGAAAGGATGTAATATTGGATGGGTTGTGGTGCCAATATCCAACTGGTGGGTGGACCTTTCTGTGTCATAAGCATACTTTTGTCCCCTTATGTCCGATTGACTTGAACCTAGGCAATTCATTCCTTTCATGATTAAAGGCCGATTTACACATTCATGATGTTTGGTTACGGTGCCCCTACGATTCGCAACAATTTGTAAAATTGTCATTTACCATGGTGATTTGTAGTACAACTGTGGTGACACTCAATGTTTTGTGATAATTCAGGAAATTCTATGTTGGTGCTGCAGAAGTTTTAAACTGTTTAAAACATTTGTGGATAATTGTGGTGGTTATTGGGCATGGCCTAATTTATAGCACAACCATAGGGAAATCGTGCTGATTCGTACTGACACTGAAGCTTTATTCGCGACAATTCATGAGAGATAGTAGCCAGTCGTGGAATCCCACATTACGAATTCTCACGATTCACCATGAAATGGGTACAGTTGTCGTACAAATCATCCAAGCTTTCGCTGCGGAGCTTCATGATTAGCCATGACCAATGCCACTTAGAATCAGACTTGTACTGTATTGAACCTTACAAGCACTGTGAGCATTCGTTGTGCCACTGCAGTCAATCCTCATTGACTGTAGCGTTGCCGTCAAGAATTGTCATTGATTTGTATAAATACCTTACAGACACCGTACTTATATTGTGTACATTCTTACTGGAAACGTAGTGATACTGAATATTTCTACTTCTTGCCACGATTCAACCCGATCCATTCCAATTTTTCTGACCATGAGAAATCTTGGTGAATCGCTGTGAATCAGAGAGAAAATCAAGAAGGTGTAAAGAGGTCTTAAAAAGTGCAGTTGGCAAGAAAAGTAACTCTACCTTGCTTAATTTTTGAGCTATGTCCCTTTGTTGTTTTTAATACTAGGGCATCAAGCACAGCAACAGGCTTATCTCGTGACATTTGTCACCATGTTGACATATCAAATCCGGCTTACCTCAAATGAAATCAAAGATTTTTCAAATACGGATTAAGCCGCCTTTATAATGCAGTCGGTAGAGCTTTGGACTGTCAATCTAGAGATTTTGAGTTTGATTTCTGATGGGGGCTTCCATTCTTTCTGACTATATGTCTTCCAACAATGGGCGATAACAGTAGACCTATGTGGACCTATGTGGGATAGCAGCTGAAGACTTGGAAAGGATATGATGGTGGAACTGGTGTGAGAAATACCAGGGATTCATTATTAGGTACTCCACCACGCTATTGCTTAAAGATTGTCAGAAGGGATGTACAACCCCATTCAAACACACAAATCAACTATTGATTTTACAGAGTTCCTGGGTATTTTGTTGGATAAAATTCGGAAGAGCCTGAACAGACCGGTAGAACATCTGATGCACTGTTCCAGATGTTTTCATTGGGATGAATTATCATTCAAAATAGTTATCCGGGTTGTACAGACTCTGACATTTAACAATCTATTATATATCGTTTCTCGATGTTTCATGAATGTCCAGACAATCTTTAATTAATATAGGTTTACAAACTGAAAATTATGCTAACAACAATTTAATTAATAACGATAGGTCTCTTTAGATAAGTGAGCCGGGATATTCAACCGGAAGTTGGTCTGTCAGTTTGTCGAAAGTTGAGATCGAACAATAACATGTTTTTATAGTTTATATGTAGAATTAATCGAATAAACTTTATTTTGGAATCATTAAATGAATAAAATGGAATATTTAAATTCAAGAATCATACTTTTATGACATGTTGTGTTGATATAAACGTTGGTTTGACCATTCTTAAGAATGAGCAACGACCCCCTATCATCACTTGCCCGTTCTTGAGATTAAGTATTCCCGAGATCGGGCACGACATATACATCGGACAACCCGAGCAATATGTACGTAAAAATATTGAACGACCAGATTCGATTGAATATTTCTCACTGGAATGGGAGCAGCCCACGCAAAACCCCCTTTCTTTTTTGAATAGGAAGAAGCGTGCTTCCGAAGCTAGGCTCAACCATATCTCGAAATATCGAGCCACGGAATCTCTCAAACATGCTGATCACATTTTCACGTTAAAAGAATGCACTAAGAAATGGAGTTTTTACCAAAAATTTAGGCATAGTAAATTTTTACAAAGAATCTGCTAAAAGATAAAGTGAATTTGTGTGAATATCGACATGCTTTGACGGAAATAATAATATTTAATAAATTGCTACCAAGAAATAAGTAATTATACCCTATCTGGCTTAAATTCCACATCTAGCAATAACTAAACACGAATAAAATAGATAATTTGTTAGGAAAGAGTAAAATTATGATTTAATTTACAGGCAATTAGGGAGGAGGAAGGGTGAAGGTGGTAATTACATCGTTTTTAAATCAAATCCGGCAAAAGCATCAAAACAATAGATTATTCTGTCCCGAGCGCATATCGCAAACTAGACAGGTGGATGCATTGCAGCTAGTATATGATTGGTCAGTACCTCCCTTCTCCCTTAGCTACGCATCTCTTAGACACAATTCCTGCACACAAATCGTTTTATTTGCATAAAAATTCATTTGTGTTACTGAATTGCGATAGTCATCAAAAGTAACTTGCAATCTCTCTCAAAGCACTCCGTATGGGATAAATGAGAAGAAAGATACAGTTTGAATTAAACGTAGGGCATTTTAATGAAATGCCGGAAAATACATACACGTTTACATACTAAGATCAAATGTGGGAAAATGCAAATGTACTTAGATCAAAATAATTCACTATGGTATGGAGTTTATCCCATATCTGGGCATGAAATTCCGCCATAAACGCCACCCAGATGAATGGTTGTTATAATTGCGTTTGACGCCTTACAGTGAATAAAATTGCCAAAATGGGTCCCAAAAATTGTAAGGACACCATCTCAAATGGGTAAAAAGCGTAAAAAGTAAATCACTCTCAAAAATGGTTGACCAAACTATAGCAAGTCAATAAATAAAAGCATCTGTAATGCTAAATACAGCTACCAACATATATATATAAATAAGTGCCAAGTATAGCACAGGTCGAATATAGGCTCAAACTGGCCTTAAAACGATCGACATGTAAAAAAGCACAGGATAACCTTTATACAGGTATCAACTGGCATAAAATATATAATAATGTAAATAGTGCACAGCAAAACCCTTTTTTTTAAAAAAAAGAGGCATGAACTGGCAAACATGTCGTCATATATATAAAAAGTTGTATAAATATACAACAAATAGTAAATACTGTCGTATGATATATACGAAACAGCAACATGCATCAAAATAGGAAAATATACATATCTTTGAGTATTTCTTGCTCTATCTTTCATCACAGCCACAATCGCAGCCCGCATGATAAATTAATGCCATGTTGCCTCATGCAAACAGGTGGACACCATCAGCAGCGAGCGTTCGGGCCCTGGCAGATTCGAACCTAAAGCCGTTTCGTTGCCAACAGTTGATAGACACATGACTTGCAATTTTAGCAATTAGGCGTCGATTCAGCTGCTCAACTCTTCCATTGAACCATTACGAATCAACCAGAAATCGTGTCCTAGTTCTAGAAGCACTTCTGTACATCACCGGAAACAATACATCACGTCAGTAACATTCAAATCGTGCAGTAAGACATGTTCGAGTTTCTCTTTTGTCTCTGACTCTTTGTCAACCGATAGCCAAAAAATGCTAAATATCATTGGTTCCAGCAAAATACATTACGTAATCAAGTATGAAGTCGATAGCTTCCATGAACCGAAAAATCGGACAATAGTTGCCCCGGAAATCCACTGTATTGAACATAATTATTGCCGTTGTGATGCCAAGTTCAAATCGAATTTAAAGTCTGGGTCACACAGTATAAAATCCTCCAAACGCGCACAAAACAATGTCAAATAGCTGTATTTAATGTACTCTGCCCGACATAATAACATCGTTTTTAAATCAAATCCGGCAAAAGCATCAAAACAATAGATTATTTTGTCCCGAGCGCATATCGCAAACTAGACAGGTGGATGCATTGCAGCTAGTAAATGATTGGTCAGTACCTCCCTTCTCCCTTAGCTACGCATCTCTTAGACACAATTCCTGCACACAAATCGTTTTATTCGCATGAAAATTCATTTAATTTCCAAAAAAATTACAGAAATTGTTTTTTCAAAAAGGGAAACATATGATTGACAACGCCTTTCCACTTTCAAAGAAAATGTTGTATTCAAGTTTTTCCCTTCAATTTCTTTTATTGATACGTTTCTTCATCCCTCTAAATGTCAGTTAAATGATTCAAACGAAACTCATGGCTGATCTTTTGTTTCCTTTTTCCTCACACTTATTTTATTCATATCCACATTTACGATAAACAAATATGCTATGAAAAATATTTCACCTGAATGAGTGATAAGGCGTTAAAAAACAAATCCGCGGTCTAATAACGTATTCGAGTAGGAAATATTTTCCATATCAGACACGACCAGTTGATTACTCTACTTATTACATTCTCCACAACTCTATCTTAATTCATGAAAAAAATGCATTTTGCCATTTTGTATCGTCTACGGCCCTTGGAAATTTCGCGTATTGATACGTACACATTTTTATTTTTCATAATTTCGTCGGCGTCTTGGGTAACGCTTTAAAATTCGAGCATATATATATATATATATACTTTAGAGCAAAAGATCCATTCTTTGGGCGTAAGACAATTTTAAGACGAGAAATGATTATAATTTGGGCCAATGGTAAACTGTTTTGATTTATAAATGACATTTCCGTCAACGAAACATTGGAACACCCTCTTGAAATCGACTTGGTACCGAGATGAGCTGAGATAAGCTGAATGTGGTGTCCGTGGTCTATCGGGTAGAGCGCCGGCCTATTCACCCAAAGGTCCCGAGTTCGATTCCTGGGAGCGGCTATCGATCTTGGTTCCTTCATTGGCACTCACATTCGGCGCGAGTACTGGTGAATTTTCAAGGAATCAGAATCGAGAGGGATATATATTAGTTGTAAGAGCTTGTTTCCCAATCGATGTAAATTAACAGGTTTAAACTAAGAGCTGAGATGGACATAATGAAAGAATTGTGCTGACTGTGATCATTCAATCCCATGAGATGACCATTTAAATAAGCTTAGACTCGGATTGAATCGATTGTTTGTCGCTATAACTGTAATGTCAACGGATTTGCTTTTGGAAAACAACCCAAGGTCACAGAAAACGGTCGGAGAAGGATATTTATTGTTTTAGAACGATTTCAGGATGTTTTCTCGATTATATTACTGTTCAACATTATTTTTTTAAGTTTCAGTTAATGTAGTTCATGTTGAATTATAAATTATCTCGAAATGCTTCAGTGGCTGATCCAGAAGGGAAGGGAGGGTGGTCAATCAACACCCCCATATGTAGCATAATATTTTCACTTCCGCGTGGATATTTTATCAAAATTGTACAATAACGAGATAGCCACACCAAAATTTATAAGTTTGAAGCCCTATGTAGATATCCCAAATTTGTGATTGAGTTTCGATATATCATCTTCGAGTAGGGGCGAACCTGCTTGACAAAACGTAGTTCCTCCAGTGAAACTGATAAGTGTTTTCGTCACTACTGACGATATCCAAATTTGTTAATCTGAGCCATTCAAGATTAATAAAATGAGACTACATAGTGTATAGAGATATTTAATATAAAATCGATTAGAACGAAAGGTTAAGCATATAAAGTTCCTTTCAAATCGGGTATTTAACGGAACGTTTAGTTACCATACAATGGGCGTACCTTGTGTAAATGAATGTTGAAGCAATGAGATGCCAAAAGGACCACAGGAGGAATAATCTACTGACGGTGTTATGGTTAGAAAGGGGGTGTTATAAGTAGCTTTTGGTAACCTATATTCCTTTGAAACTGCAATCAATCTGGAAATTTCTATATTAACTTCACCCAATGAAACTTAACACGTGTAAACTTTTGTCTCGTATTACTTTTTCAAGATTATATCTGATTTCAAAATTTTCATTAAAAAAAGCAAGAAGCCTTAATTGTTGGAAATGCCTAATGGAAACGCTTCTTAGTAAGACCGAGCTGTTCATAAGTGATTTTAGAAATTTCGTCGTTTATCCCCCGTTTAAAAGCGACAATTACCTTATTTTCAGGCATTTGGCGTATTAGGATCAATGAAATTATCAGAATCCTTGTGTGATTTCAAATAAACTAGTCTTTGCGAAAACAATTGTGTATGATGAGATAAAAGGCTCATTGTATATCATGTCGGATTTCTTCCGACGTTGAAACCGCTTTACAACGGGAATATGTTGCGTCTTGCGTAGAATTTTTCAGCGAAATATACATATCGAAAAGCATAAAATTCGTCTTCTATGCGTAGTTTTAGCTATCTATATTTGATATTCAAATTCAAACTGAGAAATCAATTACCTTGGGTCGAGGTATGGCTGATTATTTTCAAATCGGAGGTGCTTCGAACGATGTCACGATGTTATAAACGCACTCCAATCAAAGTCAAATGAGTTTTCGATCGACAGAGACATATTCTATGAAGGAACAGACTTCATATATACCGTTCACCCCTCGTATATACGTTTTTTATGGTTTGCATATTAACTTCTTCCCCATCTTCTATCCAAAACTTGTAAACCAATAGGTGTATTTAAACTGAAATTGGATGCTAAGATCCCAGGGTGACCCTTTTCGTAAATTGTCTTTAAAAACCCGATTTGCAGAAAATAGGAGGCTTTGTATAGCGGGGCTTGTCGGACAAAACCAGAAAATAAGTTTCTTAATCCAATAAAAATATTTTAGTTTTTTTTTTTCAGAGTACACCTAGTTGCATGTAAGATAAGTACTTACTACAAAGTATTGCAAACGTAGCGAAGACTATTTATATATCATGTAACTTATAAATACAGACATAAGTATAGGTAGATTTTGTGTGATGAACCTTAAAATCTATATTGGTGTATATACTGAGCGACTTTAAACACGCAACGAAGTAAATTAGAAATTTTAGCACGAAAAAAAAATCTGTTTTAATCAAAAAGTTAACGATAGTCATTTCAAAACTCACTCACTTTGCAAAGACTGTGTACTCTGAATCGAGTATGTCAGAAGGGAATTTGTTCCTTAGAATCAAAAAGTCGTTTACCTCGATAAGACTAAAAAAATATTGATTTCTTCCATCAAAATTTGAACATCTGTAAGGGAAGTTCTTGTCAATAAGGAGTTTCAGAAGAATTAACGTGTTAAAATGACGCAGTTACCATGCCGTAAACACGCTCAAAATGTCATCTCAGTTCTAATCGACAATTCTGCTAAAGGTTAAAAAGCGTTAACAGGCTTTGTTTGTCAAAACTGCATTCACATGATCAACGTTTGTGGTTCTACGAAAGAAACGGAAGGCATGTTAGTGACGTCATTCCTTGTCCAAAAGACGACGTTTTGATGTCTTTGGACAGACTGTGCTAAAAAACGCAGTATTGATGATTTGTTTGACCTATTGATTCATTCAACTTTACTTTTAAATTTGTTTGGCTTTTGTTTCATTTGAAAAGAAAATATCGTCCAAACAGTAGGGCCATAGAGACATTTCAACATTCGTGGGTATATTTAAAATTGTCACCGTATTTGGAATACAAGAGAATAGTTTAAAATGACATTGAAGTTGGATTAAAGGTACCTTGTTAAGGTAGCAAAATAAATGTATTTTAGTCAGAGTCTGTTCACTTATATTTGTATTTTAGTGACGTTTTTAAGTTTAGCGTTTTTAAAGTCGCTCAGTATAGATTCCTGAGCTCTGTCTTGAAAATACACCTATAGAGGTCAATGTAATGATATTGTGTTTGTGTAATCTTTGTTATTATTCAAATAGAAGGGCATGGCTTAGTCGTGACGTAATAAGGGGCTGGTTTACTGTGACGTCACGCACGGTAATGCGGCACTATAATGTAACGTCAAAATAGTGAACGTCGATTGTGTAGCGATAGTGTTTTTTTTTTTTTTTTTTTTTTTTGTCAGAGAAAAGTACACGTAAATATTATACATGTATTGCTCACTCTTTCTACAGCTATAGCAATGTCAGAATATATAGTCATCATTAAAGAATTAAATCCCGCCCCTATCACTTGAAAAGGATGCAAACTGTCATATCATTTTCAACTTCACATAAATGTGTAGACATGCGAATACTGGATAGAGCCTTTTGTAGAGTTAGGCTTATTTCCACTCTAATTATGAAGATGTATATGTATTGGTTTAGACGCTTCTTTTGAACATTATTTATGTTATAATGAAGAGGTAAATCTGACATTATGAAAATTCACCCTATATCTTTTGCAATGATCAATTCGAACCAACAGCAGCTTGTTCATATAAAGTGATGTATCAATACATGCGTTTTTGTAAAAGGAATATGACGCACCCTTTACTTTTATGTATAAAAAAAGTTATTAAATTTTGTTAAGTTTGCTTCGAACTCACTATTCTTTGGTCTTTAGAACAACGACTAACAGTCCATGAATACAAGTCTTTGCGAAAAATGTATCAAACATTCTCTTTTGCTTTCCGAAATTAACATGAGCGATTTCGGGCAATTTTGGCCCACTTGTTTAAATCCAGTTCTTCCCTTCCCCTACTCGCATCGCCACTTCCACACAGATGTTCTTCTCGCATGATATTAAGCTTTCTTTTTCTATTTCTCTCCTTGAACTGCGGATTTAATCTACTTTGTATTCGTCTGAAGGCGCGTCGGTTTTATAATTCCACGAATCAAACATAACGTCGTTATAAGAAAATGCGCGGTTTTTTTTAAATCGTTCCACACGAACTAATATCAATATCTCTTTTATTCGTGAATATTTTTTCATGAAATTTTAATATGATTATAAAGAGAAAAATAATATTTCTCAGCTTTATTTAAATTATCGTATGAATAAAGGAACTGCATTTTTTAGCGTATTAAGAATGGAAAAAACAGTTTTATAACAGCCTAAAAAGATTTCGTTCCACACGAATTTCGGCTTATCAATTTTCAGATTAAAACTCAAATTGATATCTATTTACATATTTAAGAAAAACAGAAAAATAATATTTTTAATTTAAAGATTGGTTGCAATTGAACCATTTTTATTTAAAATATAAAAGAAAATCGTCATTTTTTCGGCGTCTTGAAGTTAGGTATTTTTCTTATTTGTGGTTAAATTTCAATCTCCGTTGGTAAAATTGTTGGATGTCATGCCAGTTTAGATTTGATGTACTTTCAAGCAGTTTAAACATTATAAAACTGTATAAAATTCAAGATGTGTATCTTCCGGTGATACTTTTATGTTACATGTTACACGCGTTTTTTCGCTTAAATTACAATTTGAAACTTCTTTTTAAGAAATCATACAAAAATAGTTTGCAATAAAAGTTTGATTTATAAATTGGCCATGGTTTAGGCGTTATTTAGATATAAGATATAAGGATGGTGCGACCAAGGTGTCTTGTTATGATTAGTTTTAAAACACAGAGGGTGACGTTTTTTAAAAAGTGCCGCATTACCGTGCGCGACGTCTTTACAATATTTTGGGTTCTTTCAAAAATGCAGCCTGCTATTGTCGTGAATGCGTGTATTGTGAAACATTGTTGACCTGTCACTCATTAAATATTCCTGTTGACCTTCATTGATATTCGGAACCCACTTCCTTATATAGATTCAAAATATGCGAACAGTACATTCAAATAACAAAATATTCCCGGTTGTGATTAAATACCAGACACAGCTATAGGTGTAAGGTCAGGAACTTGCAATGCAGAGGTCCGAAGATCGAATCTTTTTCTCGCCTTATTCTTTTTTTTTTTTTTTTTTTTTTTTTTTTTGTTAATACGATGTTACTTTTAATGGCTGTTATTCAAATTTTTGTATATAAAAAAGCACGACAAAGTTTGCTTTATTTTGTTCATAGAAAAAAAAAGGAAAAAATTATCACACTCCTCAAAATAAATGAGAAATTGATAAAGAATTCCATAAAAAGGAATGAACAGAAGTAACGACAAGCAATGAAATGTATCGTACGATAAGAAAATAGTAATAATATTATTGGCATTAAATGCCATAAACGAAAGATGATAATTCAACTGAGTCAGTTAGGTGCTGCTTTAGGGAAACAAAAAAGGCTAAGTTGACAATCAAAAACCTCATGACCTCAGCTTAAATAAGTGAAACAGCTTATTAATTACATGAAAATTAAAGTAATCAGACTTTTGATTTAGAGAAAACTGTCAATATAAAATATTACAAACAAGAAATTCCAGAGACAATAAACCTGTCCCTTTATTTAATCATAAGTTAAAACAATTTGAAACAAGCAAATTCGTTGAATTGATATCCCCCGCCAAACATATTTTCATTGTCAATGGAGTTAATATCAAACTTAGGTACAGGTTACCTTTTATCTACATCAACCTATAGTTTTCAAGAAATAGCGCGGAAACGAATATCACTATGAATGTATATGGCTTAAACAGTCAGGGGCAGTAACTCTAAATTCGACGGCCGAACCCGGTAACCCCGACGATATGCGCATGTCCACATTGTAGTGAAGCTGTGTGCCAAGTTTCATTGAAATCCTGTCTATAGTTTTCAAGAAATAGCGCGGAAACGAATATCACTATGAATGTATATGGCTTAAACAGTCAGGGGCAGTAACTCTAAATTCGACGGTCGAACCGGGTAACCCCGACGATATGCGCATGTCCTCATTGTAGTGAAGCTATGTGCCAAGTTTCATTGAAATCCTGTCTATAGTTTTCAAGAAATAGCGCGGAAACAAATACCATTATGTATGTATATGGCTTAAACAGTCAGGGGCAGTAACTCTAAATTTGATGGTCGAACCAGGTAACCCTGACGATATGCGCATGTCCTCATTGTAGTGAAGCTGTGTGCCAAGTTTCATTGAAATCCGGTCTATAGTTTTCAAGAAATAGCGCGGAAACAAATATCACTATGTATGTATGTGGCTTAAACAGTCAGGGGCAGTAACTCTAAATTCGACGGTCGTACCGGGTAACCCCGACGATATGCGCATGTCCTCATTGTAGTGAAGCTGTGTGCCAAGTTTCATTGAAATCCGGTCTATAGTTTTCAAGAAATAGCGCGGAAACGAATATCGGACGGACGGACGGACGGACGGACGGACGGACATGGCAGAAACAATATCCCCCCCCCCCCCGAAAAATTTTTCGACGGGGGATAAAAAATAAAAATGTTCCCGATTGCGTGCGTATTTGAACCATGGGCCTCTTTCAAGAAAAGTCCTACGATTGAAATTTGGTCGTATCGCAATCGTACGATAAAAATTGGCTTTCAAGAAACTTTTTGACTTTCAAGAAAGGCGTCGTATCGTGAAATCTACGATAAAATATACGACAACTTCAGACCAGTCGTAAATTTTACGATTTTGTCTCTATGAGCCTTAAATGTTTTCGGATTCCTTTCTAGCTCTCGCGGATGTTAGAACGATTATTTAGCTATGCACATGCCAAATTCCCAAGTACAATATAGTGTAATAAACGAGATATATTGAAAACAACAGATGCACCATCATTTCGATGTTTGATTTTACCCTGCAATAATCGTACGATTGTCGCAGAATGTTTTTATAGTGGTATTCAGTTGTTTATTTACCGTAAGAATCGACCCTTTTGTGATCATCACTGAAAACGTTTGCTTGCCCTTCCTTGTGACACAGAAAGTCGGAGATACCAAATCAATAGATTTTTTACGTTTTTACTTACTTTTTTAAAAAAACAAACTACTCTCACATTATGCAATATGGATTCCTGTGTTTCATGCTTCAAGTATGACATAAATTAAAAGGAAAATTCCACAGCCTGTAGTCAAAACCATACAATTCTAGAAAGGGGGATTTCTTATTCACAACAACAACAACAACAACAACAACAACAACAATATCATCATCGCCATCATAAACAACAAAACCGCCGCACTCGATATTTTTTCTCTCTCTGTTCGTCAAAGATGAACTGAGCAAATAATCAGGCAGATACAATAATTGAACGGCGACATTGAGTCAGATGAAACATGTCTAAGCTTCATGTAACTTTTGTAGTTACACGGATACGACAACGAGCACTGTACAAGAACCGAAGTTAGAGTAATCGGTAATTTTGAATTAAAGCAATTGAATATAATATCCATCTAAAGTTCATTTCAATACTACCCCTCTATAGTTCGTTTCAATACCTTCCATATAGGCACAGAACTATACGATTTGAACAATTACATAACAAATACATACAAGAAAAATGGATGAGCCATTTTCATTTTTTCATCTTACCCTTTTTAAAATGTTTTATTCTTATACATGCTTATACTTCACCAGAAAACAACCAACCAACCAAACAACAATGATAATAAAATATAATGATAATAAAGTCATACACCGAAAACTTAGTGCAGATGATCATTAACTAGAACATGTGCATTTTTACAATGCTCCACATTCGGCGCGACAGTCGGATTACTTTCATTGGAAAGGGAATCGACAGTGTAAACTAAAATAACTATGCAATTATGAGCACTTGCATTATTATAGAAATGAGATGAGATGAGCAATGTGTAGTTCGACGAATTTTGTTATAATAAACCTCGTTAAAAATGCATTAATATACAAGTAAATGGCTTTTCTACGGTCAGTTTGCTGATTTACCCTTTTTGGTAGTTTAAAACGCGGACAATATACCCACTAACGCGGAAGTTTTTATCATATGATCAGCACGTGCAGATGTGAAAGATCAACTTTACGATAATCTTATGGGGTCGTATAGTCTGCGATTTTCAACGATATTTTTGTGAAAGCCGTTTACGACCGTCTTAAATATAATCGTACGATATTTATAAGATTAATCGTAGGATATTTTTCTTGAAAGAGGCCCCTGGGCTTTGAGTTCAATAACTCTATTTGTCTAACGGTTTAGACCACTGTGCTACGGAACCAACTATAACAATTACACTATTTTATTTGATGTTAAGAGAAATCTTTTAATAACCTCGCCGATATTAACGAAAATTTACGAAAAATAATGAGTGACAGGTCAACAATGTTTCATAATATAGTGTGAAATTATTGACATGACTTGACCTTTATGCAACGAATAAATTAGCCGATGAATACATTTATCATCGAGGATAGCCGCAAGCTATCGAAAAACATCGTAAATCCGTGTAATGTATGGGTTTTAAAAGTGTTTGTATAATGTAATAGTTCCAATACATACTGTTTGACTGTGTGGTCGAGAGGTCTAGTCAGATGACTACAGGCGCAGGGATCATGAGTTCGAATCTGCTCTCATCAAACCGTATTTATTTATATTTTATTTTTTCTGTTAGCCCCTTTTGACTAGTTATCTCGTGTTTGAATCAAGGGCGTAACTGCCATTTCGCACATTAAGCAAGTGCGTAATATAAATTAATCCTCTTTCGAAAAATATTGTTGATGAATGATAATAACATCGAAACTACAGCTTATTCAATGCAGACATCATGAGTTCGAATCTGCTTTCATCCCACTGTTTTTTTTTTTTTTTTTTTTTTTTTTTTTTTTTTCTTTTTCCTGTTAGCCTCCATTTGACTGGTTATCTCGTGTTTGAATGACAATAATTGTTTTGCACAGCCCGTTTCATTTATCGCAATTTATCTCCTGAACTAAAATATGGAAAGCACAGGACGCTGTCAAAGGGCCCAAATGGCAAATTTGGTTGAAAATCGAAGACTTATGTGGGATTAGCAACTGGAGTCTCGGAAGAGTTGTCGTGGTAGAATTGGTAGAGAAATATCAGGCATCCGTAGTTAAACGTTTCACCCCCCCCCCCCCCGCAATATGACCGAAAGATATATAAAAATTTAGGCGGTAAGCCCATTAAAAAAAAAGAAACTAACGGGAAATCAAATAGTTTATAACATACCGCAAATCTCTTTGAGAATCGAGTGATATTCAACAATATTCAAAAAAAAAATCATCTTTAAGAGCAAAATTAAATATGCTCTAATAGTGACTCGAACCACTGTCTTTCGTCTTCTGATTCTTTAATCTTTCCACGTGCAATGACAAGTATCTACTTATCATAGGGTCTTTTAAAAGGTATATATTATGAACTTTGGTTCACGAAGTTAAACGAGACCTAACGGAGATACCATGTGACAATCAGTCTAGCATGTAATGTATGCTATTAGAGGTTACGGTCAGTCATGTCAATGATTTTACACTATAAATAAGTGTACCTTAAAACCAAAAGGATACATGAGCAAAAGTGAACAAAATCACCGTTGTGTTACCAAATCCTCGTTCTTATGCTTACGAGGGTTTTGTTGCCAACTTTAGGCTCAGCCAGGGCAATAATCTTGGATTATGATAGGCCCATTTCATTCGTACACTCACTGCGATCAAAATCATTCTTAAACACTAACACTCAACCACCGCTCCATTTATTTTATTCTATACACTAAAAAACTCTCCGAAATCTTTAGAAAATTTTTCGAAATCGTTCAAATCGATCGACATTTAATTCAAATCGATCAAATTATTTTACGATTTCATTGGCTCGTGAAATTGACTTTCACCTCGGTCAAAACCATTTTTAATCGCTAACTCAGCGATCCATTCATTTATTCCAAACGCTCACTCAAACCATTCAAAAACGCTCCAAAAGAGTTAAAAGCGATGCGAAATCGATCATCATGGTCAGCATTTTATTTAAGTCGATAAAATGATTATACTAATTTATTGGTCGCTTTTTTTTATTCAAAGATTCTGAATAGCCCGAAAAGGAATACCAACAGGAAGATGGGTTGATTTTTTAAAGGATGTTAATAAATAATCGATGGTTTCGTCCAATATGACGAAATAAACGATACTGAATTACCTCCCCTTAATTTATTTTAAAACTCGCTACTCTCTTTCATTGAATATCATTCGGAAATTATTCCCGAATCATTCACACTGTCTCTTTTATGACACATTTAACTGTAGTTCTGAAACACCAGCCCTGCGTTCAGGATGAAAACGTTAGCGAAGCGTTTTCAAAATGATACCTCGCTTTGCACGTATGTGCACGTGCAAAGCGGGGTTTCGTCTCAAAACGCTCGCGAAACGTTTTTACATCCTTAACACAGGGCAGGATTGGGTTCCTGACGCTGTTCATATCCCTTTTCCACTATGTCCATTTAAACAAACGTTTACAAGCGTATCCTGTTTAATGACTCATAATAAAACTACCATTGTCATAAATCTTTTTTGGATGAATTCATTTCAATTTTAAAAAAATTCTTAATCACTTGAATTGCCTTGGATTCATGAAAATGTATTTAAATAAATTGAATTGTAGTCATAAGACTCCGTATCTTTTTCTAGTCAAGATTACCTTTTCATATATATTGTACAGCGATCAGTCTCCAAAAAGCAATTGTTACAAGTATGGCACCTTTCGTTACCCGGGGTACGCCGAGGTATAAAGCGAGAGTGACGTCTAAATAGCTTTCAAGAAACCATGTCGAAATTTACTGTAACCGGTCTACACTCGTTATTTTATTACATTTAAAGAGCAATTGACACATGGCGTCATCTTTTCCGCGCAATGATTTTTTTTCTTGTTCACATATGTCATAGATTAACATTCTATAGTCATTATATCAGAATTGGAAGGTACCTTTCGATGCTAGTCTTCATGCTTGAGTTATCTGCCCTTGAGTGGTCTGGCCATTTTTCAGTAAAACGTTTAAATTCGTTTTAGGTCTAGTATAAGCGCAGTACTAGCTGGTGGCTATAAAAAAACATGCATGTTGATAGACCTTATACATTTATAATTGCAATCTAATAAAATAAAGTATTTTGATTGGTTTAAATCGCATCACGTGGGGAAATCCATTGCACTTTATTTCTGTATAAAATGCAATAGGTCTATCGGGAAACCCCCGACCTTCGATCTGCATGTCCTGTGTTGTAGGAACTCGAAAACCCCTCGTTCCCCTTCCATATCGTAATATTGCTATTTAATATAATAGAATGTTTTCGAAAGAATTTATGATTAAAAGCATGCAGTTCAGATTCTGAGTCGATGTTTACAGCGAGTCGACGAAGACCACCAAGCAACCCTCTCAGCTAAGCCCGATCACGATAGTTTCAGTTTAAAATGCAAAATAACTTTTCAAAATTATGTTTAGATCATAAGAACCTCTACGAATGTCAAATTGTCGTTTTTAATAGTTTCTTAGACCAAGAGGATTGCAATTATAAGGGCAGAGTGTCTTTTTCACAGCGTTTATAGGGGTATAAAGTGCAATTGCCTTAGCACATGGCTTAAACATAACGCCCTACGGGCGTTATTTGCCATGTGCTAAGGCAATTGCACTTTATACCCCAATAAACGCAGTGAAAAAGACACTCATCCCTATAATACATGTACTCAATGGCTGTTGCAAAAAGACATTTCTCTTTGATATGTTGAATTTGCATAATGTGTCTTCAAAAATTAAAAATGCACTGATTTTTGTAACTCTGTGGGGGGAAATGCCACAAAAACCTATCTTTTTTAACAAATCACCAAATGATTTATTTATTTTTTTCTTTAGTTTTCCGATATGTTTAAAAACCATAATTTTTATTTATTTGGTAAAAAGTTCGGAATACCTTTCCGTGCAAATCAGAAAGTTTTCGTTATTTTATAGTGACCCCTCCTAATTGAATCACACTTATCACCACTGTTTTTACTTTACTTTTCTTACTATCATTCACATTTTCCACCGTCTGCAACTGACCGATGTTGTCCTTTTTAAACATCTGTGAAACTTGAACTATTCCGTCAATACATGCATATTTTAGCCTTTTTCTTTACACAAGACGCGCTCAAGTCCGTCGTCGCTCGTGCGTCGTGCGTGGTCCGTCGTCAACAATCTTAAAAAAGATCTTCCTCTCTTAATGAAACAGAATGTTTTTTTAAAAATGTTTGCAAAATTCTGATTTGCCCATAAATATGGGCGAGGCAGGGCGGGGCATTTTTCACTTTGAAATCCTTGTACGTCGTCTCTCCCTGAACCACTAGGGCAATTTCAATGGTGCTTTTCCAGAATGTTTCTTGGGTGACCTTCTTCACAACTGTTTGCAATATTCTGATTTGACCATAAATGTGGGCGGGGCTTATTCTGAGCCCGAAATCTTTGAACATCACCTCCTGAACGACTGGGCCGATTCCAATGAATTTTTACCAAAATGTTCCTTGGGTAACCCTCTTCAAAAGATTTCCATATAATTTTGATTGGCCCATGAATACGGGCGTGGCAGGGCGGGGCTTATTTAGGGCCTGGAGTCTTTGACTGATATCTGCTCTTGAACCAATACGTTGATTGAAATTGTTTGCGAAATCCTGATTGCCCAATAAGTATTGGCGTGACCGGGCGGGGCTTATTTTGAGCTGGAAATCTTTGAACCTCAATTTTTTCTGAACCACCGAATTGATTTCAATGAAATTTTACCAGAATGTTTCTTGGGCGACCCTCTACAAAATTGTTTGCTAAATTCTGAATTGCCCAAGAAAATGACCATGGAAGGGTTAGGTTTCTCTTGAGCCCGAAATCCTTAAAAATCTTCTCCTCAATAACCAAGGGGTTTGCAGGGTCAATTTTCACTTTTTCTTTAATGCTTTTTGGTGGTTTATCGAGAAATATCGGTAGATTATCACTTGATAATCTCACCGCAAAAACAGTGAATTATCAAAAACGTATACCCTGCATTTGTGCATTTCATCCTATATGACGTCATCTATGCGGGGCGAAAAAAGTGACGTCACAATGGACGTTGCAATCACGCGCAAAATGACGCGCTTTACGAAAATATGTCCTAGAAACTTCACATTTTTTGTCTAATTCTTGCATTAAAAAAAAAGAATAATCGTTTGTTTTCGATTAAGATCGATTAATATTTCATTTCGTGAATAACAAAAGCTAAATTTCCACTCGTGGCTCTGCCACTCGTAAAAATATAGCATTTTTTCACTCAATGTAATATAAATCGATCTTACACTGAAACAAACGATTATCACTATGAATTCTTGGAATGATGTCTCCTCTTCAACATCTAGGCAAATGTGGATGATTCTATGGTTGAGATCCACTGGATCATTTAAATTCAGGTGAGCGGTTTAGCCTCATTCTGGTCCTCTTGTTTATTTGAGCTTCTTGTAAATTTGAAGTTTTCTGTGATTGTGTATCAAATATTTTTTTCACCACCCTAGTGCCGGCGCCGAGGTTTGATCTTTATCCGAAAATTAGATTGGAAATTGCTAATTTTTAAGTTGGAATGCGGAGCAATTCCAACTTAGATTTAACAAAACCGCAAATTGAACACAAGATAATTTCATTTCGGGTTTTTTGAGAACACATATCACGTGAACAGGATGTGAATACACTTCGGCCTATTTTGTATATCTCAACTTGACAAAGGCATACAGTCTATTTCATCAAAAAGTAATAATGCAGTACAAATACACAGCTATCACTTCACGTATATTATTAACACGCTAATTTATGTTTTAAACGATATTTATTGAAAGTTGCGTACGAATATATTAATATCACATGTTTGCATTACTATATTTGGAAATCATGTGATAAGTCAAGTCCAATAAGGTCAGCAATTGACAATATCACTAGCCATTCACGTGATCTGCTTATTTGGTAAGGTCGCGACCTGTTTTTCGTAGAATTATGTTATAGCTTCTTTTAAAGGTATAGTTTCTCTTTCTGAACGACCTTATTACACATTTAACTTTTGACAAGGTGTTATATTGTAAATTTCTGTCTAAGCTTCGAAATAAATATCTTTTCTTAAAGTGATGATACACTTTTAAAGTTAATAAATATTTTTGCAACATATTGTCATCCGTCATATTGCAGTTATCTACATGAATGTTTCATTGTAAAATCCAATACTCATCCACATAAACCCTTGCCACCATATCTTTAATTGAATTATGAATATCTTTGCCCAATTGCATTCACCACCAAGACAATTTGCCATTTGAAACAAACCAACTAGTTCAACTTGTTTTCGTAACATTATTACACATCAACACGATTAAGAGCACCATCGTACAATTAGTTACATCGTGAAATTGACATTCATCTCAATAGAAATATTCTAAATCGCTCACTCAGCGCTCCATTGATTCATTCCAAACACTCACTCAAACCATTCAAAAACGCTCAATGATATTTAAAAACTAAGATCAACATGTACATTCTAGGTTCTTGACGAAATAGCAAGCTATTGATTGAACTTTTATTCATATTTTTTATAGGTTTTCTATATCGCTTATTTTGTTAATCCTGAACAAAATAAGCGACATTGGATTCCCTCCCTTAAATTTTACTTCAAACTTGCTCCGCTCACTCATTCAACAGCATGCCTAAATCATTTTAAAATCGTTCATCTAATCAATTTCACGATGTTATTAACTGTACCCCCAATTCAGAAGTAGAGGAGCATATATTAATTTCATCATGTCTGTCTCTCAGTCCATTCACCTTTTGCTTTACGCTAGATAAACGGAGAAGCAATTGACCTGCAATAACGAAACTTTACACAAATATTGCCCATGACCCGAAGAAATGCCCTCTTGTTTCGGGGTCATACATGCCACGGTCATCAGTAACAGTCTCCACTCTAACTGAACAACCACTTGACCCAAATCATAAAACTTGACACAAATGTTGTAAATGACCCGAGAAAGTATCCAATTTCGGAGTCACAAAGGTCGAAATCACAATTGAACTTCGTCCAAAAATTTGTTCAAAAATTAACCGGATTTTTTCCTCGCAAAATTTTATTTTTGAAGCAATCAAACTAAAGTTGGTATCATTCGCTGTCGGAATTAAATCCACATATGGTACTGTAAAATTGGTATAGTTATCGAACATAGCGCTCGCGCATCTGCCATATAAAATGCCATGGAAACGAGTACCCGATGCAGGAGAATAATCTATACATTTGGTCTTCGTTTGTAAATATTCTTTCTTTTCTAACTGTTGAAAAACTTGAAAATTAATTGAGTTGCTGGAATAAGTATTACAAATGCCTTGTCTTAATTTGAAGTAATTTGACCGTAGAATTTTTCGTAAAGATTCGTTTAAAATGAAGCGGGGTAAGGGTTTCGGAACGTTCTAGACGACGTCAACTGAATGCTAGGAATTTTGATTTTTTTATTATTTTATTCGAAATCTAGAAAAAATACCTTAAGACATAAATCGAATTCTTGTCACGCTGAAAGGGAATGGTTTAATCTTCCAAATACTTTATTTTCATCGCTGAAGACGCTTCCATGCCACGTGAGATAAGAGGAAGAACGGACAGAGAGAAACTTATCCAGGCAACTATAGGGACGTCAATTGCCGAGTCTCTGGAAAATATAGGCGATTTTATAAGGGGCAACTCTCTGATATCGTTGATTTTGCACCAATCGATATTACCTTTATACAAACCAAGAAAGCACATCTTAATTACAGGAACACTGAATTCATCCTTCTTCCATGAATAACGAGCCGTGACAAGCTAAATTACACAACATCAAATGTATCGGCTTTCAACAACGTCGCTAGCGTCATGTACTGTGCGCCGCCACCTTATACCCATGTATTTTTGTTTGCATGTGAAATGAATATACATCGTTCAAATGAATCAGGCTTTGGAAAGTTTGAGCATATAAAGTGTCTTGTTAATATGAGTATATTTTTTTCACATACCGATAAATCGATAATGATTTATTGACCTAATCCGGATAAAAATTAAACATCCCTCGTAAAAGACTTCCCTGCGAAAATAGCTTTTCATCATGGACAACTCACTTGTTGATGTCAACTTTGCGACACCTCTAATTAAAAATGTAATTATTAACTCAAATGGAGCAGAAGTCATTTCAAAAATATTATAAAAACTGTTTTGAGTGTATAAGTGTTCGCCTGTGCGTCTATTAGTCGGCTGTATGGTCCTTATCATTTTCTGCTTTTTTTTGCTCACCTGAGCACAACGTGTTCAAGGAGAGCTTTTAGGATCACCCTGACTCCGTCGCCAATCGTCAACTTTCTTAAAACTTCTTCATATCCTAAAGCGCTGAGCCAATTTCAATGAAATTTTGCCAGAATGTTCCCTAGGTGACCCTCTTCAAAATTGTCGCTATATTCTAATTGGCCAATGAATATGGGTATGACAGGGCGGAGCTTATTTTGAGCCCAAAATCTTTTAACGACATCTCCCCCTGTTTCACAGGGCAGATTTAAATAAAATTTTACAAGAATGTTCCTTTGATGACCCTCTTGAAATATTGTTGGCTAAATTTTCATTAGCCCATAAGTATGGGCGTGGCAGGGTAGGGCTAATTTTGAGTCTCCTCGGTAATGTATGGGTTGGTAGGGTTTATTATGACTGCTTATAATTCGAATTATGTCTTTTCTTCAACAATAAGGAAAATTTGAACGAATCTTTGCCAGAAAGTTTCTTGGATAAGAGCAGTTTAGGGTCATTCTTGCCCTCTTGTTATCAGTTTTTTTCATCAGATTCAGGCCTGTATAGCAATTCAGAGGTTTAAGCGTCTCTCGTTGTTGAAATACATTGATTTATATACGCCCGTCAAATGACAAGACGTACTATGTGATCAACTGTGATAGGCGGGAGGCGTCAGCTTCGTTAGTGGCTTGAGGTCACCGTCTCTCGTACGCATTCCAACTTATCAGTACTTTCAGTACTTTGATTATATAAGGTTAAAGATTTTCAACGGAAAATTACAGTTTTTAATAGAAATCAGAGCATTGCGATTTCTTAAATCTTGCTTGAAAATAACATGATACTTTGTGATCTTTACATTTGCATTACACAAGTTGGATCGATGGGTCTCTCTGTCTATAACTATTGCCTTGTCGCTCCAATTCTTAACAACTTAGTAAGGGGTTGAATACTAACATCACATATTAGCAGCTCAGTTTAAAGCAGGGATGTCCATGGTACATTTTATAGTTCCCTTACTTTGGAAGATTAATTCACCCTTAGATGAAAAGATCCCGTCTTCTCATTTTCTAAGTACCTAAGGTCTTAATTTGATTCAGACTTCATAGAAAGAGTTCATATAAATCATAGATCTTATTCCTATTGGTTTTTGTCCCCTTGACTTTTGGTAGGGTGTTTTATTTAAAAAAGTCAATATGCCAGTACTTTGGTGGCTGCACTTTTTTCCAGCATTGAAAGGCATAGGTAAAGAACCATTGACTTTTGACAAGTTAAATGTATTAAGACGAAATATATTGTGAACTCAATTTCTCAGCAACTGATATAGATACTTTAATTTAAATGAATAGACATTGTCAGTATTTGTCTTTGCATCCCCTATTTTCGTTACTTTTACTTGACTTCCAAATTTACCGATAGACTTATTTTTTCACCAAATAACGCTAGATCATTCATTTGTGTTGCGTCATACATTCTTTCATCAAATCGAGGTAAAAACAAAAAAAATAAAAATCGTTGGAGGAGCAAATTTAATCACTATAGGGTTTCTGTAATTATTTTGTCATTCAGTGAGTCAAAATCTATTGAGAATATTCTGAGGACAAAACCTCGTGGTTGCCGCTAGTGGATTTTGTAATATTTTCAGTTAGTTTTTTTGCGGACATCATTCCTCCCTCTAGGTTTTTTTGTATTTGTAGAAAAAAAAACACGGATGTCTTCCACGGCATATTCAGCCGCGCAGTGGTAGCGGGTCGGACTGTCATTCAAAAGGTCCCGGGTTTGATCCCCGTCGCCGGCACTCATCCTTTCAGACTAGTTGTCTCCCACCTAAGGGTTGATAATCAAATACTTATGAAGGATAGCAGCTGGAGGCTAGAAAAGGAATGGTAGTACTGGTGTAAGAAATGCCAGGAATTCATTGTATGGTGCTCCAGTTTCCGCGATATAACTGAAAGATTGTAGAAAGCGATATTAAGTCCCATACAAACAAACAAAATCACGGCATACCCATTTTCAATATAATAAAGTTTGCAACAAGACGTTAGGAGAAAACAGTCATAGTTCATTGAAAAGCTGTTGTTACAAAGTTTTGGTTCCATACCGATACTTCACAGTTAAACTGGTCACGCTTACTGTCGAAATCGGTCAGCTATAACAGGCCTAACATGCTTCGAATCACTTTTTTTGCAAATATTTGTATTTCTAGAACCCTTTAAGTAGGCATTTTATATTTTTTCTACAATTATTTGCATACATATACCTTTCATAGGATCATTCGATAGAATGATGTTCAGGTTGGAACCTTTGTAGAACTACCAAGTTAACATGTCGTTCAAAACACTTAAGTATCCATTTTAAAAAAGAAGTGAGATGTTATATCGATTCAACCCTGTCACCCTTGCTTTTTTATGTCAATGTGAAAATGTGGAATACAGAAAGACTTAGAGCAATCTCGTCGGTGTCATTCTTACTACTTTATACCATGTAGATTAATATTTTATCAGCAAAATATTCTCTTTATTAACATGCAGACAAATTGCAGAATCATCTCCTTTTAATGAGTAATTGCGTATAAGCATAATTCAAAAGAACATTTACAAAATGTTTTCATAAATACTCGATAACAAGTTAAGGGTCTTTCGGGACATTTTATCAGACAAGATTACTATGTCACTGTCTGGTTTTGAATGTAGTCCCCGCCAATTTTGGCCGAAAGTAGCTAACTTATCCGAACAGATCGTCAGGTTATGGGATATATTTCTTGAACTTCAAACGAAATAGTGGCCTTTCATTGGAGGAAAATAAAAAGGTCGATCGATGATATAGGTAAAAACAACAAACCACAACTTTTCACCGATTACGTTTTAAAAGAGTATACTTAAAGAACAAAATATTTATTCATAGAAAAAAGCAAGGAAATGGGGGTAAGTCTATAGTATTAAATAATAACATACTATTCTATGAATCAAAAGACTTAATAAACTGATGTCATCCGAAACATAGATTGGCCAATCAAAACCTTCATTCAATATGAAAAGACTTAATAAACTGATGTCATCCGAAACATAGATTGGCCAAGCAAAACCTTCATTCAATATGAGATTGGCCAATCAAAATCTTCATTCAATATGAGATGACTGTAGAAAATCGATACTTTCCGCCATTTTGTTTTATAATTATCGATGATCGGCGACTTAAACGTCGGAAATAAGCTGTAGTTACAGTTAACAACATAATGAAATTGACAAGGTCATTGGTTTTTGAATGATTAAGGAGTGAAATTGAATGAGTGTGTAGAGCGAGTTTTGAGTGGGAGCTAAGCCAATATCGCAAATTTTGTTCGTGGTGAACAAAATTAGCGATATCGATTACCCCCCTTTAATAAAATATGCATATTAGTTCTACAATTTGAATTATGTCAGTGAATTCGTGAATTTTTCTGTCCAAATTTATTTTGAACAAGGTTGATGATTCTATGTTTTTGAATGGGTTGAGCGTTTATGAATGGTTTGAGTGAGTGTTTGGAATGAATCAATGGAGCGCCGAGTGAGCGATTTAGAATAGTTTTGATTTAGGCAAATGTCAATTTCACGATGTAACTAACTGCACGACGTATAGTTCTCCCTTCAACGAGTGCATTCTATAGTGATTATTCTATAGGGGTATAGGAAATGCGCCCTGGTAAAGAGGTGACATTTGCTTATTTTTGTTATTTCCCCTTTAAAAATGCGAAAAATAATATCTTGATTTTACAAGTTTTTCTTTTCAATAATTTATTTTATCTATAGAATAAAAATGAGAAAAACAAAATTCCAAATTTTTGGTTTTACATTTTTATAGAATAAAATAATTCAAAAAGGGAAATCCTCAATGCATGTTTAACAAGGTTCAATCTATGTTTGATTAACAAGGGGTTTTTTATGGGGTTTTTTTGTGTGTGTAGGTTTTTTAATTTTTTTTCTTTTGTTGTTGTTGTTGTTGTTGTTGTTGTTGTTTTTCCTAGTAAAAATCTGATGACATTGAACCAGTCGTCTTCAGAATCAACTTTTCAAATCTATAGGGTGAAAGGCGAGGGTTCTTTATGTATCAAAGAAACAGCTAAGGTACCTTTAAGGTTGAGAGATCATCGATTAATTTAAAGAAACTTACTTAGTGTGTCGTTTCTTCTGTGTATTGAATCAAAACTAAACACAAAAATTATTACAATATGTATTTTCCAACATACGACAATTAGAGTACGACTTAATACGTTTTTGGAGAGAATATGGTAAACATGTACAAAAAAATACATATACAACACAAGTGACCCATTACTTATCGGCTGAAATTTAAAAGTAGAAATATTGTAAAATACGAGTGTATTTTGTTAAGCTGGGTGAATTAAAAGTTAGCTTAAATAAACTGTATTTATTCATTAACGTTCACACTGCATGGAGAAACGAGTGGCAATTTTAATTCATCGGTACAGGTTTAAATCATTCAAACTTTACTGGTATGAGTTTGACAGCAACTTAAACCATTTGATAAGCACGAATTCAAATCGAAGTTTTCAAAAGAGTCTTATGCATTACCCATGCGACAACGTATAAGAACTTGTTCTTGAGCGTTCCAGAACGCAAAGGGTTTAAAAAATAGTTCTGGAATAATCTAGAAGGTTAAATGACAGTTCAAAAACTTCGAGAACTAGTTCTTTAACCAGGTTCTTGAAATGCCATCTAAGGTGCTAGAATATTCAAGAACCAGTCTTCACTATCTAGAACATTTGGGAATCACTTCTTTGGCTCTTTTCAAAGACGTAGTCAAACTAAGTTGCAAACTGAATTGTACGCTTTCATAATTTGAATTTGTCCAAGTTTTCACAATTTTTTCGAAAATCTACCAAGTAAAACGGATGGGATACTTTGGGCAAGATCCTTTTAAAGTCGGAAATCGATCTTAAGATTTTTTCTGCGGGTAAGGAGTCAGCTCATTTTGGTGGTGGAATTTGTCATGCTGAACCCCGAATATTCTTGATTTGACAAGAGGAATCGTCTGCAAATATATGCCGTCTGATCGTAACTTATACCACGATACTTCCTTTTTAACCCATTAGTTACTTAGGAATTACATTTCCAAAAATAAATGATAAATCACAATTTTTCATCTTTCAACAATTTTAGATAAAAGCAATTTGTGTGATTTTTTTTTCGTTGTTGTTGTTGTTGTTTTGTATTTTTCAGCTTCGTCAGGGTCATTCCATGCTGATTCAATTTTACACCTGCGATTGAAGTATGATATTATGTTAAAGAAAGCCAATTTTGGTTCAGATTGTTTTCTTCAATTGTGGCATGTACAATAAAATCGCGCAAAACTTCTCAAGCTTTAATCCTCGAGTGTATTTTGATCTTTTATTAAAAAGGATTGTTGCTTTTTTCTCACAATGTGTGTCATGTGAAATAGTTAGACGGGGCTTTGTGTAAGTTGTTAGAAATGTGAACACTTTCTTTTGAACCTAAGTATATTTTGCTTTGGGTTTTGGATGTCTTTCATTCTGCAATGGGCCACAGTTTTGACGATAAAAACAAATTGTTACTCGCAACCCTGTTTACAATTTCTTATATAAAGAGTGGCCCCCGGAAGATTGTTGTCAAATATGGGAAGTTGTGGGCCCAGGAAGTTGCGTCTTTGGTCGCATGGACTGTGATAGCATAAGCCAAATGAGAAGTAAGTTACACTTCGACAAAAGAAGTTTTGTCGACAAACATAGAGACACTGTTCTAGATAAGGAGTGAAGAAAAATGCCTTTTGAAAACATCGGACCCCTTGACCTGGATAGGTGATGAAAGTGTTGCCATTTTCACGTCCAGGGCTGCACTCTGTAATAGAATAATAAGAAAACGTTTCACCATGATGCTTGTTTTTCCTTTTTTCATATAGCTGCTCAACTTAAAAAATACAAAAATAAACTCAGTCTCCCATTTTTGGAGAACTGCTTGAGTAATACTTACCGTTACAAATAAGGTACGAATAAGATACTATAAGTAGAATTCGCTATTTTGACTCGTCGATTGCATACAAATGTATTGTAATCACAAGTCACAATACCGTATTCGATTTATAATTAAAGTTGTGTCTTGAGAAAACATGTTACACACACAAAGAATGTTTCAATCACAATATCACAAAAAAGGATCTTACGTACAGCCTAATGCTAATTGAAAGTGAATACATCTAAATATTTTTTGTGAAAATAGAATTATACGTATTCGTTTTCTTAGAATTTAATATATATTTTGAGTGGTGAGAAGAAAAGTTTTCAGGTGTTATAAGCCTGAACGCTTATTTATATCTTCGTTTAGTTTGCCATTGGTTGACTCGATTGATACGTTCGGTATTTCGTAGCCTCATCTTTCATTTGTTTCTTTGATTACTCGGGCCTGGTTTTTCAACTTCTTTTTGGGTTATACCTTGTAGAGTAGGGGACATCATAACATACTTCCCCTTCATTCGGAACATCACTCGGCCATTTCCGTAAACTGCAACAGACCTCGGATGTATGTAAGGCGGATGGGTATGAAGCAAAATCGTTAAAATTGTTAGGCGGAAACAGTGTAAGAAAAATTAGCACTGTAGATTTATAGCCTTTACAGTAAATAACGGCTGAAAAATCTTAATTTTTGAGAATGACAAATTATTCTCAAAAATTAAGATTTTTGCAACCGTTATTTAAGAATCTAAAGATATTTATATTAGGATTCGATGGTTTCACGTCAGCGACTTAACGAGTAGCGTTGGCGACGTCGAAAGTTTTCACTCACAGTTTCGAGGGCTTACGCCATTTTAACTGACGTCATGGAGTTTTTCCAATGATTTCCCGTAATTTTTAAAAATAGTCCGTCTATGTACATCCGAGGTTGATCGTCAGATTGACCGAGTGGTGTTCCGAATGACTTCCCCTTAAGTCATCAGAGATATGATAGATACCACTGAGTGCGAATCATAAAATACACGATTGTTATTGGAAAACAAAATTTACCTGTCACTCATTATTTTTCGTAAACTTTTGTTAATATCCGCGAGGTTATTAAAAGAAACTTATCTTCAGATCAAATAAAATACCCCCATCGTTATAATTGGGTCCATAGCACAATGGTCTAAATAGTTCGCCAATTAGAGTCATTGAACTGACAGACCTGGTTCGAATACGCACGCAATCGGATACGGTAAATTTAATTTTTCCAAATTGTTTTAAGTTTAATATTATTGTTATAACACAGAGAGACAGTTTTATTGTCTCTTTAATTTGTTGTTTGTAGTATTCTATATTAACAGTTTTTGTTCTGAATTAAATCTATCATTCCTTTTATTTTCATGGCATTAATAAGCTGTAGTCACCCATTCAAGCTGAGGTCACGAGGCTTTTGATCGTCAACTTCGACCATTTCTTTCTCTTACGCAGCACATAAGCGACTGAATTGAATTATCTTCTTTCGTTCATGACCTTTAATTCTTTTGATATTATTACTATTTTTCTTATCGAACGATACATTTCATTGCTTGCCGTTACTTCTGCTAATTAATTCACGGAATTCTCTTTCCCTTTTTTCTAAAAATAAAACAAAACAAAAAAAAAAAAAAAAACATCAGCCATAGACAGAGATCGAGAAAAGAGGAGCGTGATAAATAATCCTGCACTTTTCAGAAAAAAAAATTGTGTTGAGCTTAGGCTACTGAAATTACTTGATGCAGAGTATCAAACGGGTTACCTACACAGACTGATTAACAATATTCAGTGAACTGTGTCGTGCTCTTTTTATGTACAAAGATCTAAATTAAAGCAATTAAAAGTAGCATCGTATTTATAACACACACACAAAAAGAAAAAAATGGGGGAGGGGGGAGACGAACGGGATATTCGATCTCCGGACCCCTGCATTGCAAGTCTCTGACTTTATACCTATAGCTTTATCTGGTCATTCTATAGAAATGGGTATATTTTGTTATTTGAATGTTCTGTTTGCGCATTTTGAATCTATATAAGGAAGTGGGTTCCGAATATCAATGAAGGTCAACAAGAATATTAAATGAGTGACAGGTCAACAATGTTTCACAATATGCGTAACAATTTGTCAATAACAGTTTGAAATTGACAAGGTGAACTACTTTGATGTGATTTGGAAATGAAATTGAATAAGATATTTGTTAATAAAACCAAAGGGGGAAATATAATATCGCTTGTTTCGTTAAAGATTAACGCAGTAATATTCTACCTTCCTCTTATTCAAATAAGTTATATAAAGAATAATCCATATCTTTATGAACCAATAACGCGCTTCCAAATACAAGCAAAATAGCAAAACTCATTGAATTTTTCGAGCGATTTATGATTAAGAGTTTTTTTAACGGTTTGTGTGAGTCCTTGTAATGGGTCAGTCAAACTCTTGAGTTAGTCTTTTACATTTGTTACTTAAAGATCGGATTGAGTGTAAATTTCACGTTTTCAACTATACTTACCTTCTACACATGCCTCGTCCTGTAATCTAAACCCAGGTTTACATATACACTGGTCCATCATATCAAGTTCCTCGTTCATACCACATGACTTCGTTCCTGTAATGTATACGGGACTCTTAAGGTTCATGTAAAGCCGTTTGAGACCCAATTTTAAGGGCATTCATTTGCCAAGAAAAAGCAGTATGTCCAGGAATATTATATATCAAAATGAAGCTATTTATGAGCACAAGCAGTTGAAAAACATAAGACTGTTATAACTATAGCGGTATAGCCAAAACATTGTGGAAAAGGGTCATTTTGTACAGAACAAGCAACTGCATGACTGTTGGATAAAATTGGCTCATATTTTAACAAAGTCTAGCCTAAAGTACCATCCAGGTAGTGCTACAACCATTGGTATAAAAGTCAGCCCCAAAACGTAGTTATGCAAGCAATTTATTTTGACTTATTTCATAAACACATATGTCATATATGTCATTCTAATTTTGTAAACGTGTAGATCTTTTTAGGGTATGGTGTGTTATCACAACATAAATAGACATTAATTATTTATATACCTGTAAGGTTGTTTAGCAAAATGTCAATTTCTATTTCACAGAATGATAAATATATAGTAATATTGTAGATCATTGAATTAAAAAAACCCTATAATTTGAAATAAATCGCAGAAAATATTTCACAATATTATGGTGTGATGTTGCATCATACCTTACATCTATTTTGAAAACAGACCAAACCGGTTTGACATGTATGTTGTCAAAATAAATGGAAATTGATTGTTTCAATAGAGCCTTTTGAGACTGAGTTTTATATCTAAGGTTGTAGCACTACCTGGATGGTACTTCAGACTGTACTTTGTTAAAATACGGGGCAATTTTATGCAACCGCCATGCAGTTGCTTGTTCTGTACAAAATGACCCTTTTCCACAATGTTTTGGCTATACCGCTATAGCTATGGCGGTCTTATGTTGCTTAACTGCTTGTGCTCACGAATAGCTTCATTTTGATATATAATATACCTGGACAAACTGCTTTTTCTTGGCTAATGAAGTGCCCTAAATATTGGGTCTCAAACACTTTACATGAACCTTAACAACATCGTGTAATTGACAAGATGAATGACTTTTAAATGATATCGAATGATGGTTTTGAGCTCGTTTTGGTTTGAATTAGCGTTAGGTAATCCCACATCGCTGATTTTGTCCGACATGAACAAAATTAGCAACATATATTACACCCATTTAATACAATATGCATACAAGTTCGATGAATAACTTTCAATGTTTCATGAGTTATCACACGCTAATAAAATTGATTTATATCAGTGAAATCGCGGTTTTTTCTCATTAATAATGACAGTCAATTTCACGTGTTCTTAATTGTAAGAGAATACTTTTGATTTTCTTGGAACTATAAAACCATAAACCTAATCGCTCTGAAAGATTACAAGAGTTGGATTTGAACATGCGTGTGGTTTACTTTTGAAGTTCATACCTCATTGAAATCAACAAAAAAGTCAATTATGTTTCTTTATTGAAGCAGATTACTTACGGGACTGCTTCGTGTGGAAGCTATTGACATAACTGCGCACAAAGAATTGTTTGCTTTTTTTTTATTTGTTTGAATGGTATTTTATACGATAGTATACGATAGTAAAATCTACAGGAATGAAATGGTGATCGTGTGCAAGAATTCCAAAGCGATTTGAAAAAAAAATCGGAGCGCTTTGAATGATTTGATTGGGTGTTTAAAATGAATGCATGCAACTCTGACTGAGTTATTTACATGCAGAAAGGTTTTGTTCGGAGTGAGTTAAAATTCCACAATGTTATAAACTGTAGCTACGCCTATGACGTATCATACCGCAAGTGTCGGAGTAAAATTCGCATCGTTGCTTGTTATCGTCCCAGACCAGGCCGCCAGACGGACAAGGTCGTTTATCGAATAAGTAACCATTGGAGCAGGAGGCATACACGTCACAGCCTTGACATGATTGGTAATCACCATCATCCAGTCCGTTACAATCGGTCACACAGTCTGAAAAAAAAAGAAACTTACAGTTTACGAAATCGTGGTATTGTCAGGGAGACTAAATTTGGATGATTCTTGAATGAAATGTAATTAGTGGGAGACAAGAGATTTTTATGATAACTACGGGGGAGAGTGGGGTGTGTGTGGGAGGTGTTATCGTCCCAGACCAGGCCGCCAGGCGGACATGGTCGTTTATCGAATAAGTAACCATTGGAGCATGAGGCATACACGTCACAGCCTTGACATGATTGGTAATCACCATCATCCAGTCCGTTACAATCGGTCACACAGTCTGAAAATAACAAGAAACTTACAGTTTACAACATCGTGATATTGACAGAATGAATTTTAGGATTGTCCTGTTTGGAATAACTCGCATGAGACAATTTATTTGTAATGAAGTAAATAAAGGTCTTTATCTTTTCGGACGGAAAATATTGTACACACTAAAGCGTAAGTTACATTCACTGAAATCAAAACCAGTCCGGCACTCAATTCTAAGCATTCAAAAAACTCACTCTAGTCAAAAACGCTCCGATATTGCTTAAAACGCTTCGAAACCATTCCAAACGGATTCATTCATAACGATAAAAATATTAAATGATTTTATTGGCAGGTGTAGATTTTAAGCGTATGATTAGACCATGAAGACTCACAATCAGAAGAGTGTGTAGGTTTCACTAAAGGAGGGGGCGACGTAGATTTTTCATAACAGAAAGAAATAAACTATTCAGTTAATAACATCGTAAAACTGACTGTCATTCCGATCAAAGCCATTCAAAATCGCTCACTCAGCGCCCAAACCATACATTCATTTATTCATTCATTCATTCCAAATCTTACTCTTACAATTCAACAAATCAAAATAACACCCCACAATCACTAAAATGATCAATTCAACAACAACATTCAAAATAAAAATTGGTTAATGAAATTAACGATTTCACAGACATAATTGAACTTGGTAAGCGTAAGATGGGTTCATGAAGTCATGGAAAGCTATCATAACATAACATGTATGCATATTTTAGGGAGGTTATACAAATCGCTCATTTTGTTCATTTTGAACAAAGTTAGTAATAATGGACTTCTTCTCTTTACTTTCAAATCGCCCACATTAGCGATTATGATTACCGCCCTTTACTAAAATATGCATTCAAGTTCTTTAGATGGCTCCCTATTTCTTCAAGAATTTATTATCAGATGCTAACAAATTATGTCACTGGAATCGCGAATTTTTCTAGCTATATATATATTTGAATGAAATTGTTGATTTTTTATCAATTTCTGTGTTTTTTGAAGTGTTTTGAATGGTTTAAAAGAGTGTTTGGAATGAATGATTGGAGTGCTAAGCGAGTGATACGAATTGGTTTTGATCAAGATGTCTATTTCACGATGTTGTTATCTGTATACTTTGCGTTGGAGGTGTATGATTGTTAGCTATTTAAACAAAACTTTTAATCATGTGTTATTTCGAGGAGTATTATTTTATGCAAATTTGTAAATCTTGAACAAAATAAGTCCATATATTCTCTAAAATATCAATAATTTAATTAAACTCTACATGATTTGTTTTTTAAGCACCGGTCGAAAAATCTATGTGATCACCCATGGTGATTGGGCGTCCTTCCGACGCCCGGGCACCATGGGCGAGAGACGTCAATATATTTCTTAATATAAATTACAAAGTGTTCCCTTTCTATACAGTAAATGACTGTTAATACTGTACTTACATGGACGGGCTCCCTCAGTCCTGGACACGATCAGGCTAAGGCACAGTGCCATTCCAAACACGGATATCATTCTAGACAAATCCATCCTTAATCGTTGTCTATCTAAAAGGAATTGACGGACAAATGTACGAACAATCGAGAATTCAAGTTTAGATATCATTATATTGCATCATTAAATGATCATTCCAGAAATTGGAGAATAGATATAAGCCAGGCCAACATTCCAAGATTTTGTTGGCTGACGTGAGTCTTGAACGTCTAATTGGGACGTGAAGGCACAAAAATTGGAAAGAACGGACATTTTTGAAAGGGAAGTAATAAATATAGCTGATTTGACGAATTAAGAGATAATGTATTATCTGCCTTGAATTTCATCCAAAACTCGCTCCTCACACGCAGTTTCATCCCTAAGTCATTCAAAAATCATTCACTATGTCAATTTCATGATGTAACTAACTGTATCGACGTCCCGCTATATTCGAATTCTTCGTGAGAATTTTTGCCAAAATATGCATATTCAATCAAAAGGTATGTTTCTTATTTGTATACAAAACGAGTATTAAGCGGCATTTTTTACGACTATTTTTTTTTTTTTTTTTGTAGTCCCTGTAGTGGTCGCTTAAAAAGGTTAGACTGTATAGCATTTAAATCGATTTTGAATTTGCGTCTGACAGCATCATTTGAATAAAATGGAAATTGCAAAACGTTTAAAAGTGAAATGAAGAATGTTTTCTTCTTTCAATGTTTACATTGTTTAAAAAACTTAAGCCATTTTGTTTGACAATAAGAAAAGTCAATGCAAGAAAACTCTAATTTTCTAGAAACGTTTTGACGTGGCACTTTCTCTTCTGCTATATTTCCTTAATAGTAGTGTTTTGTAATTTGCGCAAAAATCTTCAGAATACTCGAAGAAATTTTGCTTTGATGTTCTAAAAGTATCGTAGATAATGAGGGCTTGTTTTTGAATTTTCGATTTGATGATGGGACTGGTTATGACATGAATATTCTCTAGCAATTTAATTTTCCTATGATAAAGGGCAGAAATAGAACCCCTCTTAGTTATCATTATAGGTGAAACAATTGAATAATTACTTTGATTTGTAATGGAGGGTGATCCCAAAGAGAACATGTTGACATCTTACCAATCCCCCCCCCCCCCCCCCCTAGAAAGCTTCCTACACTCCTGGGTCATCATAAATTAAGTTAAAAAACACAAATATAATTATCATAGATAGCAGTTAACGACACCGTAAAATTAGCATTCATCTTGATCATAACCATTCAGAATCAGCGCTCCATTCATTCGTTCCAAAGACACATTAACACTATTCAAAACCACTACAAATTCACCGAAAAAGATAAAATCAACAAGTTTATTCAAAATAAAGATAGCTCGGAAAAAATCGCGGTTTTACTGTCATAATTGAAATTGTAAGCGCTTGATGAGTTGTTGAAGAAATAAGAAGCTAGTTGTAGAACTTGTATGAATGTTTTATTAAAGCGAGGTAATAAATATCTCTAATTTTGTTTAGGATGAACAAGATTAGCAATGTTTGATTACCTCCCTATAATTTGACTCAAAATTCACTCATCCCAATCATTCAATTTTTTTCCTTAATCATTCTAAAATCATTCCTCTTGTTTATTTCACGATGTTGTCAACTGTAGGTGCACATAGTTGATTTTCTTGTTTTCAATTTTACTGATAACAAACGAAGATCATATTATGAATATTAGATAATGTTTAATGTAGGTATATTATTACTCTTCAAAGTTAAAAATTGGAATTCGTTTTTTTTTTTTGTTGTTGTTTTTTAAATGCACTGAATGATTCCTTTTTCCTTTCTTCGTATTAACTGTATGATGTTTACCAATTTTGAAACTTTGAATATCAGAATCCAGCTTCGTATGGTCCTTTTCTTGGCATTTATGCAAAAAAATGGTATTTCAAAAATCGCAATCTTCTACGAAAAGAAAACATAGAAAGCTGTGTTTATATTGTAAAAAAAATATCGTAAAGATACACTCCAAGAAATACATCAATTTCAAAAAAAAGTTTGGAACAATTGTCCAATGATATCGGACTTCCGTAAACGTATTAAGAATTACCTGCATTTTACATGATAATTTAGGCGTTTAACATTTCTAGTCGTCATGTTTTACTGATATTACTTGAAACGTTTCAAAAACAATGACACGTCATTTTTACTTGATATTTAGAAGCGTTACTCTTTCTGATATTGAGTGTCACATGCAGTGTTTTCCGCTAAATGACCTCAAGATCAAGTTATAAGATCTTTTAATGCTATATGAGACGAATTATTAATCATTTATAAGTGTAGGCTTGAATGTTCCAAAAACAATGAGTTAACGGCTTTTGTTAATTTTTCTCTCTCTTTTTATAGATAATATATTAATCATATAGAGAAAACCCTAAATAAATGTCCGAAAAGGATTTAAAAAAAAAAAAAAATCAGAAAAAGCAGATAATACCATTTACTCTGAGCTTAATTGACGAGTTATTACACTCGGGTAATACTTAAAAACTTAATATTCAACAAGGTTACATGTATTCCACGACAGTGACGAAAGACAAAACTTTCAAATAGTAATATCTTACCTGCGAGCTTCAAAACTTGTTTCTGCAAGAAATGGTCGGTAGCTGATGTAGAGATGCTTCGCACATACAATTTATTGTTCATAATTAGGGGGCGTGAACAAGATGTTATGCATTAATTAACCAATCTTGTGTAAATAAAGATGTGACCCGTCAAGCGAATAGGGGCCATCCAGGATCTCAAATATATTTTTAAAATAGAGATTGGGTCCACCATCGGTAAACCAGAGGTGGCATTTCTAAAATTCTTATACAGACAAATAGAGTGATTATTCAAGATTCAGAAAATCAGCCAAAGTCGAAAGGTTTCGACCCTAGTCAGCCTGCGCTGTCCGCGCACTGCCTAGATAGTCCATTTTTGCGTGTCGGGTTGCAAATTTTTATTAATTTAAGTAATCCTCCTCTAGACAGAGGGCGGACTTAATTTTGAGGGAGGGTTTTAAGTTGTGTGTGGGTACACCGATTACTTTTTGGAGTAGGGGAAATGTCTTTCCTATTTTTTTAGGAAAATTATGAATTCTATTAATTTACGGGATCGAATGCGGATTTAGGAAATTGACGGTTTTGGCTGTGTAGATGTTTTAACGGTTTGCTTGCGCCATTCTATCGGATTTCCCAGTACTTACATCCGTTAAGCTCAACTTGACCAGGACGTCTATTATCATGTCATGTGTCCGTCATGAGTGCGTCCGTACACTTAACTTTTGATATGGTCATTTTATTCTCTGACACTACTGGATGAACTGAAACATATTGAATGAAAATGTTGAATCACCGAAAGGAACCTATATGGAGAAATATAACTATCTTATTCGTCGAAAATACTTGGCATTCTTTAACAAAATTTACCAGGAATGATTATCAGGACGCGCTCTCTAATTTGAGAATACATTTTTATTGAATGCAACTGAAAAATCCCTTTAGATCTCTATACGATCCCAACCCGATCCCTACCCGATCGCCTTCCTTCCGATCTCCGCCTAGTCATCCTTTCCTATACTCGAGCCAAACACGATATCAACCCAGCTATCTCGATCTCTACTTTTACATATTTTTCCGAATGCCGATCGGGAAATGCGGCCGTTTATTAGTCGACTTTATTGTTTGAAAGGACCGGGAATTCTATTGGATCGGAATGAGATCGAACTGAGGAAAGTTCGAGAAAGATCGTCGAGTAAAAAAGATATCAGGTCGGGTAAAATGTATCAAACCGTTTTCAATCGATCTTTATGCTATGTTCTCACTGTCGATCAACTCGACCAAGCCCGATCAGGCGATCGAGAAATGATCGAGATGTGTCCGCATGAAAAGGGGTAGGGGTCGGGTTGATCGAGTATGGTCGGCAACGGTCGGGCTTCCTACCCTTATAAAAAATATACGTGAACGGTCGAGTGGAAAATATGACCGAAAAACGGCCAGGAAGCGATCGTGTATTGATTGGGTTTAAAAGATCGAGCTGGACGTAAATAATTTGTGCAGAGATCGAGTGCAAACTGGATGATGGCTTTATTTCAGACAATTGTAAATACAAATTTTCTTATACAGAATTACACGAACTACGATCTCAATCATTCTAAATCAATCACTCAGCGATTCATTCATGCATTCCAAACGTTCCTTCAAATCGATCAGAAACGCTCCGACATTGTTCATAATCGCTTTGAAATACTTAAAACGGTTCATTTATATCGATTAAATTAATGCGCTATTTTATAATCAAATGTGGATTCTAAAGCTTATGATTTGTCCGTGGTGATAAACAAACAGAAAAGTACTGATAATTAAATTAAGGGAGGTAAAATATATCGCTTAGTTCGCACAATTAGGACGAAATTAGCAATATTGTTTTACCTCCCCTGAATTTCATCCAAACTTCCGTCATCGCACTCATTAAATTACATTCCGAAATCATTCCAAAATTATTCACCTTATCAATTTTTTGGATGTGACTAATTGCACCATATAATTCAACGTAAGTATTAAAATTAAGAAGCCATTGAATCTCCGTGGTTGTTATTTTTCGCTAAATCGAAGGCCATCTTTAATTAAATGACAAAATGAAGCAATAATTTAAGAAAATGCTAATTTCCCCGCCAGTTTTTTTCATGGTAAACACACAAATACAATATTCACTGTTTTAAGATGGGAGATGTTTAGATTTTTTATCATTCCAATCCAACTTTATATTTAATTTCAATTTATCAAAACGAGTAATCTTTTGAAAGGATAGACTAACAGTGGTACATTTTTCTTTAAAACGTAATCAGAAGGAGTTTGATGGTAAAATAAAAGTAATCTAGTAAAATTTAATGATTTGTGTTTAATATTTTGTGTCTCGTATGTCAATATCTCGCCAGAAAAATATGTTTTTATTTGAAAGAGTATCAATTTCAATAATATTACATGTAACGACGACGCAATGCCTTAAATCCTGCTAATTCAAAATAAAATTACAGTTAACAACATCGTGAAATTGACAAGATGAATGAGTTGGGAATGATTTTGGAATGAAATTGAATGAGTGTGTGGAGAGCGTTTTGAGTGAATTTAATGGGAGATTCACGATGAACAAAATTAGCGAGGTTCACGATGAACAAAATTAGCGATATTTGTAACCCCCCTTAAATACAAAAAAATACATACGAGTTCTATAAAAAAGCATCCTATTTCTTCAAGAATCGTTCAGACGCTTTCAATTTGAATTATGTCAGTGGAATCGTGATTGATATTTTTTTAATGACGTTTAATGACGTTGTTGATACAGTTAGTTACATCGTGAGATTGACATTCACTTCAATCAAAACCATTCTAAATCGCTCACTCAGCGCTCCATTTATTCATTTTGACACTCACTCAAACCATTCAAAAACGCTCAAACCCATTGAAAAATATAGAATATCCAACGTCATTCAAAATGAATTTTGATTGAGAAAAATCGCGATTTTACTGACAGAATTCCAAATGTTATCGTTTCATAGGTTTTTTAAGAAATAGGAGGCCATGTATAAAAGATGATTTTTTTTTCTATTACAGGGAGGTAATGAATATCGCAAATTTTGTTCATCCTGAACAAAATTTGCAATATAGGATTATCTCCCATTAAATTCACTCAAAACGCGCTCCACACTCTCATTCAATTGCATTCCAAAATCATTCCCAAATCATTCATCTTGTGAATTTCACAATATTGTTAACTGTATTATCTTCTTCGGTGAGTTTTTGGCGTTTTTGATTCATTATATGAGTGTTTGGAACGAAAGAGTGGAGCGCTAAGCAGCTGATTCAGAATGGTTTTGAACGAGACTATTTATCGTACTTTTTAATGTACGATTTTCAAAGCAGGAAGACAGAATATGGTTAGGGAACGGATTATAATGGGATATGGAAGGGGTGACAGAAAATAAACGCGGAGAGGAAAAAAATAGATAAAACTATGCTTGGTATTGACAAAAAAGAAAGAAATACTTGAGGCACACGAGCAATGCCAAGTTTTGCTCCACATGAATTTGCCTCATGGAAACAAGAAGAATCATCCATTTGTTTTCAGTAAAATAAGTAAGAGAGCAGATCGAAGGTCAAGGTAAAAGGTTCAAACAGATGCTTAAAGTAAATACAAGCAACTGCCATTTTTTTTCATTATTAAATTATTAAACAGTCTTTCATCTAAAAATTCAAAATTTACGATAGTGTGTCAAGGATCAAGGTAGGTGTCATTAGTAAAACATCATGTCGGAATAAAGGATAATCATCTATTTACATTTAAAAGAAACTGATTAAAGTTCTAGACCTAATAATTCAATGATAAATAAAGTAGGTGTAAGGACAGGGTAGGTTCATAGGTTGAATTTGATGACATAATCAAAGACATAAACTAACCGACCTTTATCATTGTCTTAGAATAGTCCTAGATCAGATGATAAATATATAATATGTACGAAGTGTTTTGTATGAAAACAGATATCTAACGAGGTTTGGGGAATGTATCATATTTATCTTATAACCTTTATTTGCCTTTATTTCGTCGATGTTTCTAACAGAGATGCACGTTTCTGAAAATAACTGCGTTATGTCATTGTTCTAAAAATATCCATGTGATATCATGAAAAATAGCATATGGGATGTTATCACTCTGATATTTGTAAAATATGAGATAGAAAATATAAGAAAATGGACCAAAGGTCAGGGAGAAGGATGATGCCAAAAACAATAATCATCATCTACCAACACTTACCAGTAGCAAGTCAAGGTCAGGGTCAAACATTCAACATTAATACATAATCAAAGACAATCATCTATCATCCTATCATTAATGTCTTAGAACTGATCATGTAAAATTTAAGTAAGTATAACAGAGTCCAAAGTCAAATTCAAGGGTCGATAATTTTCCAGAAACAATGCCAATCATCTACCAAACCAAAATACAGCTAAAAACATCGTGAAATTGACACTCATTCCGATCAAAATCATTCTTAATCATTCACTCAGCGCTCCATTCATTCATTCCAAACACTCACTCAAATCGATCAAAGGCGCTCCGAAATCATTAGAAAACATTTAAAAATCGTTCAAGGCTTTCAACAATAAATTCCAATCGATCTAATTATTTTACAATTTTAATAGCTGGTGTGGACTTTAAATTGTCTGATTAGTCTACGAAGACGTATAAACAGAAAAAGTACGTATGTTTTATTAAAGGGAGGTAAATTATATTGCTAATTTTGTTCATCTTGAACAAAATTAGCAATATTGAATTACATCCTTTTAATTTCACTCAAAACTCACTCCACACACTCATTCACTTTCACTCCAAAATCATTCCTAAATCATTCACCTTGTCAATTTCACGATGTTATTAACTGTAGTGTGAAGTTTCGTTAAATCATGATCAATAGATTTAAAAAAAAAAGTATTCTTTTATTTCACCCTGCAGAGCATTTTTTGAGACACGTCCGCCAAAAGAACCCGTCAATGCAGGTGAGTCAAGATTTAAGCGTGAAATCTTAAAGAGCGATCAGTTCCTGCAAAGCTAGACTGGATTTTTACCAAATAGACTCAAAATATATTAATTTTTTATACATTTAATAAAACACTCTGTATTCAATATTTCGGCAAAAATTGCCTTTTTCAAGAAAACGAAAAATATTCTAACACTACTACAAAATAATTTTAACTGATACAGCCATTTTAAATTCATCTCACAAAGGATATGACGCCAACGTCGTTTTTCCACGTTTAGGCGACGTCGACGTTCCCGCGCATAATTAGACGTCAACTAGCGTTATGTGGAAAGGCGCGTCTTTTACGTTGCAACCCAATGGCTGTACAGTTTGTAGCCTTTTGATCCATGCTGACTCATGGATTTGGCGCTCTGTCCGGTCTGCGGAGTACATCTTCTTTAAAACCGTAAATCTCATATCAGAGCTTGAATGCTCGCCCATTTTAAAATGGAGATTTATGGGTTTCTCGCGCTGAAAGCGAGAATCCCTCATATGTTCTTTCATCCTTTCATTCAACTGTCTCTCTGTCTCTCCTACATATACCACCTTATCACATCGTACACAACTTTTTGCATACATCACGTTCCTATCCCTGCAAGAAGTATGTGATGATGGCACATTGTATATTCTATTAGCAGTAGTATCCATGACCTGGTTACCTATCACTATATCACACATCGGACAACCAGCGTCACATGTGTTACGACAATTTCGCACCACACTATTTGTTCTACCGTGCACCAGGGTGTCACTCAGATTTTTGTCCCGCCTTAACGCCACTATAGGGGGCTCTTTGAAAACTTCCTTCATTTTTCAGACTCATACAACACCCTTGTGTGCTTATTTACTATCTTATGGATATCAGGCAGAAGATGCGAGTACGTCAGAACTAACGGTACAAGGGAACACTCCTTTTCAGCACCCCTTCCCTTATTTCCAGCCAATAACATCTCTCTGTCAAGTTTGTCAACTCTCCCCAATTGCGCTTCAATACTCTTCCAAATATACCATCTCTGCCTAAGCTTATTCTTAAGAGTTTTTCTTTGTTTTTCATAGTCGGAACTCTTCTCAAAAATTCGTTTAAGACGTAGACCAAGACCATAGGCTAATCCTCTTTTTGTTGACGGTGGGTGACATGAGTTTTGATTGAGATACAATTGTCTGTCTGAAGGCTTGACATCGAGGTCCGTATAAATGTGACCGTTTTCTATTTTAACCAGTGTATCTAGAAATTCTATCTGCCGATGACGATACCGCAATTCAACCTTGATATTTTGACGTATATTGTTAGCATGGGCTGCGAAGTTTAAAAGTTCATCCTCGCTCCCAACCCACAGGCCAAAACATTTATCGTCCAGCTGATACAGGGTCGGGCATTGTAGTAACTGACAGGGAAAAGTACTTGTCCGAACTCAAGGAAGAAGTTGAGCAATGTCCGTCGTATGAAAAGACGGACGCCAAAATGATAGAAAAATATCATAAAAAGGTGAAAAAAGTTGTCAATGCAATGTATAGGGAGGGTGCCATTTCGAAGGACTTACAAGCGTATCTCATCCAAAATATGTTTCACCCGGTAAACTCAAGGGTAATCCCAAATTACATAAAAAGAATGCCCCGTATCGTGCAATAGTGAGTGGTATAGACACCCCCACTGAAAAAATAGCGGAAGTTGCTGAGTATGAATTGAATGAATATGTAGAGGCTTCTCCTAGCTTTGTTAGGGACACGACAGATTTTATAAATAAACTCAAGGAAATCCAAGAGCCAATTCCAAAAGACTGCATACTTTTCTGCTTCGATGTATGCAAATTGTATCCGTCGGTTCCGAAAAAGGAGGGCTTAGAGGCATGTCAGGAAGCTCTTGACCAACGAACTTCACCATTAATAAGTTCGAAATATGTCCTTCAAATGATAGAAACTTTCCTTGAAAACAACGTATTTCAGTTTGGGGATAGTAATTACATACAAACAGAAGGGGTCGCGATCGGTTCTAAACTAGGAAAAAAAATTCGCGTGTATTTATATGTAAAAATGGGACGAACATCTAATGAAAACAGAACACCAGCCTTCATTTTATAAAAGATTTATTGACGATGGTTTTGGCCTGTGGGTTCGGAGCGAGGATGAACTTTTAAACTTCGCAGCTCATGCTAACAATATACATCAAAATATCAAGGTTGAATTGCGGTATAGTCATCAGAAGATAGAATTTCTAGATACACTGGTTAAAATAGAAAACGGTCACATTTATACGGACCTCGATGTCAAGCCTTCAGACAGACAATTGTATCTCAATCAAAACTCATGTCACCCACCAACAACAAAAAGAGGATACTTATGGTCTTGGTCTTCGTCTTAAACGAATTTGTGAGAAGAGTTCCGACTATGAAAAACAAAGAAAAACTCTTAAGAATAAGCTTAGGCAGAGGGGAAATATTTGGAAGAGCATTGAAGGGCAATTGGGCAGAGTTAACAAAATAGACAGAGAGATGTTATTGGCTGGAAATAAAGAAAGGGGAGCTAAAAAGGAGTGTTCCCTTGTACCGTTAGTTCTGACGTACTCGCATCTTCTGCCTGATATCCATAAGATAGTAAATAAGCACACAAGGGTGTTGTATGAGTCTGAAAAAATGAAGGAAGTTTTCAAAGAGCCTCCTATAGTGGCGTTTAGGCGGGACAAAAATCTGAGTGACACCCTGGTGCACGGTAGAACAAATAGTGTGGTGCGAAATTGTCGTAACACATGTGACGCTGGTTGTCCGATGTGTGATATAGTGATAGGTAACCAGGTCATGGATACTACGGCTAATAGAATAAACAATGTGCCATCATCACATACTTCTTGCAGGGATAGGAACGTGGTGTATGCAATAAGTTATGTACGATGTGATAAGGAGGTATATGTAGGAGAGACAGAGAGGCAGTTGAATGAAAGGATGAAAGAATATATGAGGGATTCTCGCTTTCAGCGCGAGAAACCCATAAATCTCCATTTTAAAATGGGCGAGCATTCAAGCTCTGATGTGAGATTTACGGTTTTAAAGAAGATGTACTCCGCAGACCGGACAGAGCGCCAAATCCATGAGTCAGCATGGATCAAAAGGCTACAAACTGTACAGCCATTGGGTTGCAACGTAAAAGATGCGCCTTTCCACATAACGTTAGTTGACGTCTAATTATGCGCGGGAACGTCAACGTCGCCTAAACGTGGAAAAACGACGTTGACGTAATATCCTTTATGAGATAAATTTAAAATGGCTGTATCAGTTAAAATTGATATGTATTTATTATGTATTATGTATTTTTCGTTTTCTTGAAAAAGGCAATTTTTGCCGAAATATTGAATACAGCGTGTTTTATTTAATGTTTATTCTATTCCCTTCGGAAAAAAATTGTGATATTATTTTTTTTTTATATTTTACCATACCGGACCGTTTTTTTGCGATTCTACCTTCTGTAGCTTCCGTGTTATCAACCCAATTAAATTTCAAAGAGTAAATCTGAAAGAGCATATTCCAAGGATCATTCCTATGAAGATTGTTTGAATTTTGAACGACATTTTCAGAAAAGATTTTTTTATTATTATTTTTCCATCATGCTGGCCCAATTTCTTGTGACGCGACAGCCCGTAGCACCATGATATTAAAAGAATAGAATTAATCGAAAGATCTGAAAAAGTATGTACCAAGGATCATTCTTGTGAAAAATGAATGCATGCTATGCTATAAAGCCGACTCGAATGAAGTATTTGTGAAAATATTTGTTATTCAATTATCCTTTTCTTCAGATTAAATATCCAAACAAAACGAACATCTAGACCATAGTCATTACATCCGACGTGTGTGATTGCTTGCTAGTTACCTCGCCAGGTTGTTGATTACCGCACGCTCTCAGCTCTCTAAAGTTTGTTGGTGCTTTTCTTTCGTCAACACAAGTCTGGACATGGTGTATTACTAAAATGAGCAATTTCATCCACATTTAACTGAGTTTACGTTTATGCAAGAATTAAACGGTTATGAATAATCGTTATGATAATCAGAAGAAGATTTAAGGGCGTCTTTAATTTCACTTTTGCGTATTCAGAATATAAATTAATCTTCAGATCGTCTTATATCATAACTAATTGAAGTATTCCCCTTCAATTAAAAACAAACAGGGGCCTGTTGTAATTGGGAATGTATATGATGGGAATTCTGATAGTTGTTAATTAAATTATATATGAGACGTATCCTTTAAGATAAATCTACATTAAATGCAAATTTTCTTCACGGTAAAAAACAAAAACAACATGCACTGTTTCAAATAGAGTAATGATAAATATATGTAGCTGATTTACCAAAAATCTATGCATTTTGGCGAGAGAATTGCAATAAAATATAGACAAACAATTAAGCCTATCAACGAAAGAAACAGAGTACATATTTGTTTTTTCGTAATTAAAATTTGGTTATGTCGTAAAATAATCTTAAAACTTCTCTAAACCAGTCCTGCGTTCAGGATGAACACGTTAGCGAAGCGCTTTCGAAATGATTCCCCGCTTTGCACGTATATGCACGTGCAAAGCGGGTAATCATCTCAAAGCGCTCGCGAAACGTTTTTTAATCCTGAACACAGGGCTGATCTGTCGCAAAGTGGACTAATATAACCCCACACTAGGGCCTTTTTCTTCCAGAGCTTTTCACATATACGTACTGTCAGTACATCACGCGTTTGCAATATGATGATTAATAAAAATCAAAAGTTCAAGGAAAATAATTTAGCAGGTTAAATGCTCCTGATAATTAAATAAAACAATAGCACCGAAAGCGGATGCCAACGCTCGGCTGTTTATTATTTCTTAAGCAAATGCAAAAATATGAACTTGGTACCTTCAGAAAGGTCCTGTGCCAAGCAATGATCATGTGAAATATGAAGGCTCTTTGACTGACAATATAAAAGTTATGACCACAGAAAAAATTTTTTTAAACAAATTTGACCTTGAAGAATGACATTGACCTTAACTGATGACATTGAACTTGGTGCATACACTAAGGTCTTGTCCAAAGCAATGATGTGAAATATGAAGGCTCTATGACTTACCATTTAAAGTTATGACCAAGGTTAAATCTTTAAAAGAAATTTGACCTTGAAAAATGACCTTTCCTGATGACCTTGAACTTAGTACCTACAGAAAGGTCTTGTCCCAAGCAATGATCATATGATGTATGAAGGCTCTATGACTTACCATTCAAAAGTTATGACCAAAATTAACATTCTACAGAAATTTGACCTTTAAAATAGACCTTGACATTGAGTGGCGACCTTGAACTTGGTACATACAGAAAGGTCTTGTCCAAAGCAATGATCATGTGAAATATGAAGGCTTTATCACTAACCATTCAAAAGTTATGAGCGGGGTTAAAGTTTGTCACGCAACGCCAATGACAACATCAACGCCAACGAAAACATCAACGCCAACGACAACACGAACGACGCCAAGGTGATCATAATACTTCGGGTTTTCTTCGAAAATAGCCGAGCTAAAGATCACAAGAATAAGTGAAAATAATTTTGCAACTTATATCAGTAGGGTCCTGAAAATCCCACAAACGTAAGTTAACATTAAATGCTACACTGTAAAGCTTTGTACCGGGTAAATTTTCGACCGATTTTGGCCCATCACCGAATTATCTAAAGTTTTGGATGATTATAAAGTGATTTTTGCTAGAGACCCCAGTGAAATTTTTATATCGAAAGACAACAACGCCCTCACAATTATTTTGATAACATGACGTCAACGACGTTCTCATATAGTATCGTTACCCCTAATATTGGAAACGAAGTTTATTTCGGTAAGTATCTAGTACTTTATACAATTCATTAAAAAATAGTTTCAATAACCAAATACCCGTATTTATTGTAATAAACGCCCGGGCACTTATTAGATTAGTAATTTTCGACAAAGAAGTATACGTTATACTGACACTACTCAGATACGGTAGTTCTGACACTATTCAGACCACGGTACACTCTCGCCATTTTTATTCAAAAGGAGCGATGCGCTGCTTTATATAACTTCGCTACATGTATATTAGAGAGAGATTCTCGTCAATGAATATATTTTCTACCATTAATCGTTTTCTTTAATTAATTGAATGTTAATTGATCATTAAAGCGGCTAAACAATTCCCTATCTGGTACGATTACAATAAATGAATAAATAAATAAATAGATAAATAAATAAATACATAAATAAATAAATGAATAAGTAAATAAATGAATAAATAAATAAAAGAAATGTCGATTTCGGCGAGTAATAGCGCCGATGCGCCTGCTGTATTTTTAGACTTTGAGATCTATGCAATAGAGCAAGAAACCTATGCCAGACGATTTTATTTAAATGTCAAACAATTTTCATATAAAGATATTCAGACTGTCGAATACAGACTTGGGCGAAGAAATCTGAAATAACTTGATAAATAAAAGTGTTTGATAAATGAGTTTCGAATCTTAGAATATTGTGTTAATCTTCATTTACTCAGATTTAAAGAAATATACACGTCGCTGTGATGACTTGAATATATCGTAACTACATCCGATTCAATCTGTCACACACATTTTTTGTTATAAGCTTTGTATTTTAATTGGTAAGGATTGATTTCTGCTCGTGTCTTTAAGTAGCGAACTGACAAGAGATAAATAAAGCCGAAATTATGCGCAATTGTAATCGCCTACCTGCTGCGAAAATAAAATGAACAGTCCCATTTCCTCAATTTTGAAATCTGTATCGTAGCCAAAGAGACGTCTAAATCATGCATTTATCCAAATAGTATAAAGGGTTTAACATCATTGACAAGAAAAAGGCGCGCGCAAGCATTTAAAATTTTGCTACAAATAGCCGTCGGCGTCTGTGATCACATGTTCAGCCTCTGAGTGAAATAAACTGTTCTGCATCCTTTAACTCAATACGAGACTAAAATGCTTTTTTTGCTCAAATAGCAACTTGGGTTATATTTCGAATTATTGAAACAATTGAGAATTGAAATATGGGTATTTTTTTCTATTCGGTTGTTTCTTAAAAGTATCAGTATTGATAAAAATATCATTTTTACAATCATGTTTCGGACAAAAAATTTTATTCATTTAAAATAGAAAATAAAATCATCGGAACTAGAAATGACATATAGTAAAAATCAAGCACGCGTTCTATTTTCAATATTCTATTTGGAAAATATTTTAGATGCAGTTTTAAAGATAAACAACATAGAAAATTCATTACAATCTCTGTAAATTATACAATCACAACAATCGCTAACTAGTAAGAAAGATCTCAAGAGTCGATGCATTTACCGATCTTCAATAAATATCGTAAATGAACTCAGTCACCGTATCTTCGGTATTTGTGTATTGTTGCAAGAATTTTATACTTTTGGTAGTAAAAATAGGGAAAATTTTATCAGAGATTGTGAAGCAAGTTTTCTCGAATCGGGGGATTTGCGATTTTTAGAGAAAATCATTTTTCCGAAATTCGGCCCGAAAATTAGCGGTTTGGACAGTGTTTTATTTTTGGAATGGACGTGTACCTGAGTATGGGCGGTTATAAGAATAAATACTGTATTAAAGTTTGGCTACATAACATCTGTTTTATGAAAATAAATATCAGTTGTTTTTTTTTTTTTTTTTTATCAAATTTTCGGTTATTTTCATATTTATCCCACCGATAATATTGTAATGAATGACGACTTGTATTTCTTGCACGTGCAGTGCCCAGCAGAGCGTATTGAATGCGTTCTTTTTAATAAAAATTGTGACTACCGCTTGTCTTTCATTACCCTGAAGGCAACAACCAATCAAGCAGTTAAAAACAAAATAATCAAGCAAATCAAAATGTACGATTACAACTCAACCAGCGACGACAAAATGCCATATTTCTTGGCAAGCGCTGATAAATTAAGCGTTGTTTGAGGTAAATATGTCAGCAGGTTGTCGAGATCTAGTTGCCAATGTTTAGTAACCGAGAACAGGATAGAAAATGTTGTCTATGTGAAACACGAATGCCCCCGAAACGGCTTAAAAATTACATTGACAGATGAAATAGACACATGTCACATGATTTTGACCTTGTTATTTGTAGATGCTTAATATCAACATCTATAATCTTACCAAATGTGAGTATTGTTTCTTGAATAGTCTTATCGATAGATAATTTTTTCAAAATTGAACTCAGCGTTAACACCCCCCTTCTGAGAGCATAAGTTGCTCTTGTGATATAGAATACATACAAAAGGTTACAGACAAGACCATCTAGACGGACTATTTCGTCAGGTAAGCTGTACATACGCTTTTTCGGTCGCTAATTGACCACGATGCAGAAAATTAATATGATTGGCGCATTTGATAATAATTGCAATCCAATTAAATAAAGAACTCTGTTTGGTTTAAATTGCATCACGTGGGGAAATCCATTGCACCTTATTTCTGTATAAAGTGCAATAGGTCTTTCGGGAGTCCCCTGAAATTCTATCTGCAAGTCCTGTGTTGTAGGAACTCGAATTAACCTAGTTCCCGATCATCAACGCAACATTGCTATTCAATAAATTAATATATTTTCGAAAGAATTTACGATTACAAGCATGCAGTTCTGATTCTGAGCCGACCTAAACTTAGAAAACAGCGAGTCGACGAAGACCTTCAAGCAACCCTCTCAACTAAGACCGACCACGCCGTTTTCGTTTAAGAATACAGACTAACTTGGCAGAAACAAGCTTTTATGTCATAAGTACCTCTACGAATTTTAATGTTGTCTTTTATTTGTGTATCACTTGTTTTACTATAGGACATTTCACTTCGAAAGCGAGATGAACAATTCACGATCTAAAAATAGATTGTGTAATTTATACGCGCAGACAGTAGACTTGAAGCTTTAATGTTTGGCTGAGTATTTTAATAGTTTTAATAGCAATTGCCTTAGCACATGGCTTAATCATAACGCCCTACGGGCGTTATTTGCCATGTGCTAAGGCAATTGCACTTAATACCCCAATAAAAGCAGTGAAAAAGACACGCATCCCTATAATAAAAGAATTTATAGTAAGTAGTTTAACCCATTCTCATAACATAAATGTAGGTGACATGTTTAGATTTTTGAAAACTGTTTGATAAATATATAAGAGAAACACCAAGGGAAACGGAGATGTTGCGGTTCTTTCCCCGTAGAATTTAACATTTTACCGTTCTTGCCCCGTGAGTTGCGTAATTGCATATTTAATTGTAGGCCCTTACAGGTCTGGTGGTTATAAATGAAGTGCAAGCTGTTCTCAGTAGGGCGTACTTTTCTCTCGTTATTGGTAGCCGACCTTAAGCATGCTACCAGTATGGATGCATTTTTATATGACTATGGGGAATTCGTGATGAACAATTGTTTAGCCTCTCTGTCTTATTTATCAAAATTTTGAAAAACGGTAAAACGCAGACTTGACAAAATGATTGCATATCTAAGACAGATAAATGATGAAAATTATTGAGCTTTAAATACGATTTTTTCCACAAAATAAGCTTTTGCAAATATTGTATAACTCAATAAAATTTATAGTCCCTCTGCTTTTGCTTATCACGTAAATGTTATAACCTTACCAGGTCAGACCCCACCCGATTTTTGGCCTTCTTTGTTCTCTATATAATTGCTCAACTTTCAGGTGCTGCAGCGCATTCCACAATAAAACGTTTATATACTCAACAAAAAAAGAAAGTATCCACTTTTCTTTTTTCAATATCCTTTATATTCTTAAGATCAAATAATCAATTCCGGTACCTTTTGTATTTGCAGCTCTTCGATTTCTCATGCAAACATGATTTTTCATTAAAGCAACATGTCATTTTTGGTGTTTTTCAATAAATGTCGAAATGTTTGTTTTCTATGTCGACGTACGTCACGTGTTCGATCGTGAGTTTCTTCTCAAATGCATTTAACCTCTAAAGCTCTGTGGTTAAGAAAATCAAACAATAGCTGTGTTCTGTACAACACAGTTTTGTTACGAGGCCAAGAAAAACATGACGACAGGTGTAATCAAAAACCGTCAAACGTTGAGTAAATTTTACGGACGTTAGTTAAAAGAGAATAACAATAAAGACGTTTGCTGGCCATAACCGATAGAGTTACATTGTCTTTTGCCCTCTTCAACTCGATAGGGCCACTGGGAAGACGTCACGCCAGAATTTCTCGTTCACGTTGACGCGATTGTCTCTATGCTTCCCAGCCGATATTTCAAAGCGGAAGTAAAATAAATGTCTGGACTTTTAAAAATGTCAAACTTTAGAATTAAGTAAATTGCTATTTAATCCTTAACGGGTGTAAGGCGAGCAAATTTCCTTGATATTCATACGAGCCTCTCCAATAAGCAAGATGAAACGTTAACATAACGTGGCAATGCAAATGTTGTTTTGTTTTCAGCAAAAATGGAATAGAGAATTTTGGGATTGGTTTTCTTGACAAGGAACGAGCAGACAGAATTTTGTTAATTTGAGCTTGGAATCTGCGAAAGATGTTTTATGAATGTTTGTGTTCATTTGACGTAAATTTAATAGAAATTAGCAGGAGAAATCAAGTTGTCTTATCAATCCAGAATACCTAACGCAATAATATTGCATTTCGTAAGCTTAAAACTGTCGGAAAATCATTTGAATATTTAATTGAGAGTCTGCGATTTTTGAAAACGACCCCCTGGCTACGTTAGCGCCTACAATTCGGCAGCGGCATCTTCAAATCACATAAAACTGTTCAAATTTATTTCCAAATGATAAGGGCGTAATTTTCAATCTGTTTCATAGAATTCCCGTGAGTACTTTTTTTAAAAAATCCGAAGTTTAATTGGGTGGATACTTTCTATTTTTGCTCAGTATATATTACGTCATTAGCGCTTCATCTACATTCATTGTTTTATCTTTTGAGACTAAAATCACTAAGTTTTTTTAAGTTTAAGTTTTGGGCTATTCAAGCCAGAGTAAATGAACAGTCTTTTTTCCAACTAGAAAGAGGACAGTTAGTTCGGTCACGCCCGCCGTCGCTCATCCGTCCTCCCGGAAAGGAAATCGTGCACAAAAAAGAACGAGCCAAGCATTATATTAACGAAGAGGGGCAAAACCAGCAAAAAACAAATGAATATGCTCGTGGATTGCTGTTCTCCACTTCAAAATGCCATTTTCAAGCCGCACTATTTTTTCTTTAAGATCTACTTTTACCATACAACGACCTCCGGAAGTAAATTCCAGTGAATTAACCCCTTTATTTAAGACCTTTATGCATTCCTCTAACTTCTAAACACTTTGGTCAATGCTTTGGTATATTGCGACCAAAGTTCAGTCAATAGGGTTTTAATATTTTCATTGATCACTGAAATATGACGCTTTTAGAAAATGGCCTGAAAAAAGGCAAGAATTCGGAGCAATGTTATTTGTGATGTGCCTTGATTACTTAATCCAATATTTCTTGGTAAGAAGCCATTGGGAATGATTTCTTAAAGTACAATTTTGAACTTTTACTCCGTCCTAACTTGTTAAGCAGAAATGATCAACATATCTTGATTTTGAGGCAATAGAAAGGGGAGTTAATCATTGTAGGACGAGGTTATTTTGACCAAACATTTCTCAATTTTCACGTTTTAATGCAAATTACTAGAACGTAATCATAAAAATATGCGCAAAATGTGGTTTCTGTGAAAAGATGTCAAATGGCAGGAGAAAGAAAAAATAAAAGAGAAATCTTAGCCTCAAAAATCGTTACTTCGATGAATCAAAGGGTATAATAGCGTTCCTCAGAATGGAAAAGGGGCTCATATAGAGTAAAGGGTGAAATTCAAAATTCCGCTATCTTTGCTACATTTTTCAGGATCTAAAACATCGTTTAAGAGTTTGTGCATCGTAAACTTACATAATGTGTAGGAATAACGAAAACCAATCCTCAAAAAAACATGTCAAAGTAGTCATACTGGAATATTGAAAAACAAATTTCAATTTAAATTGAATGAATATTTAAAATCAAATAGTTCTCAAGCTTATTAGCATGAAAGCTTTGCTTTAAAATTTTACAAACGCCAGAAAAGCGATATTTAAAAAGGCTTCTTTCGATATTAAACTCGCCCATTTAGCGAAAAGGATATGAATTTCAAGCCGGGAAGGGGATTTAGAATTAGAAGAAATAGGCATATTTCCTGTTTACTACCAACAAAAGTCTATTTCCAATACTATGAGCAAAGTAAATTAAGAATTTGCAGCGAGAAAACGATTTTTCGATCACCTTTGTGTAATACCCTCATATTACAAAGTCGCGGGTGTGAAATGGGTTAAGAGGTTTTCTAGTCCATTCTATCGCATTGTTTACATAATTAATTACACTCACTTGACCAATTAAACTTTTCCTGTCTACCCAAAGCGCGAAAATTGACTAAATGATCCTTTTAACTTCATCTAAAGTTAAAGAATGCAAGAGGAAATATTTACAAGGAATATCCTCTTTCATCAAATTTGATTTTAAATCGATAAAATCATCAAAATTGGAATTTTTTGTTTTTTGATACTATTGACTAAATATTACGTCATTTGAAACTATCTGAAGAGGTCAAAATTCTTTTTCAAAAAACGGACCTTTTTACCATCTAGGTCAGACCCCACCCGAATTTTGGCCTTCTTTTTGTTTTACATAAGATTGCCAAACTTGCCCATATACTGAGAAATCAAAACGGCGGTTTATGTATGTAATGTCGTCGTCAAATAGATTTTTTCTCGAAAATATAGGCCAAAATAGGCCCCAAACGGTCCCAGCCCTTTCTAAATCGTTTCTGTTTCGTGTGATCTCAGAACGTTGGACCTTATTCTTCTTTGCTAAGGCGTGAAGTCGGACGACATTTCTCATGTACATCGAGTCTGCAATTGAAGAATAGCTGAAAAAACTCGAAACTGGCCGGTGTCGAACAAACGCGGACTATGATATTTCGTTTACAGGTCAAATGCACCAGCCACTAAGCAAATGATCTTCCCTAGCGCAGGTGTCAAGTATTTTATTCAGACTATTCTTTCAAGCCATGCATAACACCCCAACTCCTTTACGAGTCGTCATAGTTGATGACGATAAAGGCTTTATGCAGTGATTTGTACTCGGCCGAGAACGCCAGTAAAACTCCGTACATACACTAAACCTTGATATGTCTGTCTTTTTTTTTATAGTCTATAATGATGTTTTCGCGATAAAAATGGTTTCTAGGACAATGACAAATGCACAGAATATTCTCTGATGGCGAAATAACTCGACGTACTTAACACACAACCAATATTTTTGTAAATTCGAAAATGATATTGTATTGTTCTCCCAATAATGAGAACGCAAAGGGAAATATTGAGTATCTATGAAAACCTGAGACAGTTGCGCATATGAGAGGGTAGGTTTCTTAGCTGACAAATAACTTTAAATTAATTTATTGATTACATACCTCGTTGAAATCTGAAAATTGCAGCCGAAGCGGTGAAAAAGACGTGAACAACATCAATGGTGGTCATGCGATTCCTCGCGTCGGTCCCTTAAGCAAATTTCTTGCCTGTGTGATTTCAAGTCTCCTGTTATATCTCTTTATGCATTTATTGAAAACGTACATATACATATGGAGTTTCTAAGGAGCTAGTCTTGTTTTTTATTTAGATACTCTAAACTTTTGAGTACAGATGTCCACATTTTCTTTATCATTTTTTATACCCCGCAAAACGATTGATTATGGGGGTTTACTGGAAATTGCCTCTTTGTCCGTCTGTCCGTCCTTCCATGGATATATTAGACATGTCCGATTTTTGCGGACTACGAGAGCGGACACCAGATTACGGTTCGCTGGGGGAAGTCTCAAACAACTTTAAACTTCAATAAGAAAAACTCGTGGCGTTTCGTGCCAAAAAAGGCCAAATATATGAATATTTGTGGTTTTGGTGTAAATAAAACTAAAGACCAAATAATTATTAATACATGTATTTCTTCTACCAAAATTAATAAAACCTTTCCAAAACATTACTTTGTTTTGATATCCCTAGTGGAGATAGCTTGCGAAAACATAAAGAGGAAAGAAGAATTTGCTGAAATTCAGCAATTTCTCCTTTTCTCTTTATATTTTCTACACTATATTATACCTTTGAACGTGTTAATCGGATTCATCACTTGAGCTGCTGACACCTAGCTGCCTCAGTAGCACTTTTTTCTTAATAAATTTGCTGTACTCCAGTTGATTTTCCCTGATGATATCAACCAGAGGCCTTTTCTTTACTTTTCTGGGACGTTCCCGTTGGCCATTGTCTTGTGGAGGGGCAGCTTGGTCTTCATCAGGGTTATTCTGTTCCCCCTCTAGAACTTCGTCTGCCGAGTCCGTCATTTCCTCAGCCGCTTCGTCCCGCTGGTCGGGCTGTCGTGGAGGAGACGGTCTCCTGACCAGCCTCCTTTCCATTCCCTTGATATCTTGTACAACAGTTCTGTAAAACAAAGATGCATTCACATATACTTTAAAGTCTAAAGCTTATTTAAACCTTTTCCCAAATACAGAAAATATTTAGGCAAAAGGAGAAAAACTCTGGTTATCAGAACTTTCCGGGTTTGCCTGAATGCTCTCCCAGGATATTCCATTGGAGCCGTAAAAACCAGGCCCCGGTTTTGCCAAAAAACTTAAGTAGGTTCTCGACTCAAATCTGAGCCCCGTACTGAAATCACACGAAATTCACGTGAACTTCAATCGAATACCCTTCATCGTTGAAGAGTATTCCATTGAAGTTGAGCATGTACTCATGAGTATGTACTTAAGTTTTTTCGAGAAACTAGGGCCAGGTCTTGTTTAGAAATACTTTGGTTGATATTATTGGGATTTGCTCTGTTATATAAATGTTAATGACCTACATGTTAATAGAGGCAATGTAGTGGAACCATTTAGAAACGAGTTAAATAGTTCCCGCTGTGGGAATCACATTAATTTTACTTTGACGCATATTAGTTTTATCGGTTTATCTACCATACTTTAGCGTTTTATCAACGTTGCTCCTACAGTACACGAATGTCATGGGGTGTACTACATCAATGTTTATGTATAATATAGTGGCTGCCAAATGGTTGCGTCCTGAAAAACAAAGACCTACTTACCGAATATCAACATCCTCTATGTTCTCCGCATCTTGGCTTATCAGCTTTCCTAATTTCGCTGACATTCTGTCCCTCAGCTGCCTTGAATTTGATGTCTGATAGAGCTGTTTAGCCGTTGCCGGTAGTTGGTCCATATTCTGTTTCACTTCATTTAGTATGTCGGATCATTTTGTGGGATGTGCTAGATAAGCTCTAAGGATAAGCAGGGTCTCTGTCTTGTCCACTTTAACTGACTTTCTGCGGCGTTGAAGAATTGTTCCTGTGGACAAATACATATTTTATTATACATGGCTTCAGACATTCAAATATGTAGGGACGGGGTTGTTGGTTCCAACATGCATATTTCCAAGGAGTCTGGCCAAACTCTGTCAATGAATAAATAAAATCATACAAAGTCATTTTGATGACACCTTTCTTTTGCAAAGTTCAGTGTGACCAAGACCCCGTCCCCTCCATGGTTAGGTGCTCCAGCCCCCCGCGATATGACCCTGGCAGTTGAAAACGGCATAAAACCCCCAATAAACTCAAACTCCCCTCCCTCTACATCCACTTATGGGTACATTAAACACTGGCCTTCCCCAATATAACAGTAGATCAGCACAATTTGTCGCCGTATGCTTGGGTAAATTTCTACAACCAAAAGTAAGTGTTAAAAATTATTGTTACAAAATTATGTGCTTTAATGGAATATATTGAAACTATTTCGGATAAACGAAAAAAAGATTTAGCTTACCTGTACTTGGTCCAGCTACATCCATGATTCAAGTTGTTTATATTCTATAAGCTAATTTTAAAAGTATAGTACATGTAGCACGCGAAAGTCGTGCGGTATTATCTACATTGCGTATATAACATTACTATTACAAGCAGGCATACAAAAAGGTGTTTCGTAAACAATCATGAATGATAATTATTTGTTTGGTTGATTGCTACAAAATTTGGATAAAGCCTTTCTAAAGATGACAAAATATAGGATGTGTAAAAATGAAACCTTTGCAGACGCCAAATTGTTACAACTGGAATTGAAAATTCCGTAAAAAAAGAGGTTAACTTATATCCACTGTCTGATTGTGCATTTTATTTCCAGATATGATTGACAGTACAACCAGACAGTTTATCCTATCTGTTTACCGGCACTGGTGCAACCGCCACCTGACGCTTGGCAGTATGTGACACTCATCTGTAACATGCTTTTAGCCATTGTACGCCTTCCACCTGATCCATCTTTGGATATTAGACATCGGCTCTTCTCTCACGATGAAGACGTTTATACAGGCCGTGACGTTTTCGCCATATTTTCAGAACATCGGTATCAGTTTTTTTAATTAACCGGTGAGACACCAGAGACATTCTTGCAATTGGTGAACTACATAAATCCTGTAGTTGAACATAGGCACACTCTATCTATAAGAAATAGAGTTCTACTCTTTATGATATGGTTGAGATCATATCCTTGTTATTCATTGTTGTCGTCAATTTTCAACATTAGTACAACTACTGTGTCAGATGAAATAAGATATTTAGTTGAACCATTTGAGATTAGAATGAGTCCTTTCATTGATTGGCCACGGCAGGAGGAATGGTTACAACGCCGCGGAATATGGGAAAACTTGTTTATGGCAGTCGGTGCCATTGACGGCACTTCGCATGAAGTATACAGACCGGGAAATGAGGCACAGGAACAATATTATTCCGGCCATAGAAATTTTCATGCCATTCATTCGCAGGTAGTTGTTGACAAAAGTGGGAAAATTGTGCACATTGAAAGTTGGTTTTTGAGACATCAGAATGATGCGCAGCAGTTCCATTTGATGCAACAAATCGGTACACAGCTTCCTTTTCCTGCTAAATGTTCTTTGCTCGGTGATAAGATTTATCCAAATCGACACCCGATTTAGACACCATTTTCAGCTGCCCAAATAGCAAGGAAGCAGGGAAGTCAAAGACGAAAGTGCATTAAACTTAATAGATATATCCGAAAGTACCGCGTACTGAAAGAAAATACTATCGCTTAACTTAAATGCTATAGGGCAGTTGGTACATTATGGAGACATCCAAGACCAATGCTTCCACCCATTGTTTTCATTTTTGCCTCATTAGTTTATCGAAGAAAACAATTTGAATTAATATTTTAGGAAAAATATGCATCAAAAATTGACATTTTTCTTGTTTGTATGAATATGCAATTGAATAGACTTGGGTTCTTTTCTTGTGTCATTTATTTCATTTACAACTAGTTTGAGACAACCCCCGGATTTTGTATCAAATCCAAGTCCGTCCTCGGCATCGGCAAAAATCGGACATGTCTACTAGTAATTTTGTGTTGCGAACTCCTCTTTTAGTTTTCCTTCAAAAAGCTTTGAATTTTTATAGCAACATCTATCGCATGTTGACGTTTTGTAAAACGCAAGACGCAATTTTGAAGTCTCAACTATCCTAAGTTCAAGAATTTTCTGCTCTTGAACTCAAGACATTTTTTTTCTTTTTGTAAACAAAAATAGTTATTTTGTGTCGCGAACTCCTCCAGTTTTCCTTCAAAAGCTTTGAAATTTTTACAATTATTCATTACATGTTGAAATTTTGCAAAACGCAATTTTCGAGTCTTATCTCTCCCCGATTCAAGAATTATCTGCTCTTCTATTTAACTAGTACGTTTGTGTCACGAACTCGTCTTTCAGTTTTCCCCCTCAAAAAACCTTTAAAACTTAATACAAACATTTATCACATGTTGAAGTTTTGCAAGACGCAATTTTTGAGTCTTATCTTTCCCTGGTTCAAGAACTACCTTATTTTATTTTTGAAAACATATATTTGTAATTTTGTGTCACAAACTCCTCCATCTTTTTTTTTCATTAATCAGTTATTAATTTTAAATTATATACACCTTTATATTTATCACCTGTTGATGTTCTGCAACACTTAATTTCGAGGTCCAAACTCACCCTTGTTCAAGGATGATCTGCCCGTACACTTGATGCAATTTTTTCGTACACAGATACTAGTAAATTTGTGCCGAAACTTCTCCAATAGTTTTCTTTCAAAAGCTTCGATACTTTACACAAATATCAATCAACGTGTTGATGTTTTGCAAGCTGCAATTTTGAAGGCTTAAGATTCCGTGGGTCATGAACTAACTGCCTTTAAAGTTCTGACATTTGTTTCGTTTCAAACACATATACTTGTAGTGTTGTGTCGCAAACTTCTCCTTCAGTTTTCTTTTAATAGCTTATAAACTTTTATAATCATTTATCACCTGTTGAAGTTTTTCAAGACGCAATTTAGAGGTCTCAAATCCCTCAGGTGCCCGAGTTATCTTTATATTTGAAGCTTTTATGCCTATCCTGTAGAATTTTGTGAATAATAGTCAAATATGTTGCGCTAAGCCCATGGAGTAATCTGTTCTCTCATTTGATTCATTATAGTCAATGATGTACGACATGCATCATTCATTGAAATCTTTCGGTTCCATTGAATCAACTTTCTTTGCTTAAAGTTCCCTATTTTCAACAAGTATCTCATTCTCTAAAAGCACTCCCGGGGATGATAAGTCACATTCTGTGACTAGTTTTCGTTTTATCAGAATTTATATGATTTAAAAAGGGTTGAAGACAAGTAAGAATAAGTAATTTTATTGTGAAAAAAACATCAAATTATAATGATGGAAGGCATTTTCAGAATTGATCATGATCCAAATACAGAGTTGGAAGTACATATACACCATCAGATCTTTTTAGACGAACGTTGACAATTTGAAAATATCAGAAATATATGCAATCCTACATAATACACGTTGTTGAATCTTTAGGCGTCGGTCGGACACTTTAGGACAAACAAACATTTGAAGTCACAGGGAATCGCCGAGGTATAGACGTCTTCTTTTTGGCCAGCGATTAGGAATAATTACGCATGACAGAAATTGCACTATCGGTTTAAGCGTTAAGAGCTTTCACTTAGTAGCCGATCCGTGTGCGAGGAACGAACAACTCAGACGAAACAATATCGACATCCAATCAAGAATCATTTTTGATTCCTGTTTACGTAAAAAACCCGAGAGATGTTCCGAATATATACACGAATTTTGTAGACGTCGCCTACTTGTCGGTAGAGTTTATTTTTAAGAAAACGATTCACCATCTCAGAAAATTTCGTTGGCAGTGTTAAAGAATGAATAATGTTTTATGGCCCGTCGACTTCCGAGGTCATGTTGGGCGCAAATACTTATGTATAAAACTGGAATTATCCGACGTGAGCACGAAAGCACATGGACTCTCCCAAGATCAGGAGAACGGCCAATGTGCGAGTCCACCCGACCGGAAAATTTAAAAAGTGATCATTCATGCGTGTACTGAACTTTAAGTTAACAACATTAGAAAATAAATCAATGTAAACTAAAAATCCAAAAGATTTCTTCAAGTATAAAAGAAATAATAATTAAAAAAGCTATTGAAAACGGTAAAATTTCATAGAACATACGGGCAATAGAACCTAAAATCAGATTTTATTATATAAGTGAGTTGCTTTAAGAAAGTCAAAAATCAGTTCCAATTCGACAAAGCCAAGCCGCTGCCTCATACTATCAATTTCAAAATATCTGTCTCTGATAAAAGAAATATCAATACAATCTATAAAAATATGTTTGATAGTAAGAGGAGCGTTACATGGAATGTACACTGACATCTCTTCTCCTTTAAAAGGAAGAAATGCGTTAAGTGAGTATGACCAATGCCTAGTCGAGTCAAAACAGCTCTTTTCGATGGCATGACCTGTAACCAGGTAACCAATCGCCGAGGTCATGTCAGTAAAGGGTACTTCAACTGGTAGAATTTCAAGTGATAATGCCTCCTTGGTAGCTTTATCGGCCTCCTCATTACCGCGAATACAAATATGGCTTGGAAGCCACTGAAAACGAAATCAACATCATTAATCTTAGCTATTTATCAATAAGCCTTACGATAAGGGGATTGACAGTTAGTTCTTTCTCAATCGTTTGCATGCCTGACAGAGTCAGTTAAAATGATATAGCGAGAGAAACGTTCTGCTATCATATATGATCGAGTGCGAGATCAATGGCCTTAAGCTCGACTGAAAAAATGGAGGAGTTCTAAGGAAGGCGGAATTGATATATTTCGCCAGTTAAAATAGTGGCTGAAGCAACTTTTTCGCCATCTTTTGAACCATCTGTATATATCTCTTCATAAGATGTGTATTTTTCTTTAACTTCCAAGAACTTTGTTTAAATAATAGTTGAATCTGTTGTATCCTTTTTGCTTGAAACAAGACCGTAAAGAAACGTGGGACTTTTATATAAAGGAACATCAGGAACAATATGTTATCCCACGTCCTCTAAGTCAAAATCTAGAGAGCTCATATCAGCTTCACAGCGCAAACTAAAGAGAAGTAGAGGGTTCTTTTTCCTTTCAAAAACCTCTCCATATTTTGGTCCAAAAAAAAACACAACTTTTTCAGTAGGATTATCGGGATTTGATTTAAGTTTTGAATAACATTGCATGGAAAGCTTTTCCATGTGTAAATTTAAGGAAGGCTCATTTGCTTCTGTATATAGACTGCTAACTGGTGATGCTCTTAATACCCCCAACGCCAAGCGCAATCCTTGATTATGAATAGTATCAAGTTTGAGAAGGTATGAAGGGCGCGCAGAACCATAAAAAACACAGCCATAGTCTAACGTTGATCTAGCAAGTGCCCTATAGAGGCACAATAGAACCTTTTTATCGGCTCCCCAATCCATACCGGATACAACATGTTAAAGATTAAGTGCCTTTTGGCATTTATTTTTCAAATTGTCAATATACCGAATAAACGACAGTTTAGAATCTAAAAGAAGTTCTAAAAACTTAAATTCCTTGACCACTTCAATCCACACTCCGCCAAACTTTAATTCTTGATCGGAGTGATTTAATCTTGATAGACAGAAATGCATACATTTAGTTTTTGTCTTAGAAAACATGAATCAGTTTTCATTGGACCGTTTGAAAGATTGTTTAAAACTTTTTGCAACTGCCTTGCAATTGTATGCATATGTTTTGATCTGAAGCAGATACAAATACGTCAACGGAGAGAAAACATTCCACACCAGGTCAAACGGTTTTAACGATGTTGTTTATTTTGACACCTAATGGTGTCACCGATAAAATACTCTCCTGAGGAACGCCCATTTCTTGTTCATGAGGATCAGATAGAGTATCTCCAACATGGACTCTAAACTGATGTTCATCCAAAAACGCTGAGATGAAAAGGCAAGGCAACCTCGAATAACGAAATCATAGAGGTCGTTCATAATTTCACACTTCCAAGTGGTGTCATAAGCACTTTCGAGATCGAAAAAGACAGAAACAACATGTTCCTTCTTTTTAAGGTTTCTCGAATAAATGTCTCGATGCGAACAAGATGATCAAGAGTGCTACTCTGTTTACGAAAGCCGCTTTTGACTTGCGTAATAAGATGGTTCTTTTCAAGAAACCAGACAAGACGATCATTTACCATTCTTTCCATGGTTTTACAGATGCAGCTAGTTAATGCAATAGGGCGATAATTTGAAGGATTTATGGAAACTTTACCTGGTTTATTTATTGGAATAACGATAGCTCAAAAGGCTGGAATGCTTCCCGTCTTCCATACCTGTTATAAATTCCATGTAAGCAATGAAGGGAACGAGGTGCCAAATGTTTGAGGAATTGATAATGACTATCATCTGATCCGACAGCAGTATCGTGACACCTTTTTAAAGCTTTTTTGTTCAATTCCTTAACGGAAAAGTGTCTATTATAGTGTTTCAGATTTCTGGGACTAAATTTAAGTTTAGACTTTTCTTTTTCACTTGGAAACTTCTGAAATGAAGGTGAATAATTTGTAGAGGAAGATTACTTGGCAAACGTGTCTGCTTAGACATTAGCAATATCATGTTTAGAAGAAACTGTATATCTTCATCTGTTTTAAGATGGCCAACATTAAGTGATGTATTCTTCCCCACCAATTTTGCGTATCATGTCCCAAGTCTTTTTGACAAATGATCTAGAATTTAATCTAGAGACATACTATCTCAAAGGCGAACGCTTACTTTGTTTTATAGTGCGACGTGCCTTTGAACGTGCAATTTTAATTTTGTAAAGATTTTCCCTTGAAGGACTTCAGCCAAATGCTCCGAGAGCACGCTTTCGCTCAGCTATTGCCTTTTTACAATTTTAATTAAACCATGGTTTATTAGGGTATTTTGGATCAGGCGATGTTTGTGGTATAGGTTTTTCTGCAGCAGAATTAAGTAAATATGAAAGCAGTTCAGCAGAGTTTTGACATTCATCAAAGACTTCTGGATTTATCGGTAGTTCACATGTATTACTAAAAAATTCCAAATAAGCCTTATGGAGTTTCCAACGCCTAGGGCGCTCCTGAATAGATAGTCCTAACTCGTAGATCTGAATAGGGAAATGGTCACTACAATGAAGGCCAGAAACTACTTTCCATGAAAAATGTGGAAAAATATCAGGACTGCAAATAGTCAAATCAAATGATGAATAATTTCCAGTTGCAGGATGAATATTAGTTTTAGATTTATCATTTAATAAAACATGATCATGCCTTGGTACAAAATCCTCAACAGAACGACATTTGTCGTTTGTATTGGAGCATCCCCATAACCTATGGTGAGAATTGAAATCTCTCATATAAAAGGTTGTGGTAGCTGATCAATGAGATAATCAAGTTTTCTACCATCTATAAGGGAACTAGGAGGAAGATAAATAGAACACATTGTATTTTTTTTATTTAAAGGGATACAGCTACTGCTTGCGAGGAAGTATTTAAAGCAACATGACGATGAGGAATATTGTTATTTACAATAATTCCCACACCACCAGATGCTTTCTCACGTTCTGTGTAATTACTCAAATTGCAAGAATGATATTTGAAGGAAAGCTTGTCTGTATCTTCAGAAACGTTGCTTGTAAACATACTGCAACTGGTTTTTGTTTCAATACTTGTAGATAAAGTTCTTCGAAATTGGCCTTGATGCTGCGACAATTCCATTGTATTATATCATTCGTCATTATGGAGGTAATTGTAAAGAATAGACCACTTATTAATGGAAGTAAAAAAATACCCAATAATTTAATACCAGTTAAATAAATCCTATTCGCACCTTGCCTAATTACATCAGAATGTTTTATTTTTGACGGTGGTGGGTTTAAAGGAGGAGGAGCGGGTGCATCCGACTCCGCTTCGTTGTCTGATCCCCTCAATTCAGCATATCGATTGCCTGTCGAAACTGGAGGAGGAACCTTCTCCACTTCCACCGAGGCAACATCTGCCCTCTCTTATTGAAGGCGAATCTTTCTCCGACAAGCAGTCTCTGGTTTAACATTATCAGTACAAATAGCTTTTGAAGCTGAAGTGACGTTTGGCGGCCTGTCAGCTGTTGAGTTACTTGACACAGAAGAATTTGATTTTCATCAACTCTCTTTGAAGTTTCTTGGAACGAAATTTCTCCAGCAAGTGCCTTATTTATTTTTTCTTTTGCCTGAGGAAATAAGTCAGTTATTACTTTAAGGAGACGTTCGCATCAACTACAATTGTCAGGTTACTTTTTTCGGCTGCAAGTGCCTTGACTTCATTTGCATATGTTCCCACTGTTCCATTGGGATTCAAAGCAGCCTGTCTCGATTCTACGATCTTTCTGGCTTCGTAAAATGAAACAGACAGTCTGCACTTGACTTCGAGAATCCTTTTTTTGAATTATGAATTTGAAGCATCGTCTGGAATTAGCTGCATGTGCCTGTCTACAATTGAAACATTTCAGGTCATTTCAACGGTGATTGACGATCAACACTTTACGACAAGTTTGTGGATAAAAATGCCCTAGGGCAAGACATGACGAGCCGATTGATCGGATCGGGTCCGCCCGACCTCCCATTTTTTCTCAACACAGGGCCTAACCAATTCCAGAGCTCACTAAACCACGTTAGCAGTGTTAACAGGGCGTTAACGGGAAAACCGTGGATTAATCAGTAATTCGCGTGCCCTTAACGTCCGGCGTTTTAACTTTAATATCCTCGATCTGAGGCCTATACAGCCCCGTTAATTTTTGTGACGTCACGAATTCGCCAAGTAATGGCGGTATAAACAAAAGTGACGGTGCAATGCATGACGCGTTTGAGCCAGAGTTTTTGTAACTTTATGGCTCGTTTTGAAGCGTTTCAATGAATTATTTCGCAATCTATGCTAAATAAATACTTTAGCCTTTCTTTTCATGCCATAGGGCATCAATTCACGTTTTTCTCGGGCTCACCCTCAAAATGTGTTAACGGACTCGTGCTTTGCACTCGAGCGTTAAACCATTCTTCGGGTCTCTGAAAATGTTAACACCCTAGACGTTGATTAACCCTAAAGTATTCTCACCTGCTAAACCATTATATCCTTTCTAAGTCTCTGTCACATTGGTCTAGGATTTTAGTGAGAGACAAATGGTCGGAAAGAATGAGTCCTTGTTATCGGAAATCTAACCCGGGACCTCTAGATTATCGACTGGACGTGCAACCAACTGTGCTATTACGGTGGATCTTTCTGAAACTTTCGTTGAAAAGAAATTGTCAGAGAAGAACAAACTGTGTCCATCGCAGTCTTTGCATATTTCGTAGGGTAGCCTATATTGAACTTTTTTTTTTGCTTTTAGAATATTTCCTGAATCTAGGAATCAAAACTACTTCCTAACCATTTAGCTAGGACACTCGTAGGTTTCCTTTTGTGGATCTGTTCGTATTTTCAAGCATTTTTTTTCAGATCAAAAACCGTAACTAACTGCATAATGATCGAGTTCATGTGCAGATTTGGGTAAGATATATCAAAGGTTACGCTAACGTTTGCTATTTTGTAGCATACCGCTTTCTTGGCATTATTAAATTACGGGTCTCTATTAATATAAAAATGAACAGATAAATAAGATTGTAACTTCGTAACTGCTATGCTAAATCACTGGACCATTTAGGGAGATGTATAATTATAAACTTGACAACTTCATTTCTGTCGCAACCTTGTTGCATATAGTTTGCGACAACAGTTTGAGAAAGAGCGTTCTTACAAAAAAATCGAAAAAAAGGTTAACGTTTGCATCGATGATGAAATAGGTAAACGTATGCGAGCTATTAAAGGTTCGGTCACTCTGAATCATACTTGCGTTCTCGAGATTTTCGCTTTACTTCGACTTTTTCCGCTGGAACCGAATATAGATTGGGTTAACCCGGAAATAAACCGGAAGTGGTGCCCTGGTCTCCAAAATCCTGTAATACGAAACGCAAGATAGCGGAAATAAATTTTTTTCGCCATCTGTAAACTTCGACCCAATTTTACATTTATTTAGAGGCATATATGTATGTATAATTCTGATACTTTGATTGTAAAAAAAATAGTCTGCAAAGGCAATTACACATAATTATAAATATGATAAATTCCCAAAGAAAATTATGAGAATTGTATGATGTGTATCTCATAAGAATCGCTTTGCTATGTAAAACATGTATATTCTTAGACAATATATTTTGACAATATTGTATTAATACAAATTTCTTTAGAAAGAGAAAGGGGTTAGACATATATTAACTGATCAAATAAAATGCCATTTGATCAGATATTTTGCTAAGTAATACGCCCTTCATCTGTTTTCCTGTAAGTTATTACAAAGTTTTAGAGTAATCAGAGTTTTAAGTCAAAGTAGAGGTCAAATAGGAACTATTTAATTTGCATAGCAATATTCAACATCTTTTTATATTATTCTCTATATCAAACGTTACAGTACTAAACAGACAAAACATATTTCCTGTTACATGCACATTATGTTGTTCATGTAATGAAAATGTATTGATAAAATGTAAACATCTCCTCGTTAGCAGAGTGGTTAATACGCTAGACTCGTAACCTAGTGGTTGTGTGTTCGAGCCCCACCAGGGGCGGGTAGTGTATTTGGGAAGGATACTGCATACAACAACAAAAAAAGACTGGTTTGGGAATACAGTTAGTTAGACATTTGGATAATACAATAGATCAAATACAGGTTAATCTAGATTGCTATTTATCAGATGGAATGGCCAGGCAAAATGTCCATGTATCATTCAGATAGCTTGTCAAATTTGATTTTTTTACCCTGCTAAGCAGACATAATTCAGTTGATTTTCTGCAAGAAAGCCACATTAGGCATGATCGGTCACGCATTTAGGAAAATGTACAAGTCAGATTATTTCGGTTTCGGTAATTATGTATTTGAATTTCCTTGGAGTAAGATTTTCTTTGAATTCTTAATTATGTTAGGGAAAACACATATTGGCAAGTTTGACCGCGTTCAAAAAATTACAGAATTGAAATGAGGATTACTACTAAATATACTTGGAGATGTAACAGGCTGAGACATTCGTCTGCCTAGTAAAGCCAGCCATGATTCTTATAGTGCCAATAACACTTATGGGTGGATCTACGCAAAGCCAATTGTAAAAAAGTTTAAACAGTTTTGTTACTTATTCGAAACTTCAAAAGTAAGCTTTAGTGTACGGAAATAGTTTGGAATTCTTTAAGATTTTCCAGATTATGCACCTCTTCAAGTCTTTGTTGTCGATGAATCTTGGTTATGAAAATCGATGGTGCTCAATGGGAGCTTTTAGGATCACCATGAGTCCGGCGTCTGTCGTCCTCCACCAACAATCTAAAAACTTCTTCTGCTGAACTGCTGGGCGGATTTTCATGAAACTTTATCAGAATGTTCTTTGGGAGACCCTTTTCACAAACTGTTCGCGAAATTTGATTGGTAAAAAAAACCGGGCGTGTCAGGCCCTCATCTCCTCCTGAACTACTTGGCCGACTTTTATGAAACTTTACCAGAATGTTCCATCGGTGACTCTTATCGCGAAATTTTGATTGGCCCATAAATAGGGGCGCGAGACAGGGCGGGGCTCATTTTGAGCTTGAAATCTTTTATCTACATCTCCTCGTGAACCACTGGGTCGATTTCATTGAAACTTGATCAGAATGTTCCTTGGGTGACCGTTTTTTAAAATTATTCGCAAAATTTTGTTTGGCCCGTAAATATGGGGTTGGCAGGGTAGGACTTATTTTGAGTTTCCTTAGTAATGATTGGTAGGGCAGGGTATATTTTCACTTAAAATTCTTGGAATAACATTCTCTCTTTAACAATCAGCAAATGTGTATGAAACTTTGCCAAAAATCTACTTGGATGAGATCCACTGGACTAATTAAATTCAGGTGAGCAGTTTAGGGCCATTTTAGTCCTCTTGTTAATTGTTTACATCCAATTTTTATCCAGTTATAGGTCCTAGCCGATTATACAATGCATCTATTGATTAATATTTCAATTGTCACTTTAAATCTATATTCTATAATTGACCAAAAAAGAAACAAACCGCAGGTATTTTGACTACAGACTATTTCTTTTTACAACCTTGGGCACAAAATTTTGGGTTAAAAGCTGAAGGACCTACTTGAACGTTTATAGATTAAACGGTGACCCTACATTTTAATGGTTTTAAATGATTAAAGTATTAAAGACTATAATTTTAAGCCAATAATAAGTGGTTGTTCGAAAATCGCGTTGAAATTACGTGAGACATGCAAGTAGGATGACGTTCAATGACGTTATATCATTTGCGTCGACATTAACAGTGAATTGGATAGTAAAGGCGAGTCAAACGAGGAAAATCTCACATACGTATTTACCAAAAACTTATCAAAGAGAGGTGTTCGTCAGTATTTATTCTAAACGACTTTCAAGATTTTTAATCGGAACTTATTGCGCTGTATTATGCACTCACTCTCAGCTTAATGCAGAATTTTGATTTCAATTTGGTGAAAAAAATTGTGTCAGATTTTCTGATTTTAAATATACTCTTAAATTGCCTGGTATGTAACACACTCAACAATACTCTGGGGCCTTTTGTTTACCTACAGTTACTTTTTTTTCATTCGGAACATCACTCGGCCATTTCCGTAAACTGCAAAAGACCTTGGATGTATGTAAGGCGGATGGGTATGTAACAAATCGTGCATTTTGTTAGGCGGAAAAGTGTAAGAAAAATTAGCACTGTAGATTTATATCTTTTACAGTAAATAATGGTTGAATTTTTTTTTCTTTTTTTTTTTTTAAATGACGAATCATTCTAAAAAGTTAAGATTTTTCAGTCGTTATTTAAGAATCTAAAGATATTTATATTATGATACGATGGTTAACGTTAGTGGCTTAAACGAGTAGCGTTGACGACGTCGAATGTTTTCACTCAAACTTTCGAGGGCTAACGCCATTTTAACTGACGTCATCGAGTCTTTCCAAGGTTTTCCCTTAATTTTAAAAAATAGTCCGTCTATGTAAATCCGAGGCTGATCGTGAGATTTGCCGAGTGGTGTTCCGAATGTTACTTTTTTATCCGTAGTTTAATCTTATGGTTCTCCATCCGGTCACATTCGTTTAAGACGTTTTTGATTGACCGGACGAAGGACAGAAGTATTAAACGTTAGGAGAATTATGTTTTCTTTGATTGATCAAGGTGTGGCTTAATGATTTAAATACTAACATTTGTTTCAATTACACGAAAGTAATTGAAAAGGTGTTTATTATCAATGAACTCGAATTTTTTGTAAAAAATGCAAACATCACAATAGTCATCTAGAGTTTACTTAAGATCTGCATTGATGCTCAGAGTAAATGTATTAATGGTGGGTTTGGTTTTTTTTTTGTTTTTTTTTTTTTCATATATCATGTCAAATTTTGAAACGGTTTTCATAGGCCTACATTTATTTCTGCAGATGCAGGGCTTGTGGTTTAGATTTACGTAAAAATCTAGACATCTTTTTAGAGTTGTAGTTTATGATAAATAAAGAAGGAATTGAATAAAAAGGATACATAATTATCTTCTCAACAAAAGAATACTTGAAAAAAAATAGAACAAATAACCTTAAATGGAATTACTACTTTGTCTAAAGATTCAACGCTCTTGATACTTATTTTAATGAAAACCATTGGTTTTCATATACAATGGTAGCCCATCATGACATTGCGTAACTTCAGATTGGGATAAAAAGCGAAAGTAAAGGTTATCTAAAGAAGAAACTTACACCATTTGTTAAATTAGACTCAATATAGAAAAAGAAGAGCTAAAAAAATATGGTATTACGAGAAAATATCAAAACTACAGCCTCGAAACTCAACGTTTTTGACATAGATATGCCGCAAATATTAGTTTCTATTGTGTATGAAGTGGCAGAATAAATGAAGCTTTTTCATATTTGAGTAAAATGGGAGTAATTAAAATGTTTCGAAAGGTTATATCACACGGTACCTTAATTTTTTAACACTTGTACACGCATGTGACCTTCAACTTACGTGGCTGTTCCTTTAAATTTTCTTTATTCAACCAACAGTCCGTTATTATTAAAAACACTTATCTATAATGATTTGTTACACTATTCCTTTCATGTTCAGAATGGTTAAGGGTTAAAGTGACGTCATCAAATGCATTATTTGACGCCATTCTCATAACGAAAATATAACGTTGCTATTCATACTAAGCTCATTTGCATAGTTATTCAACTAGTGCAATAACACCCATATAATATCAAAAATATTCAACTGGGTTACTCCCGCGACGTAGGTCATGTACAAACGAAATTATTTTGAGTAAAGAGAAAATGTGACTGGTAATATCGTTAACTTGACATTCACCTCGATCACAACCTCTAGAGCTTTTTAAGGCCAGGATTTGTACAGGATTTGTCTAAAGAAAGTAATTCTAAAGAACGCGTGTTGCCAAATCTCTGAATGATAAGAAACTAGCTGTCTAGGTTCTTGCGTTGGAATGCGTGTTGTGGGCAGCTAGTAAGAGTACATGTATGACTTTATCATATCTTCTAGTATTTTCATAACGTCGACGTCATTCTAAAACATCGTTATAACAGCTTAATTAAAGCTGTAGTTACGATGTTTTAGAATGACGTCTACGATAAGCTAATGATGACCTGACAAACATTGATATCTACAGCCGCTCAAGTATAACAGCTACTATTTTCTTAAGGCGCCTCGCCGGAAACATACACAAAACAAAAAACGAGGCGTTAACGATAGCCATGATTCTCTCACTTCGCTGTTAACACGATCACAATTTGCACATATTGCTACAGTTAAAAGCATGTCAGTTAATTAAATACAAGTAAAATATGATATAAGATCTAACGAATACCTTTAAATTTCAGCAATCTGTCCATTCAAAGTTCTAACTTTCTCGCAGATTAAGCCAGGAACCGCCTTCATGTATCATAAGATCGCAAGATGTAGAGAGTTGTGTCACGTCACTTCTACCTGTTACGTCATTTCATAATTAGTTTTCATTTGAGACGCATTATGGGATATTGGTATTGTCAAAGAATTCGGTGTTGATCAAGGCCGTATAAAGGCAAAAGAGAGATATTTTGTAGAAAAGTTTGCAGTATTATAAATTCGTTATACGGTTGCTTTTCTGGGTATATAAATCAAATATAATAATAATAATAAAAGATGTCAACCCTCGCCTGTGTCGCGGGTGATATCATTTTTTCCAGTCAGGAAAAAGTCGTCATATACCCCGGCAAGAAACCGTATAACTATTCATGTAGCAAAAATGTTTTCGTTTACGCGACTTAATTGTTAAATTTTATGGGAATTCTTGGAAAGTTTTAACATGATAAATGTTCGAACTAAATGTCGGTTCTTTTCGAAACTGGGACTGATCCGTTGGAAATCACGGTAAAAGGGTTCCTTCACTCAACGCAATCTGGATTACGCAATTAAGGAGACCGACATTCTGCCCTAGAGATTTCTGTTATTTTCTCGTATTGTTGCCACCGATTTGCCTTATCAAAAAATTAAATAAATAGAGGATAATCGTTTGTTTCAGTGTAAGATCGATTTATATTTTATCGAGTGAACAACAAAAGCTATATTTTCACGAGTGGTGGAGCCACGAGTGAAAATATAGCTTTTGTTGTTCATGAAATGAAATATAAATCGATCTTACACGAAGAACATTCGATTATTCTATTTCTTTAATGCAAAAATGAGACAAAATGTGAAATTTCTAGGACATATTTTCGTAAAGCGCGTCATTTTGCACGTGATTGCTATGCAACGTTCATTGTGACGTTACTTATTTCTCCCCGCATAGATGACGTCAGATAGGATGAAATGCACAAAAGCCGGGTATAAGTTTTTGATAATTTCACTGGTTTTGTGGTGAGATTATCAAGTGATAATCTACCGTTATTTCTTGATAAACCACCGAAAAGTATTAAAGAAGATATATATGTCACCGCAACATTTTTGGATAGCGGCGTTCCAAAAGTACTATTTCTACCTCAATAACAAGGGTATTAGATATTTTTGTAAATATGTCTTATTATAAAGACGGATGTACAGTGTAAAAGTATCTCGATTTTTCTAATATTTCTTTCATAGTCTTAACGGTAAATCTACTTTTCCCCCATTTCAAAAGGGGTCGTCCCAAAAGTAGCAAAACCATCATTTTTAGCCATGCCCTTTATATGATTTGCGGCGTTTTTTGTCTAACAAAGCTGTTTTTCTTGCTGGTTCAGTCCTAGATATGATTTTTATCTTAATAATTGTATGTCATCGATTTTCTTTGAAATGAAATGAATAACAAACTAGACATTTTTCGCATTTGATAAAAACAGGGTTGTCCCAAAAGGTTTTAGTTATACCTAAAACTGCTACCTATTTGTTAATAAACGGAAATTTTTTAAACTATAAGGAAAATATTTAGAGAAAAAAGTAGTGTTTATTGATTTTACTATTTTATTTACGATGTCCCCAAAATGATAATTTATTTCTAGCTTATAAAAGAGGTCGTATAAAAAGAATCGAAATTCATTATATATCAACATGTAGTTCTTGGAAATTACAATTTTTAATCGCATGAAATGCATTTCTAAGTGGTTTAGACTGAATTTAATTCAATTGTTCCATTGAAATTGTCAAATCTTAACACATTTAAAATAAAAAGTAAACAAAGCATTGTTAAATCCAAAAAGGGTCGTCCCAAAAGTAATCAGTTTTACGGGAAAACTAATGTGTATTTAGGATTGGTTTCAGAGTATTTTTTTTCACACTTTAAAGAAGGATTTGAAAAGAAGTAAAATGTCTCTAGCTTAGGATACGTTTGTTTTATCAATTAAAGGGTAAATGTTGTTTTCCCATTATGGAAGGGTCTTTTCAAAAGCATTTAAAATGAATATACATTAACTTTATGTTAATGAAAAAAAATTTATTCTTAAAATATCCAAGTACTTAAGCATATACAAGCATATTACTCGTATTACTTTCTTTGAAAAATGAAATAAAAGCCTGTCATTTACTATAGGGATGAGTGCCTTTTTCACTACGTTCATTGGAGTATAAAATGCAATTGCCTTGGTAAATGGCAAATAACGCCCGGAGGGCGTTATGTTTAAGCCATGTGCTAAGGCAATTGCACTTTATACTCCAATGAACGCATTGAAAAAGACACTCGGCCCTTACAATTGCAATCCTCTAGATCGAAGAAACTTGTGAAATACTCGGTCAAACATTAAAGCTTCAAGTCTACTTTCTGCGCGTGTAGATTATACTAAATCTATATTTAGATCGTGTATTTTTTTTCTCGCTATCGAAGTTGAATGGCATAAAATCAAACAAATGACACACAAATAAACGACAATTTTGAAATTCGTAGAGGTACTTTTGACCAAAAACTTATTTCTGCCAAGTAAGCCTATAATTTTAAACTAAAACGGCGTGGTCGGTCTTAGTTGAGGATTGCTTGATGGTCTTCGATGACTCGCTGATTGTAAACGTCGCTTCAGAATCAGAGCTGCGTGTTTGTAATCGTAAATTCTTTGGAAAATATCTTGATTTCAAATAGATTATATAGAAATGTTGCGATATGGATCGAGGGTTTTTCGAGTTTCTAAAACACAGGACTTGAAGATCGAAGGTTGGGGATTTCCCGAAAGACCTATTGCATTTTATACAGAAATAAAGTGCAATGGATTTCCCCACGTGATGCGATTTAAACCAATCAAAATTCTTTATTTTATTGGATTCCAATTATTCATTACATCAACCGATGCGCGTTTTTTAACCAAAAAACTAATGTTATTTTAAGGCAATTCAAATTTCCATTATTGAGAGTGATGTAAAATAAAACGATATTTCTGAATAAAACCTAGGGATAACGTTTTAGCTGGGTGTTCCAAAAGTCCGCGGACTTTCTTCATATCTCGACGACTGTTCAACAGAAACAATTGAAATCAGCAAATGATGAATAGCAAACATTCGGGGGTACATGTCTAACAACTACACCACTTTAATTCACATTACGCGTTCAACAGGCGTTGCCATAGAGACACACATAACATTAAGCGGCGCAAAGAACAATTTTCATGTTTAACTATTACACATCATGCGACTGTTGCACCAAGTATTTTGCCTAACACTCAAATACAATTCTTAGATTTTCGCATGTTACTTATATAAGGCCAAAATGGTATTTCCGGATAAGTTCATTGCTTGAAACATGTTTCTTTACAAGAATGAAATATATTGATCGATATAGGTGGTACATAAAATACAGCAACCAGGACGTCAGAATGACAACGCCGGATTGCCTTCTGTTACAGAAATTAACTCAATGAGATTAGGTGATCAAAAGGATCGTCGCTGACACCTGATTAAGAGCCACAACAACATTATTTTCACCATAAATTTGTAAAAATTTCGAATGCAAGTTGACTTTATTTTGGCATCAAATGAAGGACAAGTATTAACTGTTTGTAAAATCTGTTTCTGAATTAAATGACATAATGTCAGACCATTTAGACACTTTACTATAGTTAAAGTTAAAGCCCTGTAACCCGGAAATTGATGATATAAATGCGCATTTAGAGAATATTTGTAGCAATTCGAAATTAGGGATAATCTTATTTAATAAACAAGTATATATTTTGAATATCTCGACGTGAACAACCTACTTCAGAAACTCGTGGTGTGCGTCGCTTGGTGCATATTGCATGTCTTTTGACACTTGTATCATGACATCTGTTTGGCGTCCTTCTATAATATTTGGTGTGCGGACAAATAAAGCTCAATTAAATGATATGATTTATATTTACATATGATCGGCAGTTTTTGAGATATGGCATGTAGTTATATACGCCTTGATATACGACACCTCCGTGGATTTACAAAAAGAATGGTGAAAAATAAGACTGTTCTATGAATTCAAAATATCGTTTGGAAAACGGATCAAATGAAAATGCTCAAGCTAGAAAAAAATCTCCGCCCCCCGCCATCAATTTCCGAGAAAAAAATCTAGAACCGCGTATGATGATTTGAAAGCTTGTACATGGCCCAGACATAAACACAAACATACAAATCAAAATATTGATGGCAATTTCATGTATTTCAAATAAAAGGAAAATACCCTTTTAGTGTAAATGATCTTAAGTTTAAACGGTTATCAAAACGAAGGTTGAGACAAGTTTTGAATGTCTTAGCATCTTATTTAGATCTCGCAAAAGTCTACAGTAAATAATCAGCTAAAGGAATAAGTGGAAGTATTTCAGACTTTTAGGTGAATCTTGCTTGATTCGTTGAACTCGAGAGGATTTTCATCAATTCTACTAGACTCTGGCATGAGGCGCTAATCATCGCATGTACCTGAATGTTGTTGCATACGATCCAGCATTTATCTACAGATGACTGTTGTCTAAGCGGTAAAGCAACTGCTCTGATGTGAGTCTGATCGGTGTCTATGGTATTGTCCTTTTAACAAGGTAAAAAAGCTCTGAGTTTAGGCTGATTTATTTTTACAATTCATCTGAAATTCGGAATGTACTAATTCCGTTGGGATGGTACTAGAAAGCGTAAATTATTATCGGCTTTTCCTGAACGCATTTTATCCAGGTTAATTGATAAACACTTATTTCAACTCATTACAAAATGCATGCCAGCAATCTCATTAAAATCATCTCTACGAAACCACTACGCTATCGCTGCGTTACGGCAGGGGCATAGCGGTAGACAATATGGTGGATCTGATTTTAACGAGATTGGCATGTGGGAAACATCTTTGTTTGGTGTCGCACCAAAGCATTGGCGTAAAATCGGAAAATATTTATGTTTTAATCTTTTAAATCGGGAAAATAGAATTTAAATCCATAACTTAAACTTTTTTAAAGATTGCTATTTATAACAAGAGCCATGTCGGACATGGTCAACCACCGCCATGAAAGCCCGATAGTAAACTGAAGCCTAAAATAACAAAGGGCTATAACTCCAAAAGAATGCAAGCAAGAGTTGTAGGTCATATACACTGCTCTTCTCCATCATGAGCTCTATCCACAAATAAAGTTTCAAGTTGATAGCTTTTAAACTTAACAAGTAATGCTCCGGACAAGTTTTATAATGGAATGACGGACGGAGACCATTACTATATCCCCTTCGTCGAAGGCGGGGGATTAAAAGGCATTTCACATTCGAAGGTTTTTGCTACCGTAAAGTCGAATCGATTTGGGTCTCCTTAAGTCAATAAATATCAAATTCTATTGAAACCTTTACTGGATAAATTTATCGTTTAACGTAATAATCGGAAAGGGGACCCACACGCTTGTTGCTAAAACAAATTGGAGGTGAGAAAGCATGGTTGGTCGTTTTCGGTAGTTTTCAATCTACCCCATTATTTTTGATATACCACATTGTACGACGGAAACACTCCTAGAGAGCCTCAGACCCTCATTGGCCTCTTGTTTATATACAGATTTAAAAAATTAAAGATTTATTTCCGCATTTATAGGTAGAAATTCAGATGAACTGTAATCGTTACTCGGATAAAAAAACATTTTTTAAAAAGCGCATTGGTGTCTCAATCTGCAGAGAGATTGACTAAAATGCAGAGGTTATACTTGTCTGAGAAAGTGTCGGAATCAATAATAAGGTGAAATAAACAGCCGCAATTTTTCTTTTACTAAAATACTGATATTACTGGCGCTAAATCGTATTTAATCAAAAAAATATATAGGAAATCTTCAAAGTCTTATCAATATTTTCTAAGATTGTGATATGAATAAAAATAAAATAATCTTCCATGTCATTTTTGTTTCAATTTGTTGATTCATTTCTACCTATTCTATGCGAGGGACTCTGCACTCGAATACTAGTGTTAGTTTTGGATTCATACCAAACCTTTACATATGCCCCCCTTAGATTATCCCGTTATCAAATGCTCGTACCTGTAATATATTTGAGGAAAATCGACCCCGATCTTATTCTTGTTTTATTTTTAAACAATTTATCTATTGAACAAATAATCAGAAACCTAGTTCTACTACCCTATCTCCTCTACTCTAAAACCATATTTCCATGAACAAAGTTGTATTATTCGAGTTTCTTCTTAGTCCGGATGAAGTTTGTTCCGTATGCTCTCTTTTCCTGAAAAATGATTCACTTTTTTTTAATTTGACATCTGCTCGTAGAAATAAACTATAATCGGCCGATATTTATACAAAGATTTCATGTTCGATACCATATAAGTTTTATATATTTACGTTAAAAGCAATTACTGGATTGAGAAACAATTGCATTTACTCTAATGTTTAAAAAAAAATACATGTAGGAGCTACCGTTAAGAATAAAACCGGACCTATATTGTATTTCATATTCATTTATTTTCATCAACGGAAGTATACATCAAGTACACAAATTCGTTTGTTTTTGTTTGTTTGTTTTTCGGTTTGCTAGGTTAGAAAAAAATAGGTATTTTTTTAAAATATTTTTAAGGAGTATATCTTTAATATTTGTTTGTTTCTTTTTAATGATAACTGAGTTGCTTCAACTTGTCAGATATTAATTGCGTTGTGAATAACTATTTAATAATGTCTAGTAAGTACCGGCATTCCTTCCGATTCCGTTTACCATTTACGTAATCGTAAATGATAAAACGTCATAAATAGGTCACTTCTCTTATCTTGGCACTTTCACTTGGCACGTCTTATCTAATTCAACGCGATTTTCGACCAAAACTTCACGTGGTGACCCCAAATTTTTATTGGCTTAAATGTACGTCTTTAATTTTTACATAATTTAAGATTTTTTGTGTCATTGGTACCATTGAGAAAACATCTGTAGTCCAAAGACGGCCGTGTTTTTGTTATTTATAGAATAAAGATTTGAAATGCATATTGTAAGGTTAATCAATAGTTTGCATTTTCATTCGGCTAGGATCTACTGTCAGACGAAAAATGGATATAAACGTAGTAAAACAGACGTTTAACGGAATGTGGCTAGGTGGGTGGCACTGTATTTAAAAGTACAGCTGAAATTACAAATAAATACAACCTTCAAAATGACCTCGAAATATTCATTTTGAACATGGTTGAAAATGGTGCATTTCTGAAAGAAAGCACTTTTTTACGTACATAGGCGCAAATGTCTTAAAGGATAAGTGTTAACAATTCCACACACCGTACGGATGGATTAAGGATACAGCGGATGTAAAACGGATGTTATCGGATACGTAGCGTTTCTTCCTCGTATTTTGTGCGCGGATGAAATCACGATGGACTGAAGTTCAACGGACAGAGCGTATGCAAAGCGTATGTACAGGGTAAGAAACAGATGCAAAGCGTCTTTTCAACGGATGTAAATATTTAAATACGTTTTACATCCCCAATGAGTCCGTAAGTGCAGTGGGACCGGGCTTTTACATAACATTCTGTTTCAATTTTACGGAGGTAGTCTGTGGTAGGTGGTCTCTTATATTAACGTAGATTTCCAATATGGGTCCTTAAGCGTATGCCAATACATATATTCTGACATGCGTTTAGGAGAAAGGCCGTTAGGTAACAAAATAGGTCTTCTGGAATACCAGGCTTGTGAAATTGGGGTAAAAGATAATATGGCCTTGTCCTTTGATTTTTCACGGACAATTAATCTTGTTGCCTACACTTATAAAACCATAGTCCATCATTTTTTTTATCAATGAATAATCCAAGGGCGGAAATACATTTTGTTCAACTCAAGATGTCGCATATTTAACCCTTGGTCCTTTTGGGGTGCCAAAATAAGCACGGATGCAAACAATGACTGTGACATAATTAGTTTCAAGTATCATTTTGGTGATTTTTCTTCAATAAGTTACACACACTTACAAAACGTAAAATACTGTGTATCTCATGACAAGTACGATATGCCACAAATAATATGTTTAGGAAGCTAAGAAGCAGATCATCAAGAGCATCACTTTGGGCTGACTGGAAAAACCGTAAACTTTATTTGGTATCTAGTTGCAGAAGATCTTAACAAAGTTGGCCAAACATGCAACGACGCTGTCCTGTGACGCAAACGACATATTATTCTCATATCTGTGATATTAATAAACCATTTCTTTTCAGGTTGAACTTAGGCCAACATTGATTTTTCATTGTTTGATTCCCAGCAAAAATGTTGATTCTGATATTCAACTGCTGAAAGTTCATGTTATGATCGAACAAGAGACCAAGGCGACAGTCAGATAAACATATATTTTTGAGTGATGAAAATAACGATGTAAATTGTACCACATGTATAAATCAGTATTTGAATTTAGTTTTATATGCTGTATTTACCAAAACAATTTCCTTTTAAAACTGTGGTACTTTTAGTACTTTGATTATGATTTTTTTACTAATTAGCTGTCATATGACAAGCATAAAATCACAAAAAAAATGATCTTTCTTTAATGCTTTTCGGTGGTTTATCGAGAAATAACGGTAGATTATCACTTGATAAACTCACCGCAAAAGCAGTGAAATTATCAAAATCTTATACCCCGCTTTTGTGCATTTCATCCTATCTGACGTCATCTATGCGGGGCGAAATAAGTGACGTCACAATGAACGTTGCATAGCAATCACGTGCAAAATGACGCGCTTTACGAAAATATGTCCTAGAAATTCCACATTTTTGCATTAAAGAAAAAGAATAATCGTTTGGTTTTCGAGTAAGATCGATTATTATTTCATTTCGTGAAAAACAAAAACTATATTTTTACTCGTGGCTCCGCCACTCGTGTAAATATAGCTTTTGTTGTTCCCTCAATGAAATATAAATCGATCTTACACTGAAACAAACGATTATCCCCTATATATTAGTGCTATTTAACACAATCAAAATCCTGGATCTATTTTACACATTCCATCAAATATAGGTACATCAATACGAAATTTTGCTTGCTTGCAATCAATGACCTTTGACCTCTGTACTAACATACAGAAGGGATTTTGCATCTATAGACGAGCCTTTCACTGTTCCTCAGATATCGAGCAATCAAAATATCATTGTCTGCATCAATTCAAACTCGGCCTCTCAGGTCTCAAAACCTTAGATTGGATTACTTGCCTAAATAAAATTATAGACTAAGACAAGCGTTTATATTGCTGATCATTGCCTACAACTCCTGCCAAATCATAACGACTATCATTCAGACTCATTTGCAGATTAATTGAGCAAAAATATGACCTCTAGAGTGTCTATAAGGTTTTTCGAAGGTTTGATCCCATGACCTCATTTTAGACACCACTTGGCCTTTTATCGAACCTGACCTAGATTTAATTAAGACAATCTCTCTGACTACTTTCAGGATCATAGAGCATAAATAGTGAGTCTAAAACATTTTTTTGTGAGATTGAACTCTTGACCTGATTTTTTACTACACTTGATACAATTTCAGACTTGTCCAAGATTTCATCAATACTTTCATTGAGACCATTTTTAAGTTTGAGAGAGCAAGAAATATGGCTTCTAGCGTGTATACAAGGTTTTTCCAATATTTGACGCCTTGGCCTCATTTCTGACCCCACTTGACCCACTTTCGGACCTTACCGAGATTTCATCAAAATTTTCATTCTGATAAATATTCAGGTTGAAAAATGGCCCCTAGAGTGTCTTCAATGTAAATGTTTACAACATACGACTTGACAAAAAAAATCAATAAGACTTTCATCCAGACAATTTTTAGGATGATAAAGCAAGAAATATGGCTTCTATAGTGTCTACAAGGGGTTTTCAATATTTGACCCCTTGGCTCCATTTCTGACCCCTCTTAACCCAATTTCGGACTTAACCGAGATTTTATCAAAATTTTCGTTCCGACCGATATTTAGGTTGAAGAAATGGCCCCTAGAGAGTCTACAAGGTAGTTTTACAGCATACGACGCAAGACGGACGACGGACATCATGCGACCACAAAAGCTCACCTTTTTGCACTTCGTGCTATAGTGAGCTAGATAGGCCCGGTTAAAAGACGCTTCAACGTACTTCTAAGCTCTCCTAGATCGTATATTATCTTTATCCGTGTTGAACCTACAGATGACCTCTAGTGAATGATCCCATTATTTATTATTAATTCCGCTGAACACAGTACCTCAACTGTCCCTTTTCATGATAGGGGTGGCATATGAGTTATCCATATGGATTCCTTGAGCATGGACTCTATAATGTAATGATAAGTTAATCTAAATGAAGTTTTCCGCTTGTTTAAACACCATTTGTAATAGTAAAGTGACTGAAAAATATATAAAAAATACTCGGTATTTCGTCCACTAGTGATTCCCTAGTCTAGTTATTCGAAGTTTCAAATTTCGAAGTGACATTTCATCAAGACTGACTTTAGTTTTTCCAATAGATATTTCGAAACGAGCATACAGTGAAGGTCAAGATCTGAGTGCGCATATACGAGACAGGTTGATCTAGCAGATTCAGTCTTCCAACGTATTGTGTACATCAGATAAATACTAAGAATAGCATAGGAACGGTTAATGATTAATAAAACAGGTATTCATATTTTGAATACAACTTTAATATTTATCAAGTTAAACATTTTGCAACTTTTCTGCAGGGTGCACGACATTTAGTACTTAACAACTTACTTATTCTTGAAAACTTATTCCGCAATCATATTTAAAGTTTCCAAAAAACATTTCTCGCAAACAGATTTGGTTATGGCAATTTTGCTACCAATCAAAACAGCTCACACAAATACGTTCTCTTAAACTATTAAAACAACTTGTCATTCGGACATAACCAATTTTATCCTACGTATGATATGAAAAAAGAAAAAAAAGTGATAAGAAACAGTTTAGATAATTGTGTTATCAAATTTCATTCTAAAAAAGAAAATCACTCACAAAGCGCTAAATTCATTAATTCTAAACACTTACTCAAACCAATAAAAATCGCTAAATGGATAAATTCAACAATTTGCTAGAAAAAAAAACACGATTTTGTTAGCTAAATTAAATTTTTAAGCGCCTTGATGGCTAGTGAAGATTTCGAGGGTTTAGTGCAGGACTGTACTTAAGATATATATAAGGTGTTTTTATGAGTAAAATATCTAACGATGTTGGATGAATTGATCATTGTCGAGGCTCTGCCGAGACAATTATCAATTCCCACTACCAAGTTAGAAACTTTTTTATACAAGACACTAAGTGTTTATCATATTTATCTTGTAACCTCTGTTTGCCTTCTTTTCATTGATGTTTCTAGCAGAAATGCATTTTTCTAAACTTAACGGCATTATGTTAGTGTTCTAAAAAATGTGATATCATAAAATATCATATGAGATGTTATCCCATCGATATTTGTACAGTTAAAAGATAAACACTGAGTACACTCTTGCACTTAACCCTAGATAAAAAGCTATTTATAGATCTATTGTGAATGAAAAGAGGTAACAGTATCGCTTATTTTGTTCATCTTGAACACAGCGAAACATGGTCTCCTCCCTTTCATTTCACTCAAAACTCACTACTCTCGCTCATACAATTTCATTCAAAATTCATTTAAACATTATTAAGCTTGTCTGTTTTGACGCTGTTCGTAACGTTTTATAAAATATTTCAAGGATTTAAACAGTTCCTTACAAAAACGGCCGCCCCTTCAAAATCTTCCACAAGTCCACTTGCAATACAGGCACGGTAGAAGCATATATTTGTGGAAGGCAGGTAGTGTCCATTAAGACAATCGAAAATTTGTTTGTTTATGCATGACTCTAAGCATGATTCCGGTGAGTACCTAATAACTGTAGTAGATACTCCAAAGCAAAACGCCATCCTGTAGCCAGGGTAATGGGTGAACGTATTTCCAAGTTCTTCACCTGCAGTACATTCTAGTAAAAAAAGAGATATGAACATAGAAGCGATGTGTAAGGATTAGACTATAACTGTCGAAAACTGGCATAAATCCCGACCAAGAGCTCACAGACTGGGCTTTTCCTGAAGGAAATGTTGACATGTAAGTATGCACATTTTGAAGGCGGTAAAAATAGGGGAATAACCAATATGCCGTGAAATTAATAAATTACATGTACTTATTTTAAGAAAACAATTATGCATACTGGAATATTTTCTTATTTGAAAAGTCCTAAAACTATTTTGGGTACCATTTTGAGCTTTATTAAGAAATTGTCAAGCACATGCGAGAACCGATGCATGGTGGATCTAAAGTTGTCGTTAAACGTCCCCCATCAGGCATACACCCAGACGGACTAAAAAAAATCCAACCCTAAAAAATCGGACAGAGGTTCATCAATATTTTTCTCTTCTTTTTTTCTGTTAATAATGATAACGAGAACAAGCCCAATTAAAAGAGGATTTTGAATACCGAATTTATTAAACTAGTCATCTATAAAGAGATAAAAACGAGGCTATGCCGAGTTTTTATCTGTTTTAGATGACAAGTTTAATAAATTCGTTTTTTTATAAGCACAAATTTGATATTCTTTTTATAGAATGACCCGAATTTTAGCGAAAAAAAAGTCGAAATTTATAAAATTCAACATTCAAATTTGCCGTGGATCTTATAACGTTCAAAACTGACGTCAAAATATATAGATTATGACGTCATTTCCGCATTGTTATTTCACTAGTGAAATAACACCCGTGTAATATCAAAAATATTCAACGGGGTTATTTCACTCCCGCGAAGTTGGTCATATTAAGAAAAAAGAATTTAAGACTGCGCATCTTGATCTTAACCCACAAGACTTGATTTCTATTTGTAAACCACAAAAGTTTTTTAAAGTTATTTTTGAATTTGAAACTGATTCTCAATAAGTGCATTCAGTGCTTTCATCACTTTCATTTCAACCCAATCATGCAAATAACTAAAAATTAAATGGTGAATTCAGTACTTTCAGCACCTTAAATTCGTTATAGTTTTGCATCTTTTTATTCAACACTACAAGGGTTACATATTAGGCAAATGCAAAATAAGAGCCAAAACTGTTCAAGAAAGGGCTATTTAGTTTTAAAAAAACGTATCTTTCATTGTAAAACTGTATTTACAATAATGAATTAGGCAATGAAAGCTGACAATATTGAAACTAAAGTTGAAAAGATCAGGGGCAATAACTCTATAACCCAGAACGACAGAGTTAAGGTTCTTATACTGTTTTTCATCTAGTCATGCTGTGTGCTAGAAGTTACAAGTTAAAAAGCTCGGAAATTATAGATATTTAAGCCCTATTGACTGAAGGTAAGAAGGGCTATTGGGAAACCAGTTAACCCGTCCTGCGTCTGGCCGTCCGTCCCCTAGAGTCCACAGTTTTCGTCCGATTGTCTTCGAATCTGGCAAGAATAATTGGACCATCACAAGGATCGTTCGGAAATAGGTTTGATCCGTCAAGCTCCATGGGAAAGGGAGACTAAAATATAACTAGAATTTTCCGAAACGGACTCATCAGGGCATTGTCGCACCAGGGCTTATTCCCAGTATAAGTACTTTCAGTACATGATCTTTTTTCAAATGATCAAAAAATGAGAAAATGTTCAAGTTCAAACGAGATAATTTTGAAACCACTCTTTGCAATATTGTACGTAGAATGCTCTAGATGATAAGAATAATGTACAAATCGACATGTTCAATGGGAAATAATTAAGCGGCTAAAGTAAGAAAGGTCATAAAAATGCCCTTATACTAGTTAACTCTGAAAGAAAATGCACCAGGAAATAACACAATATCATAATTTCTGAGCGCAAGGGGGATAATTCAGAAAGTAATTTGTTCAGGAGAAAAAATCGAGATAATGAAAAAAATGTCTGAAAATGACAAATTCAAGGAGAGATGATTCGACAACAAATTATCGTAGGGACTTAAAATCGCAGATGCACAAATTCAAATGCATTTACACCATGTATTACTTTCAAGGAAGTATATGCAATAGATTAGGAGAAATGTTATGGACAAAAATGATTTAGTGAACAGGATATGCCCAAGTGGTGATAATTCAGCAACCAATGAGAGCAAGGGCTTCAAAATTGCAGGTGCACTTTTTCATATGGAGGAAACACATAAAGTATAAATTTCAAAGCTGTAGCAATAATAAACACAAAACTTCCTTGTGGAAGGGTATGATTAGAAAATCCTCGTTAACGCTCTAAAGTCCTCAGTTTTCATCCAATTTACGTCAAACTTGCTTAGAATATTTGTTCTATCACAAGGAGTGGCCTGCTCCGTATAAAAGCTTTCCAGAAACGGGGCAGATAAAAAAAGAAAAATATAATTAGAATATGCTCGTTAAAACTTTTAATGTAAAAAAGCAACACCATGACACACCCCATATTAGGGGGGGGGGGGGGGCAAATTTAAATGTCTTTAACAATTTAAGATAAGGCACATCTTCGAAATCAGCCCGAAAGTTTACAATGAGAAGACTAAAGGTTTGGGAGGAGAATTTGAAAGTGAAAGAAATGTCCCGCCCTGCCACACCCGTCATTGGGGGTCAATTAAGATTTCTTGAAACATTTAAGTAAAGGGTTACCCAAGGGACATAAAAGCTATTTTTTTATTTTTGCCTACTGGTTTCGGAGATGAATATTTTTAAAGATTTTTTGGTGAAAATAAGATCCGTCCTGCCTCGCCAATATTTGGAGTGCAATCATTTTTTACAATTTAAGTAAATGGTCAACTAAGGAACATCCATGCTAAGTTTTTTTATTTAAATTAGCGCAGTCGATGGGGAGAAAATGATTTTTAAAGACTTTCAGTGAAAATCAGACCCGCCCTGCCATTTCCTTTATTGGGAGGGGTCATTAGACAATTCTTTCACAATTTACATTAAAGGTCGCATGAGGAACATACAAGCCAAGTTTCATTGACCTAGGCCCACTGATTTGCGAGGAGAAGATTTCTATTTTCATAGTGGAAATATGTCCCGCCCTGCCTCGCCCAAATTTGAAGGGGAAACTAATTTTCTTTAACAATTTAGTAAAGGGTTACCCAAGGAACATCCATACCAAGTTTCATTACGATCGGTGAAATTGTTTGGATGAGAAGATTTTTAAAGATTGCATTGTGGATATAGCCCGCTCTGCAACTCCTTTATTTTTATTGTTTAGTTGTTGTTGTTGTTTTTTGGAGAGGGGGGGGGGGTAGGCGGGCGGGGGGCATTTAAAAATTCCTTACTTATTTAGGTAAAGGCTCACACAAGGAACATACTTGTCAGGTCTCATTGTAATCGGTCCAATGATTTAGGAGGAGAAGAAAACATGTTAAGGATTCGCAATGAAAACAGTCACGATTTCTGTACTCACGGAAAAAAAACACGCTACGACTTTCAAAATAATATCTTTTATCCATCGAATTCAAAAAAGACAAGTGTAGCTTTTACAGTCTGATACTCCGCATAATCATTTACTTTCATATCTTATCCTGCAAATAACAAGATCTTTGAAGATTAAAAGAAAATTAGAAGTGAGGTGTATCATTTTTCAAAGTAAAGGTATTATAAGCTTTTAGATTGTGTTTCATATTAGAAATTCATGCAATCTCAAACAATAATTCCAATCGAATAATTGGTATTTTTTTTCCTCCCTATTATCACAACTGCAAATAGAAAAAAAAACGAAAAAAATATAATAAAATATATGTTACGGTGCATGACAGAGAGTGTTACAGTATAGTTACTACATCGCTAATATAGGTTCTATCCGTCCGCCCGTCTGTTAACATACACTTATTTTCCTAAAAGAGTTCACAATCTTTATCCGATTTACTTCGAACTCTCACAATAATCCTTGAATTCGAGCATAACCCCTTTTTATTGTCATACTGAGACATCGAACTCCATATTCAGAAATCTTAGATTAAAGCTTCAATTAAATAGTTTTGTTTCATTCTGAAAGTGCGATTTTAATTGATGTCAGTGTATCAAAATTATAACATTGAGTGTTGTAGCATAATATACAATGGTAGTAATAGCATATTCTGCTCATGAATCCAAATAACTATTGTTTGTATGATAAAAGATATTATAATTAGCGATTTATCAGGACTATTATTTTATAAATACCATAGTTATGAAACAAGCTCATTTAAATTTCTTTCTTTAAGTTTCATTCTTGGCCTCTTTGTTTGAGCTTCATCTAACGGCACATAACTAATTATCTCAAGATGGCGGGAAATTGCGGAAATCCTCATAAATGAACATCAGAGTTTTGGAGCAGACACACATATCTTATTTCATATTTAACCTTTGACCTCTAATTATGACCTTAAACTTAAGCTGACACTCTTAGATTTACTTTTATTGTCATACAGAGAAGAACATTACTGCCAAGTCATCTTGAATTCTACAGAATAAAAAAAAAAATAAGTAAGAAAAATCGCGAAGCTAGCATATGAACATTTTACACAAAAGTCTGACCCTTGACCTCTTTCATGTATTGTGAACTTGAATACTAAACGGCAGACATTTGACATTGTCTCAAGCTAAAGAACAGTATTGCCAAGTTTCGGATGTGTTTTTTTTTAATCCAAAGATAAATACTTATAATTGGTAACGAAATGACCATGAGTATTTAGCTTAGGCTATGTTTGGCCTATGACCTTCAAGTATCTATGACCTTGAAGCCTCATATCTAAGACAATTTACCAAATCCAAACACCAGATTACATGAGATGGTGAATAAGAAATGTACAAAATTTAATTAAAAAAGTGTGCCTAAGTATACGAGTAATGAGTCTCTAAGGAAAATTTACACAGACGGATAAATGCATATGACAGGAATCAGATTCAGATATATTGATCTCCCTTGGGTGTCATATTGTTAAAAACATTATTCACCTATAAAAACAGTAGTAAAGTAAAAGTAACATAAATCAAACTTATCATTAAATTTTATATGAAAAAAAAGATTTGATGAAAATTGGAATGGTATAATCATTGACCTATATCCACTTGACAGCTTTAGACCAAAGTTACCTACCACACCCAATTTTGTGTACAAATTTGCAGCATACAAATAGCTTTTACCATGTCATTTTTCCAATCAATTTGGGAAGAAATATAAGAGTATGATTAACATAAAGAAAAGTGTATATATTATTTATTGAAAGTGTTTTGAAGCAGAAAATTTAGTTTTGTACTGCCTTAGAAGCATTGCATCACCTTTATCTGAATGGCTAAGGGTACCTCATTTTGACTGCAATTTTTATGTTATAACACACATGTTGTAGCCTACAAATCACTTGAATACATTTCTGTTGCAATTTCTTTTAGGTTTGGCCTATTTTTGGGTTAGATTGACTGGACTAGTTGTAAAATGAACCCAATAGAATAATGAACTCCTGTTCATTTTTCGTATTGAATATCGACCCCCGGTCATGATATAACATACTGACTAGGGATGAAATTTTACAATACCCTTTCGCTGACGTGTCCCGTGCGTTTAATACTTACCCCTTACACAATTTCCTCGTTCTTTACGAAATCCAAAATTGCATTTACACACACCAGAAAAGTCTGATTCGTTCTCACCACACGGATCTTAAACCAAAAATCAGAAAAGTATGTTCTAAAGTGTGTATCTAAACCCGTTCCATACATTCAGATATTTGGCATTTTTTATCGATACATGATTATGTCAATGTTCTAAAGAGGGAACCAGACACTGTCTACCCCATTCATCATTCGGAAAATCACTCGGCCATTTCCGTAAACTACAACATACCTCGGATGTATGTAAGGCGGATGGGTATGTAACAAAATCGTGCAAACAGTGTAAGAAAAACCAGCATTGTAGATTTATATCTTTTACTATAAATAACGGCTGAAAAATCTTAATTTTTGAGAATTATGAATCATTCTTAGAAAATTAAGATTTTTTTCAGCCGTTATTTAAGAATCTAAAGATATTTATATTAGGATACGATGGTTTCACGTCAGTGACTAAAACGAGTAGCGTTGGCGACGTCGAATGTTTCACTAAAAGTTTCGAGGGCTAACGCCATTTTAACTGAGGTCACCGAGTTTTTCAATAGTTTTCCCGTAATTTTTTAAAATAGTCCGTCTATGTACATCCGAGGTTGATCGTGGGATTGGCCGAGTGGTGTTCCGAATGCCCCATTCATCTTTCTGCAGGGAAGCAGGTTGTTGTTGTCATCGTCATTATCATATATAACAACGACGACGACAACAACAACCTGCTTTCCTGTAGAAAGATGAATGGGATGGACAGTCTCTGGTTCCCTCTTTAGGACATATATATATATATATATATATATATATATATATATATATATATATATATATATATATATATATATATATATATATATATATATATATATATATAACAATGACGACGATAAAAACAACCTGAACTACAATGAACTTTAATTGACGCATTTTATTATCAAACCGCATTGAAAATAGAAAGCTAGAGGGTGATTTTAAGGGCCACTAAGTTGACAGTTATGTTAAAAGGTCAATGTATAGACATGCAATATCTAAAAGAGTCGATTGAAAAACTAATTGTTTATAATGTCTGCACGATTTTGGGATGGTGCATTTACACCATGTTAGTATAGTTAAGAAATTAATTAAGGGAAAAATATCTCAAAAAACTGATTTTGTATAAGACAGTCAACATGTATTTGATTGAAAATGTATATATCAAAGCATGGTTTGTGTAGATTTGTGTTATTCCGTATTTTACAGTATTTGATGTTATGAATGTAGTTTGAATAAATTAGATGCATATGGTCAATAAAACATCATACTATTTTCTTATTAAAACTCGCTCGTTATTTAGAAACCATACATCAACTTTAATTATAAAAGGTCGTTTTTCAACAAGTCCCTAACCTACCACAACAGTCCAAATAAATTTGATAATATCTGGTAGAGAAAAATGAGTAGACACTTATTGGTAGTCCTGTTACTTTTTTGAAAATTAGATGTTGCACTTTACATCTGAATATCTGAACATTGTAATCGAAAATTGGATTTTTAGCAGAAAGGCTATTTTTTACTATAGGACAAAAGACCAATCATATTTAATTGCTTCTCATTAAAGTACACGTGTCCATAATTCAGTCTTTCTCTAAACAGACTGCCAGCTGGCAAACTGATTTTCGCTGTGAGATCATTTTTTCTCAAACTTGCTCAGGCTGCAGTTCAATTACATCATACTTTCAATAGTCAACATGTAAGATGTTAATATATTTACTTTTCTGAAAAAAGAGTTTTAGTTGTATCTTAAAATGTTTTGGAAAATACATATACACCTCTATATACACTAGTAATTATGAAGATTTCCACTTGGAATCTATCTCGACAGCTTTGCTTCTTCTTATTTTCATTCAGGGAAATCATTTCATCAGAATCTTCAAATAAGCATCCATTATAGTTGGCTGCCTACTCGAGTTATTCCTTGGTGAAAATTCCTTGAATTTATCTTGAAGTAAAAATCTTCTGTTCCCTTGCTGCTATCTTCAATTTTGAGATTAACATAACACTACATGAGAGGTGTAACTAGCCAGATATTTTGTGGGCATAAATCAGTATACAAGAGTTCGAAAATGCTCTTATCTCGCATAGATCGAGAAATAAATGTAATTAAAAATCAACGAACAATTCTATTTGGCTGTCATCTTGACTACCATAGTGGCATACTCATTTTAATTTCATGTTATTCTTATGCTTTTTTTTTACATAGCTTCAGGTCAGTATCTAAAAAATAAACAGATCACTTAAATCGGCTTTATATAGCAACCTAGTGATCCATGGAGTGTTTGTGACAAGACAAGATGGCAAGATAACATCAGCCCAAATCTTGTTGGGGGAAGACCTTGGCTACACGAATTAGTCAGGAAAAAAAATGTACCCTTCTTGCTTATTATTTTGTGAAATAAACTTTTAGTAGTCCATCAATTATCGAGTAACCAAACAATGATAAATGAATATGAAATAAAACACATCAATCTAAAGCGTAGCACGTTTCGTGTTAAAACTTAAAATTGAAGATCGGTGTATTTTTTGTTGTGTTACCTTTTAAAAATATCTTAAAACAACGAATGTAATTCAATCACAAAAAGAGCTGGATTATGTAAAACAAGTGCATGTCGTATTGCGATGCAATACAGGAGTCCCCCACCGGATAACAAAAAATCCTTTCTTATAATATATCTCCTACTTATTAGATCTATAACTGTATACAAAATTTGAAGTTGCTAGCACATTATGTTTTGAACAAAATGTCCAAAACAAAAATATATGAGTAAAAACATCCAATGGCAAAAACTCCAAAAGTGGGCGGAGAAGAATGATTCTTGTACATACCACTTGTCCTCAATGAGATCTATAAGTGTACCAAGTTTGAAGTTGCTAGAACTGATGGCTCAGGAGATATGGTCCGGACAAAAATGTCAGGATAAAAAACAACAACGGACAAAAACTGAAAAAGTGAATGTGGCAGAGTAACAGTTCTTGTGCATTACACTTCTTCTCAATGAGATCTACCAGTGTACAAAGTTTGAAGTTGCTAGGGCTTATGGTTTAGGAGATAAGTATAGGACAAAAATGGAAGGATAGAAAAAACATAGGGCAAAAAGTCAAAAAAGTGGATGTGGCAGAGTGACATTTCTTATACATGACACTTGTCCTCAATGAGATCTATAAGTGTAGCAAGTTTGAAGTTTCTTGCACTTATGGTTTAGAAGATATGTTCCGGACAAAAATGTAAAGGTAAAAACAACAAAGGGCAATAACTCAAAAAGTGGATGTGGCAGAGTTATGGATCTTGAACATGACACTTCTCCCCAATGAGATCTATAAGTATACCAAGTTTGAGGTTGCTAACACACATAGTTTAGGAGATATTTTCCGGACAAGTATGTAAGGGAAAAAAAACCAAGGGCAATAACTCAAAAAGTGGGCGTGGCAGAGTAACGGTTCTTGAACATGACACTGCTCCTCGATGAGATCTATAAGTGTACCAAGTTTGAGGTTGCTAGCACACATACTTTAGGAGATATGTTCCGGACAAGAATGTAAGGGTAAAAACAACAAAGGGCAATAACTCAAAAAGAGGGCGTGGCAGTGTAACGGTTCTGAAACATGACACTTCTCCTCAATTAGATCTATAAGTGTTAAAAGTTTGAAGTTGCTGGCACACATACTTTAGGAGATATGTTCCGGACAAGAATGTAAGGGTAAAAACAACAAAGGGCAATTACTCAAAAAGTGGGCGTAACAGAGTAACGGTTCTTGAACATGACACTTCTCCTCAATGAGATCTATAAGTGTACCAAGTTTGAAGTTGCTAGCACATATGATTTAGAAGATATAGCCCGGACAAAAGTGTGACGGACAGACGGAGGGCGGACGGACAGACGGAATCGAGCAAACCTATAGTCCCCCAACCGGTAACAGGTGGGGGACTTATAAGATATTAAAATCGTTTTTGCCCAAGACCAGTTATATTTGATTCTACGGCTTAGCAATTTCGTGAGTTCATAACCCGTTGCTGTAATTCAGCAATCCTTACCTGGGCATGGTTCCGGATTACATGAACGAGACTCTACTGCATCACCAAGACAGACCGGTGCATTTTGAGTTTGACTGAAAATAAAACAAACATCTAGTTGCAAACGAATCAAAAAACGTGTTGGTCACGCATTGTTTTCACATACAACAAAAACTAGTTCAATGCTTGATGGATTATTTGCATGTTTCCTTCGTCTGAACATTGAAAATAGAGCCTGTCCGTGACATTTCCAACAATTTGAAATGTGCGTTAGGAACAAACATTGAGCAGCGTAGTCAGCCACCTGCTGTAAATTTAATGTTGCCTAATGGTGTACAAGTACTTTGGGACCTTATCCATTTACTAAATGCATAGTGAAGACTCTGGTCAGACTATGCGGATGCACAGGCTGGTAAGAGTCTTTGCTTTGTACATATATGATATTGTTGGAAATCTCACGCACATGCTCAATTGATTTTTAAATAAAAGCTTTGAGGCTGAAGTATTTGAATTGAGTCGTAAGTGTTCAAGATAAGTTTTAAAAAAGATGGTTTATAAATTGATTTTTCTTCGTGTATAATAATGGAGTTTATGATTAGGTATCGAGAACAATCGATTACATATTAAAGTATTGAGTATATAGCTGTCAAACGCCGATATAGAACGGAGAAAGTTGGACAGTTATTCGTTTCAGTAAATGTCTTTATTTACTGCGTCATATTGTGTTGGCTGGGACATTTTACAATGAATTTCATGTATTTCTCGCACATGTAAACCCACCTTACCCCAAGCAGTTTTCCCTCTTCGGTTTTATAATCCACCTATTGGTGAGAGACAAAGAAGTATCCGCCACTGTCTAAGATCGAACTCGTTGTAATGAAAGATTGTCAAACAATTGGCAAAACACATATCGTGTTGTCATCATTTCTAAGATATTCTCTATGTACTGTTGCTGATTTGCATTTGCAAATGGATCCTTTTCCCAACTTAAAATCTAAGCTTCGATTATAACGATATGGCTATATTATCTCAATATCAGGTGAAGATTATTTCAACAGGGTGTTTTAAAGCATGATATCAACTCAGAGGAAGAGACGAATCATCAAACCAACACACAGTAATTATCAAAAACTAGAATCAAAGTGTTCCTTGAAATTTGTGTGCACTTTATATAGACATTACTTGTCTGAGTCATATTAAAAAAACAACTAAGCAATGAGATCAGCATCTCGTTGTATGGGCAGAATCAGTGGAGGGTGACAAGGTATCAGGAGATCCTGAATACCAGTCTGGAATTTGTCGGACCATCCTTCAAAAGCGAAATTTGATAAATTTTGAGTTCTGGAAGCTATATTTTAGCCATATGAATGTACTCAATACATAATTAACCGAGTGTAATATTCGAGTGGAATGTTCACATGGAAGATCTGATTGAAAAAGATGAAAAATCAGGAAATCGTTAATGACAAAGAAATTGTCAGCTTTAAATGATTGAAAGAAAGAGACTCGGAAAAGGATAAAACGAAAACAGAGCCTTAACTGCAAAGTTGAGTGAAAATACGTACGGTTTTGCAGCTGAGATAATGATCACAATGAAGATATGAACTCGATGCAAAAGACTTAGAGGATATTGAATTAGTAGCCATTGAATACCGAATTAATTAAATGAGTTATCTATAAATAGATTAAAAGAGGCTGCGACGAGTTTCTAAAGGTGTTTCAGATGACGAGTTTATTACGTATGTTATTAAATTCTGGTCCTTATCCACAGCATTTTTCCGCAATGATATCTAACCACCTGTGATGTTTCATGATTCTAGCTTGCATACTTTTTTGAATGGCTCCGGATGAAAAAAAGGTCTACCGACCGACCAATGGAAAGCAATAAAACTCAGCGATTGGAGACGGGGTCGTTTTTCCTCTGTTTGTTTCTGCTTCTGCCAATATTTCATTTTCCCAAAATATGTTAGAAATATATTGATGCAGTCTAATGCGTTTTGAGAAGTTTTGAGAATGACTCTTATTCCGGAGCGCATCCATGCTAAATTGCTCAAAAATAATTCCAATCAATCATTCTAATCATCACTCGGACCATTAAATATCTCTCCTTACTCACTGAAAAAGATAGAATCAACAGAGCCATTCAAAATAAATTAATGTAGAGAAAAATATAATTTCACTGACAAAGGTAAGTTGTAAGCGCCTGAAAGGTTCTTGAAGAAGGGAAGCTATATATAGAACTTGTATGCACATCTTATTAAATGGATGTAATTAATGTTGCAGATTTTTTTATCCGTTTACTCAAAACTTAAACATAGCAATAATTCAATCTATTCCAAATTCGTCCCGAACTCATTCACCTTGTCAATTTCATTGTGTTGTTTAGTGTATAAAAGGACATTTTTTAATATAATTTGCTTGAATATTCTATTTAAACCACGAAGTAAGCATATCAGGGCTTTTTGTATCTTATATAAGTTTAACCTTTTGTCAAAATTGGCCAGTATCGTTCCACTGGCTTTAACGTCTCCAGACTTTGATAAAACAGAGGCTTCTTTGACTGAAAACACTTTACTGCTTAATTAGGTTTAAACATTAACAAGAATACCCTTTAACCATCTTATGACCAACATAAAGTTAATTACCATTCTTGATAACATTTTCATGAATACTTTGTGAGAACAAGGTCATTCATGTAACATTTATATCAACATTCGATCAAATCAATGTTATTGATTTGGCGGAGATATTTTTTTTTAAATTTGCTCGGCTTGTCACAGTCACATTTATGGGCCAATCAAAACTTCGTGACCAATTTAAGTAAATGTGCTCCTAAGGAATATTTATGCCGGGTTTAAATGAAGCTGGCCATAATGAGAGGATAGTGCGGATTTTACAAATATATAGAATACCCCGCCCTGCCATGCTCATATTTAGGGTGCAATCAACTGTTTTTTATCAAATATTGTAAAGGGTGACCAAACGAACATTTCAACTTTTTGATGATATCAGCAATATGCGTTTGGAGCAGATTTTAAGATTTTAAAGTGAAACAATATGCTGCCCTGCCACGCCCATATTTTGGGGTCAATCAAAATTTCACTAACAATTATGGTAAGGGGTCACCCAATGAACATCCATGCCAAGTTGCTTTCAAATCCGCCCATTATTTTGAAAAGAGGTCAATAACAAACCATTTGTGAAGCATTTCATGTTTATCTTTTGCAAATGAAATTACTGAAAGTCCCGAAATACATTTTTATCATCATAAAGGTGTTTATGCAACATAGGTATGAATTTCCATTTTCCTACTCACTGATATTCCGAACATTACCTCGAAATATACAAATACGATAAGTTTATTTGGCTCGGCTTAACTTTGTTCAATTGTTGATCGAATTCCTTGTATAAGCCATCCATTGTGATATATTCGGCAATTTACATGTCGCGCTTTTCATCCAGTGATGTTCGTTCTTCGGTTTGTCCATCTGTGATTCAAACTCCTACTGACCCTTGGCCCTTTTTTTACCCCACTTGACCCAATTTCGAACATAAACGAGATTTTATGGAGACAAACATTCTGACCTCTAGAGTGCACACAAGATTCTTTCTAAATTTTGACCCTACTTGACCCAATTTCGAACTTGACCGAGATTTGGTGGAGATAAGCTTTCTTACCAAGTCTTCAAACTTAAACTTAAACTTGGTAAATTGATTAAACGCCTATTTCCACGTTAAAAACATATTCAATGGCGTTGAACATAAAAGTGTATAAAGAAATAATTCATGTAAAACAATATAAAATTATAAAAGGTAAAAGAAAAAAGTCTTAAAACTACCTCATACCTTTTTAAATAATAAAATTCAATTTAGAAAAGGTCGAAAAAGTCTTAAAAATAGAAGGATTTGAGTTTTCGTTTAAAGATATCTATGGTTTCTGATTTCCTGATGGAAACTGGTAATTTGTTCCATAGTTTTGGGCCCATCGTACTGAAACTCCTGTCAGAAAATGATTTCCTCTTATTGAAAGGAACATTGAAGATTCCGTCAGACGATTCGGCAGATCTCAAAGCTCGTTTTTGCACTCTGTAGGATAGGAGTTCTGTTTAGTAAGCTGATGCTTTTCCTACAGAGCAATTGTACATGTATGTGAGGATCTTAAAGCTAATTAGTGCTTTGATCGGAAGCCAATGCAGGTCATGTAGAGCCTTTTTTGCGCTGTCATACTTGGAACGACTAAGCACGAGTTTAGCACACATATTCTGTATACGTTGAAGCTTTGATAATTCTGTTTTTGAAATGCCATAGAGAATGATGTTACAATAGTCTAAATGGGTTATAACTAAAGATAAAACCAGAGTTTCAGCAGCTTCCTTCGACAAATATTTCCGAATGCTCTTAATTTTGAAGTAATACAACATAGCGGTTTTACACTTTTTGTTTACGTGATCCTTGAAGCTAAGTGATTCATCTAAAAAGGCACCGAGATATCTGATGCATTTTTGAGATTTGACAATATCGCCACATATATTAATTTGTTTTGTCCGACATTTCGTGAGCTGTTGACGACTTCCAAAAAGAATGAACTCTGTTTTTGAATTATTCATCTTAAGTCTATTGCTGTTCATCCAGTAGTTTATAAGGACAGCGCATTCTTCCATTTCTTGGATAGCAATAGCTTCCTCAGTTGGTGATGGTTTAAAACGTCTATTCGCCGTGTGGTCGTCAGCGAATCCGTACACTGAAATGGATGGCGGCACTCTGTCAAATATAGTTCCTGCGTTAGCTAAGTAAAGCCATGGCCCAGGACAGCTTCCCTGGGGGACACTGCAGTCAAGTTCTCGCGCAGAGGAAGTATTTGAGTTAACACTGACTTTACAGCTACGTGGTCGTTCGTATGAGTCCATCCATTTCAGCGCAGATCCGGAAATTCCATACTGACTGTTAAGTACATCCAGCAGTATACTATGATCAATCGTGTCAAAAGCAGTGCTAAGATCAAGGGCAATGAGAGCTGTTACTTCCTGGTGTTCCATTCCTTCAAGTATATCATTTACGAGCCTTAGAAGAGCAGATTCACATTTACATGGTCATTTATACGGTAGATAGCGGCTTTTTCAATAAGTTTGGACAAGAAAGACTGGTTGCTGACTGGTCTGTAATTGGAATATATGAGCTTTTTAGAAGAGGTCTAATAATTGATTCTTTCCATTTGGACGGAAAGACACCCTGTGTTAATGACAGGTTTACAAGGTGTGTAACAGATGGTAAAAGATCTCCTTGGACCAAGTCTTCAACACATTTGAGTGCACACAAGTATTTATATGAGGTTTGACCAGTGGATCCCAGTTTTGACCCCACTTGACCTAATTTTAAACTTGACCGAGACTTGATGGAGACAAACATTCTGACTAATTTTCAATACATTTTGGAAAGGATGTTGCCTCTTGAGTGCACACGAAAGTTTTCTATGATTTCACCCCTGAACCTCTTTTTTGATCCCACTTAACCCGTTCTTGAACTTGACTGAGATTTGGGTGGACAACTATTCTTACAAAGTGTCTAGACATTTGGACCTTAAATGAGGATTCAGGATTCAGACTTGCCCTTTTGACCTTTTTTGACCGCTTGACCCAATTTTTATACTTGACTGAGATTTGATGAAGACAAACATTCTGACCTAGTTTTAAGACATATGGGCCAAAAATGTTTTCTCTAGAGTGGACACAATTTTCTCTAAGAATTGACCCTTCACCCAATAATTGACTGACCTAGATTCGAAATTGACCGAGATTTGATGGAGACAAACATTATAACAAATTTTCAAGTCATTTGGGCCAAAAAAGAAGCCTCTAGAGTGGACACAAGGTTTCTCTAAGGTTTGGCCAAATCTAGACCCCACTTGACCAGATTTCGAACTTGGCCGAAATTTGATGGAGACAAACATTCTGACAAAGGGACTCAATTTTTGACACTGCTAAACCCAATTTCAAACTTGACCAAGGTTTGATGAAGACGAATTTTGATAAGTTTCAAGACATTCCCGCCAAAATAATCGCTTCTAGAGTGCACACAAAATTTTTTCTTAGCTTTAACCTCTTGACAACATCTTTGACCCAACCCAATTTCCAACTTTACCGGAATTTGATTGAGTCAAACATTAATACCAAATTTCAAGACATTTGGGCCAAAAATGAGGCATCTGGAATGCACGCAAAATGTTGACGGACATTTGGGCCAATAATGTGGCCCTTAGAGAGCGCTCAAGGTAAGACTGAGATACGACCCCTTGACCTCTTTTTTGACTCCACTTGACCGTATTTCAAACTTGAGCGAGATTAATGGACACAAACATTCTGACCGAGTTTCAGGAATTTTGAGTCATAGAGTGCACACAAAATGTTGATGGAAACCTGACGCCAGAACAATTGAATGACCTTACGACGGACGACGAAGACAGCCTGATCGTAATAGCTCAATATGAGCACTTAGTGCTCTAATAAGCTAAAACACATGTGACCTTAACATTTGACCCCTAATGTCGAAAAAACTATATGTCACTTCCCAAGGTCATCCGTAACAATCATATAGCGTTTCTTGGTTGTAGGTCAAGCCTTTTGAGTTAGAGAAAAGACATGATTAAAAGTTTGATTTTTACCTTGACCTCTTTCCATACATGATCCATACATTTCTTTAGGTCATAGTAAATTATTAAATAATACTTTTTTTCAGATCGTTAAGTGCAGATGACGAAAACATTTTTTTTTAGGTTAAATTGTTACTTTTAGAAAAAATAGTTTCTGGCTTTGATCTTTGACCTGCTCCATCCCAAAATAAAAAGGTTCTTTCTTAGGTCATAGAGTTCAATTGTTTATGCACAATGGTCCATGATTTAAGAATCTATTCATTTTTTGACACAGTTCAAACGTTACTTTATCTGGTCATATGTTATACAAGTTAAAAGTTTCCTGACTCTAGATCAAATGATTCTCGAATACGAGTTCGAAAACAAAAATGTCTACGAAGGGACAGACTGACGAACGAATAAAAGATCTGGGGGATAGACGAACGGACAAATACACTTACCCTTTCGTACGAGAGTGTATACAAATGAAAATTTTTTATGTGCATAAATAAAGAAGGATTGATATATACTACGTACAATTTGATTAGTATGACGTTTTTTTCCTTTTGGCGCCAGCATCACCAAGAAATTATGCAAGAAAAGATTGCATGAAGCCGGCAAGACTTAACACATTCTAGGTTTAACCTTGTCCAGCAAGATCCCCGGACCTAAATCCTATCGACATGCTTCAGAGGTCGACTTTTACAGCCGGTTACTTTAGCAGAACTTCATAATGCATTCCATGAGGAGTGGTCAGAATTCCTCAATATTAATATAAACAGGCTGATTCGCACCTTATTTAAAAACTTTACAAATATCTGTTTTATGACATCCCGTATAATATTTTTTTAATGATATCACATAATTATTTTAAGAACAATGATACATTGCGATTATTATTAGAAACTTGCATTTCAGTCAGAAACATCGACGAAAAGAAGACAAATAGGGGTAATAAGATAAATATAATACGTACTTAGTATATTGTATGAAAAAAGTATCCTACTCGGTTGTGAGAATTGATAATTGTCACGGCAGATCTTCGACAATTTTCAAATTCTCCCAACCTCGTTAGATATTTTTTTCATATAATACACTAAGTACGTATTTTATATTTGCCAAGGCGATAATGTCAGGCCGTAACTTATCGTCATGGTCACCACACAAGGTATTGAAACTTGACCCCATTCATTATTTTGAAAATTTAAAACACTTTTTTTCCAAAATACCGACATTTTATGGATTTTCAAATTTTCCGCTTATCTTACTTAACAGCTACAAGTAAGACGACTAGTTTGTCCAATGTATCGGATAAATGAAACAGAAGATCCTTCAAGAAACAACTTCAATTCAGTATGCTAGGTAGACACAACAAAAGTCTTTATAAAAAAAACAAGAGAGGTTTATCAAATTTTGAGTGGTATATTTTTCTCAAAAAAGCTTAATTTGTCTCTAATAACGGACAACAAGCAGAGATATCCTTGTCTTAAGTACATATGCACGAGATCACTCCTAAAATAACATCTAATGAACGAACATCAATGTGGCATGCTATGGTAATAGGAACCAAAGCTGTGGCCAAACTGGCCTAATTAATGGCTTTTTTCCCTTTTTTTTAAACATGCTGTTCTTTACATTTACAACAACTCTCACGTCTTTTTTTTTTAACTCTACTGATTAAAGGTCAGAAGGCTACACCGGTTTTCAGTTCGGCGTCTATCTGACTGTCCGTTAACTTTTGCTTCTTAACGGTCGAGTGTCCACACATATTAAACGATTGTCTTCAAACTTGGTCAGAATAATACGACTATCACAAAGATCGTTCATTACGTGAAATAGACGGGACCGTTAAGCATCATGGGAAAAGTAGGCTTATGTTAATTATATAAGAAAACCCTCGTTAATTCTCTAAAGTCTACATATTGCATCCGAATATCTTCAAACTTACTAAGAATGATTGTACCATAAAAGGGCGGTTCCTTTTGAAATATGGCCCGTCATAACGTCAAACGTCATTGGGAAATGTTGTTGATGTTGTTTTATCAGGTTGAAATAAAGAGTTCAGCAACGGTTGAAACGTGAAAGCAGGAAACAATAAGTGTTTTACTATTTTTGTAGAGATTATACAGCGAAAAGAGGGTCGAAAAGCACAGGAAAATCTAGCTACTTACGTTACATCGATACATTCTCTCTCTCTAGTTTCAATCCCACCACCACAGGATTTCGAGCATAATGACCAATTACCCCAGTCTGACCAAACTGAAATACATTTAACCTGATCATAAGACATCATACAACACCAGATATGGTAAAATTGGAGACATTGATAGCCCAAACCGCACATGCATTGTATCAAATGATTGATCATATCAAAAATGTATTGAAATTGTTATTAACATATCGCTGGCCCCGATCATTGACGTCCGACGGGATCGACCAATTTGCTCGAGTCATGGCATGATTCGAGTTAATGCAAGTAAGCAAAATTGTCCTCTATGAATACGTTTCATTTAATTTGAATTACTTCTGCTTATTTTGCCTACAAATCATGCAGTACCTATGTAAAATACTCCTCCTCGGGGAATAGTTTAATGAAAAATCAAACTCTGATTATAAACGATTTGTTAAATCAGGCGATTCAATTTGGGCAAATCGTCAGCGTTGCAAAGGAAGGATCCACAAAAGTCGATGAAGGTGTCGGCGTTAATGTCAGTGGTGTTTGTTTTCTGTTCATAGGTCATTGAAAGGACAAAAGTTGAGATTTTAATTTTAATGAGAGACATTATTACAAGCATATTGTTTCTTTCTTTCATTCAATATTTTCGTAACTATCGTTGCTTAATGACATAATTTCAGACATTTTATCAGCAAGAAGATAGGCGAGGTTGAATGGAAACAATCAACAAACAAGAAATTTACAAACTTTCTATGATTTTTTCTGGAATTCACAAGAAAACTTTTGTTCAGTAGAAAACAAAATTTAAGGCGAAGCGGGATTCAATGCAATTTTAAATGAATGCATTATTCCTTTTACATTTTTTTTTAAAATTTAAGTTTAGATTTGATGCTTCGGTTGGCAATCGTCTTTATCTTTCGGTATAAAGGTGAATTATTTGCTGAACTTATCGTGGGCATAATTTAAGAAGACTTTCAAAATGATACTGAACATTAATTCGAAAGAAAATGTGCATTTGTTTTTATAATTGTTGCCTCATTTTTTTCTGATCAACAAATTTCCTTCCGTAAATTGAATAAGTGTGGCATACAAAAAGGTATGAAAACAAGTTAAAACAAGTGAAAAAAGGCCTAAAGGTATCCTTTGCGATGGGACGAAATAACAAATACGTACTGTACGTTAATTTTGTTGCAAAACAATAGATGTCAGAAAGGTGTGAACCCCCTTGCTCGAGGGATTGCAGTAAAACTTGACTACAGGACTGAGATTGCTGCTCGAGCGATCGAGCGTTCGAGTTAGTGCAATAATTTCCAACAAGAAAATAGAGGAATACGTGTCGGGACCGGGAAGACGATCTCGAGCCTTCGCATGAATTCGAGTTTTTGCCCTCTCGAGGTAATGCGAGACCACTATAGTTCTATTTGTTTGTCACTTTTCATTTGCTTATGTGTTTGTCATCTTCGGTATTGTAATTGTATTGTGAGACGGCTAATGGCAATAATTTTGCCGACATGCCGTAGCCAATTATGAAATAAAAATTAAAATGAGATTTTCTTACAAACACTGGCATATGGTTTCACTTATTTTTTCTTTCATTGCTATCCTTGTTGCAAAAGAATAGTATTTTTTATGCAGATTGTGTGCGGTTTTTTTTTCTTCATTTTTTTTTCTTTTTTATCTTTGAAAATGGATCAGGTTTAAATGATACGTATCACCATATAAAAAAAGTGTATTGTGTCTTTCTTTCGGAAAGTTAAGCTTAAACATTTAATTGTTTGTTCTTTATTTCATGAATGGTATGTACACAACTTTTAGAGAAAACTAACAAATCACATTTATTTCTAACTTGTTTTAAAAAAAACTTTGAAAAGGTTAATCCAATGTGAAAACAAAAGTGCTCGACGTTATAAGAGAATATATAGATGTGTATTTCCACCAGGACACTAATGACAGATTCTACGTCTTACGACTTACATGAGTTCAGGACCTGTTGTTGCAGATCAGCAAAACTTACCTGGACATGGTTCCGGAGCACACGAACGAGATTCTACTGCATCCCCCATGCAGTCTGGCCCATTTGTTTCACTTGAAAAACGAAAAACATATAATTAGTAGGAATTTAAGGTACATATGACTGCGGCAAAATCCCGGGTCATTACAGCTCAAAATTTCAAATTGTCTGCTATGTTTGCTCAATGCTATAAAACTTGACATAAAAGTACCCGCTCCAATATGTTGATCATGAAGAGGGACTTCATGACGTAGAGTTGACGTCATCAAGGAACTTACCCCTATTTTTAGAGACCAGATTAAGTATTGTTCATTTAAGATAATCGGTTTTTATCCCTAAGATTTTAGAGTTAATTGGGCAAAAAATATGGCCTGTAGTCTAAATGTTTTTTCTAGGATTTGACCCCTTTACTTCATTTTTTATTCAACTTGACCAAATTCCATACTTGGCTTAGATTCTAAAAAAGAAAATTATTTCCAATATTTGACACCTTGATCTCATCTTAAATCCCACCTGACCCATTTCAAACTTGACCTAGATTTCCTCAAGTCAATAATTCAAACCAAATTTTAGGTTGACCTCTACAGTTCCAAAATTATTTTTTTTAATTTGACCCATTGACCTCAATTTTGACCTCACATGGCATCGTCCTCTATAATCAGTAAATGACTCTGAAATATTCCAATACTGTGATTAAAATCTATAACTATTTTATGTTCGTATGAATTTTCATTGCAATAAGTATGCATGGATTACTTAGGTTATCTAAATACTTATCCATAACTTGTACAAGACATCCTCAAGATATTAGCATTGCAGTCCCCCGCTCAAGTCGGCCCGACGTTACAATGGTGATTATTACTCACATGGTATTGATATATGCGTGAATATGATAGAAATAATCTATAGAATATGAATTAAGCTTTTTCTAAAAAGATTTTTAATTATAATTTACTACCAAAAAAAGAATGGTAACTTTTTTCGAAACTTATGGGACAACCCTTCTATATTTGCTCTCTTGCATTTGCGGATGGATGTGTGTCTTACCTAAAGAATATCCTTAATTCCTTAGATAATGATCAAGGACTATATTATCTGAATATAAGGTGAAGTATTATTTCCGAATACTATTAAGAAGATTTTATTTCAAAAGTTTTTTTTAACGATTTCGAATCAAATTCAAATATGATTTCGCGGTCATTACATGCCCACTTAAAAATAATTTGTTTCGAGACGGTAGGCAATTTTACAATGTATCGATTCAACACTCGTCTGAAGAGAATTGGAGATCATATTAACCTGTTTGTCAGTGAAAACAAGAAGCTATTCGTCAATGATGAAACATAAAGGTTGTGTTTTTAATGATATCTAGCAAAAAATATGAAAAATGTAAAAATAAGACGTGAAATTTGAAAAAACAACATTGATTTCCGGAACGTCATGGTGCAATGAACATTGTGGAAATATAATCACGTCCTTTATAAATGCAAAGGAAATGCGTGAAAGCTAGTAACGGCATTTTAGATATTTTACTATGAGTGTAACGATTTTACAGAGAAATGACAAACGAAAAGCAGATAAGAAATTAGCTACTTACGTTACTTGAATACATTCTCTCTCTCTAGTTTCAATCCCACCACCACAAGTTTTCGAGCATGGTGACCAATCACCCCAGCGTGACCAAACTGAAATACAATGGGCCTGCTCATAACACATCCTGCAATGTCTGATATGTTCAAATTGTAGACATTGACCGCCCAGAACGTACATGCATTGTATCATATTGGTCATATTAAAATGTTTTCATAACATAATTGACGTGTCGCTGACCCCGATCATTGTTTACCGATGTAACACAGCCTAAAACAATAACTTATTTTTTTACCACAAAAGTGGTATTCAAAGACCAAGCAGTTTATCGTTAGATTTTACCTTCAAATTGAAACAATAGCCAATAAAACACTTGTGACGAAGTGGCCTCTCCAATAAAACTATTTGAAATAAAATGGAAAATATCGGATTTCAACAGTCATTGAAATGTAAAATAATGCTTTGCTTTAGCAATCTTTTTTTATTGACAGCAGCGATGCGGTAATTGGTCCGTCTCACCTAAAGGTGATTCATCTTCGGACTCAGAAATATATCAAAGGAGGGTGCTCCCCTTAATTAAGATAGACAGGTCCAGTAAGGCCTTAATTTAACGTGAAATGAATCATTGAGAAACTTGCAATGTTTAGTAATTTGCTTTAAAATATTTCTAGCTTAGTCGAGCACAAAGGCTTTTATAAAATATTGTGGGTTTTTTTCGTCGGGCGAAACCTTCTCTTTCACTACTGGACCAACTGTCATCATTTAAAGGTTGTCCTCTTCAAAATGAAAGAAAGAGAATTTCAATAGCTTGAAATATCTGGTTTTCATGGCACTCAATGATTCTTTTCTAAAAAGAATGCACTTTAATATTCTTCTAATTCTGAAGCAGGAACACTACAAACTTGACATGGATCATCATCTAAAAAACCTTGTCAAAAATAGCTTTATTTATGAGTATTGGGCCACAAGGAGGAGATCACGCGACAGAGGGGTGTAAGACTCGGATCAAATTAGATGTCTTCAAAACACTTCTTTCTCTAAACTAGGTCCCGAATAGCCTCTATGTGGAAAGCACTAACGGGGGTTTTAATGTAATAAAAAAATATCTTTATTCTTCTTCTGACATACATACATACATATTTTATTTTTCCTCCTTTCACAGAAGATAATGTACATACATATCGAACAAGTTACAAAGCAAACCATAATATAAACTTTTACAAACAAACGAACGAACAATTAAACAAAGCACATATTACAAACAGTCAAAAAATGTCTGTATAAAAAGAGAGACAGACATTTGAGATTCAGGAAGGCATAAAGACAGAAATAGAAAGAGAGACAGACATACAGATATACATGGAGTCATGAATATTTCTTTCGAAACCCGGGAGAAAACAAATGACCGAAACAAAACGAAAAGTGTTCAGCCGAGTAATCCATCGGGAAAATTAAAAAAAAAAATACATAGAGTATTTTGTTACCTCGCTGGGAAAACAACAATTACAGTTAAAAACATCTTGAAATCGTCAATCATTCCGATCAAAATAATTCTAATTCATTCACTCAGCGCTCCAATCATGCATTTAAAATACTAACCCAAACCATTCAAAACGCTTCAAACTCACAGAAAAACCTTAGAACCAACAACTTCATTCAAGATAAATAAGTTTCACTCACATAATTCAAATTGTAAACCGTTCACTCACATAATTCAAATTGTAAAGGTCTAATAGGTTCTTGAGGAAACAGGAAGATTTTTTTATATAACTTTTATACATATTTTATTAAAGGAAGGTAATAAATATCGCCAACTTTGTTCGTCCTGAACAAAATTTGCGATACTGGATTACCTCCCTTTAATTTCACTCAAAACTCACTCAACACGCTCATTCAATTTCATTCCAAAATCATTCCAAACTTATTCATTTTATCAATTTCACGATGTTGTTAACGGTAACAACACCAAAATCTCAAACGCATTCTCAGGCAACAGTTACAATATTTCGTACGTTCATCAACGCTACATAGGACGCATATCACAAACAATCCTTTAAATATGGATTTCATCTGTGTAGTTTTGAATGAAATATTCACTATCAAAATCTGTATTTTTACAATAACTAATGAAAAGCGTTGCTTATTTTACGTATAAACACGGATCGAATTTGTTCTTCACCGATATCGAAACCAGGAAAGCAGTCTAATACCTGCGCAATTTTGTCTTTTCCGGTAAATTGTTGAAATCTTTTCGGACCCATTTCATCAATAATAATCGTCCATAAATTATTTCTGATTGTGTTATTACGCGAACAGAAAAAATATTTTATGTTCGACTATATTATATAAAGTATTTTTGCATTTATCACAGACTGCAACATAGGGCGAAGAGAATAATTTACAAATTATAAAAAACTGACGAATAACAACTTTCTTTGTTATTTGGGTAAAGACTCAGTTGCTCCCATAGTACACATGGATTTCCGGTTGTGAAAAATCTATCAAACTGATCTATATCAAACTTCGCTGGTAGCTTTTCTTGCAGGATATAATGATCATAAATCTTTATATTTTTGCGAAATATTGACTTACTTGGATTGAAATATTGCGTTTGAGTTGAAGTTTATAAAATACTCATACAAATCGTATTTTCGCAATATTTTGACGCTATCTGGTATGAAGCCATTATTCTGGTTAGATTCACCAGAAAGGAAACGAAACATTTTATATCAAATATCTGTAGCCTGCAGAGCTGACCATAAAATGTAAGTTTCCGAAAATCTAATTCGGCCTGAATGCTTAATACACCTGCAGCAGATTGATTGCGTTACTACGTTATTGGCAGAAATCGGAAGTTTTGCAGCATTGTCGTCTGTCTATGTGAATTAAGTTTATCTAACCGCTGCATAGGCATATCCTTTGCATGATAAGTTTTAGTCTTGGTTATGACTGTTTAATCCAGGTACATTCATTAAAACCCTCACCAGCAAAGGAGCAATTCACACAAGTAAAGGGCAAAACTCTAGAATAAGATTTTTCAGAGTTATGCCCTTTATAAACGTTTTCCATATCCAGCACCTTTATTTGAGCTTTGGCAGCCTCATGTAGACTTTGCTGAGTGTACTTGATGTGAAACAAACTTGTTTTGTTAAAATGGCTTTTTGATGTTTGTTTGATTCTTTTACCACCAAAATACAATTTCGTGCATTTTGAATTTACCTCAGAATGATATGACAATATCATATATTATTTACTGTTTGAGTTATTCATGTGTTATGATTTGTCTTTCAAAAACAAACAGACAGAGCAGGGATCCATTTAAATATATGTTCGAAAAATTCCAATTCAAGCACATGTCAAACAGAGAAAATTACATAATAACAATTGAAGACAAGAGGGTCATAATGTCCCTTAATCGCTCACCTGAGTTAAATGTCTAAAACTCGTTTAAAGGTTTTAAGGCAGAAAATCTTACTTCATCAGCGCCTACAAGGTTTAAGATTAGACCCGATGACCTAGTTTTTGACCCCACTTGACACAATTTCATACTCAACTCAGATTTAATCAAAACAATCATTTGGACCAAATTTTAGATTAATCAGGCAGAACATGTGACCATTACAGACCCCTCTTGACCCAATTTAGTACTCATCCAAGATCTTATCAAGACAATCATTCTGATCAAATTTCAGGTGTTTCGGGCAAAAAATATTTCCTCTAGAGTGTATGCGAAGTTTCTCTAAAATTTGACCCCGCGACCTAGTTTTTGACCCCACTTGAATTTATTTCAAATTTGTCCAATTTTTTATCAAGATTATCATTCTAACCAAATTTGAGGATGATTTGGCAAAAAAGTGACCTCCAGAGTGCATACAAAGTTTTCTAAGATATGACCTAGTTTTTAACCCCAGATGACCCAATTTCGAACTTGTCCCAAAAAAAAGTGACCTCTAGAGTGCATACAAGGTTTTTCTAAGATTTGACCACGTAACCTAGTTATTTTTTTATCCCAGTTAACCTTATTTCAAATTTGTCCAAGATTTTATTAAGACAATCATTCTGGCCAAATTTCAGATTGATTAGGCAATATTTGTGACCTCTAGAGTGCATACAAGGTTTTTCTAAGATTTAACCCCATGATCTAGTTTTTAACCCCAGTTGACCCATTTTCAAACTTGTCCAAGATTTTGTCAAGACAATCATTTTGACCTAATTTCAGATTGATTGGGCAAAAAATGTGACCTTTAGAGTGCAAACAAGGTTTTATTAAGATTTGACCCTGCGACCTAGTTTTTGACCACAGTTTCAAACTTGTTCGAGAATTTATCAAGACAATCATTCTGACCAAATTTCAAGTTGATTGGGCAAAAAATGTGGCCTCTAGAGTGCATACAAGGTAAATGTTGAAGACACACGACTGACATCCACCTAACCACAAAAGCTCACCTCGAGCACTTCGTCCTCAGGTGAGCTAAAAAGTATATGATAATTCTTGATTTAGTTAACTAGAAAAGGGAAAATTTCAAAAAGATCAACCTTTGTTAATCTTGCAGTCTGACAAGGATCAACATGTTCACTGAGAAGGTAACTTTTAAGAAGACAAGTCACATTTTTATATTCCTTATATGTTAACTTGGCCAAGGCGGCTTCTTAACGAATAGTCAACTTAAGAAACTTTTCCAACGATTTAACGTTTTAATTTTAAAGCATTGGCTGAAATTTTGTAGAGCGTGCCATATAGAAATACAGATAGGCTACCATACTTATTAGCTACAGCTGAAATAAATCATTTGAGCATTTCAGCAACACTTATAAATATTATGATATTGACAACATAGGGTCCTTGATGATATCGGTGTTTTTGCATGTACCTTTTATCGTCCACAAATGATTGAAAAATCCATACAAACTTTTTTGCATAGAACAGTTCAATATCCTTCATCGTATATTGTTACTCACGTACTAAAAATGCAGGATATTTGCGTATTGCCACTTTAGCCACAAGGTCATATATATCATTCAGATCGAAAGTAGTTCCGATACGACATGCTTCAAAATAATCGCAATATGTAATTGGGCTAAATGTATCTATGTGATATCATGAAAAGTATCGTACGGGGTGTTATCAAACGGATATTTGTAGAGTTATAAGATAAATTAAAGTTATTTGCTTGAACAATGGTCTTTACATTCTCAATCACAGGCTTAGCTATACCATTCAGGTAGATAACTCATTTTTAGAAAGAATTATATTCATTTTCATTTTAAAGCTGCCGTGGGTGGTATCCTTTTGCAGAAATTTTGTTTGCCCCGAAATTCGCCTTTTTTCAAATTGTCAAAATAATGTGTATTATCATGCAACGAAACCTGTATTGACCTGATATCGCCTGTCTGATAACATGACATGTTATCAGGCAGTCTATTTTTAGAAACAATTTGCATAAACATTAACATGAAATTCTTTGATTTTTAAGGTTTTACTATAATTTAGCGGTGAAAAATGATTGCAAGATAAATAGAATAACATGTCAGTGTCTTAAAATATCATTGTTATCTGGTCTCGGCTGATAGAAATTATCATGACTCGGCCCAGTCTCGTCATGATAAATTCTCCCAACCTCGACAAGACAACACAGACTAACGAATTACCGATGAAAATGGATCAGATTTTTCACCAGGTATACCGTTAGATCCCTAATAGCCATGAGGGTCAATAGGGCATTCCAGACGAGTTCCCCAGCATGAGGGCAATAAAATTATGACCACATCCGATCAAGAATGCTGATAAGAATTTTTTCAATGATAAGAATCAGAATTAGCTGGTCAGGTCAGACATTCACTTTCAGTGAAACATTCTAAGCTGACCCATGTTGAAAAATAAAGTTTCTCCTTATATAAATTCTTGATATGTTATTTTACAAAAATGAATTTAAATTTTAATAGTTTTTTAGATGCAAATATTGGTAATCATTGTCGGAAAGGAGAGGAAAATTGATCAAATTTTAGATAATCTTTAGGTACAAATGATTTATAAGTTAACATTGTTGGATAGGAAATAAGAAACATTCTCAAATTCTTCAATGTTTTAGAATGAATACTATTGTGTCAATCCAACATTCCTTCTTTCTTTCTATCCATCAACTAGACAAAATAAATTTATAACTGTTCATATTGAAAGAAGAATGCAACCACAGTTAAATTTGAGCTCAAATTGGCAATTTGGGAAAACAACAAAAAGGTCGAAAAAGCTTGGTTTTTTTATCAAATCAATTCTTCATAAAACTTTTAAAAATCATCGTGGGTTGTAACAGAAAGTTGTAGAAGTTAGAATAACATCAGGATAAAATAAAAGACTTCGACATTATTTGGTTATTTCCATATCAGTTAATATACTATATATCACTGACGGTATTTGCTTGTAACTTGGAATTTATGTCCGCTTTCCAAAAAGTCACATACCGGTATATTTGTATATGCATTACACCCATTTTTGACCTACAGTATTATCCACTATCAAACATTAAACAGCTCATAACCGATATCTGCAAGATATTACAATTACAAATTACGGGGTCCACCGTCATAGTGAAGTTGGTAGTGGTTGGAATTGAGGTCCTCGGTTCGGCCCCAGACCTCGTCACTCAACAGTGCAGTCAGCAGTGGTTGGGATTAAGGTCCTCAGTTCGATCCAAGACCTCGGCACTCAACAGCGCAGTTGGTAGTGGTTGGAATTGAGGTCCTCGGTTCGATCCCAGACCTCGGCACTCATCCTTTCAGACAATTTATCTCCCGCCAAGTGTTGATAATCTTTGACCTATGTAGGATAGCAGCTGTAGGCTAGGAAATGATGTAATGGTAGTCCTGACTGGTGTGAGAAATACCAGGAATCCATTGTTAGGTTCTCTAGCCGTTGCGACATAATTGCAAGTTTGTTCAAAGCTGGGCAGAAAACCCCATTTAAACAAACAAAAATACAAATAATGATATGACATGATAATATCCTAAAATCGAAGAATCTAAGTTATTTTAAGCCACCCCGTGTGAACAACAAGAAGCTAGCGATACTCTCAGTCTAATGACTTGTGATATAGTGTTTACCCTTATTGGTACTTTAATTAGTCCCTTTGCCATGATTTTCTGTAGAAATGAAACTATTTCGAAAGAAATAGCGCCTTTTTAGTAAATCTGTAGAAAAAATGATATTTTGTACTCAGCTTTGACCACGCTCTAGAGCAATAATTTCTCAATAATCCTGGATCTACTTATTTTGCTTAAAGGAGAGGAGGCTTTTTATCAGGAGAGTCAACTAACATGCAAAATATATTTCATTATATAATCTTTTAAACTCACTTGAGCACAACGTGCTGAAGGTGGTGAGCTTTTGTGTTCACCTTCCGTCCCTCGTCCATCTGAAGTCGTCCGTCGGAAGTCGTCAACAATTCTTTAAACATCTTCTCCTCAGTAACCGATGAGCAGATTTCAACCAAACTTGGCAGAAATGTTTCATGGGTGACCCTCCTCAAACCTTTTACGTGAAATTTTGATTGGCCCCCAAATATGGGCAGGGCAGGCCGGGGCAGTTTTGACCCTGAAATCTTTAAACATAATCTCCTCAGTAACTAATCAGTGGATTTCAACCAAACTTGGCAGAAATGTCCCTTGCTTGACCCTCCCCAAAACTTGTTCATGAAATTGTGATTGTCCCCCAACTATAGGCGTGGCAGGGCATGGCTGTTTTTGACCCTGAAATCTTTAAACATCTACTCCTCAGTAACCAATGGGCAGATTTCAACCAAACTTGGCAGAAATTTTGTTTGGTTGACCCTTCTTAAAACTTATTCATGAAATTGTAATTGACCCCTTAAATATGGGCGTTGTGGGCAGGGCGGGGTTTATTTGGAGCCCGAAATCTTCGTCTGATATCCCCTCCTGAACCACTGGGCAGATTTGAATGAAACTTTACCAAAGTGTTCCATGGGGACCCTCTTCAGAAATTGTTCGCAAATTTTGATTGGCTTTTTAATACGGGTGTGACAGGATGGAGCTTATTTCAAGCACTAAATCAATAAACGTCATTTCCTCCTTGAACCACTTGTCCAATCTCAATGAAATTTATCAGAATGCTCATCAGGTGACCCACTTCAAAAATTGTTCGTGAAATATTGATTGGCCCATAAATATGCACATGGCAGGGCTGGGCTTATTTTGAGCAGAAATCTTGAAATGTCATCTTCTCAGTAACCAATGGATGGGTAGGCTATTTTCACTTAGAATTCTTGGAATAGCATCTCCTCTTCAACAACTAGGCAAATGTGAATGAAACTTTGCAAAAAAGTTTCTTAGGTGAGAACCACTTGATCAATGAAATTCAGGTGAGCTGTTTAGGGCCATTCTGGCTCTCTTGTTCTATTCGGCATAACATCTCAATTAGGAAATAAACCAAAGACTAGAGCTGATTGAGCAGCTGATTTGATCCACAGGCCTGAATCTACTGATATGATTAGACGAGAATTTAAGTGAATAATGAATGAATGGTTTGTTGTTGTTGTTTTTCAATTAAATAAATGTTTTTTGGTGTCATACGCTGAAATATTTCTACAAAGAAAAACTCAAGATCAAATTAATGAATAATATATAGAAAATTTATCCCCTCCTGTTAAATACATGTTTTGTTTCATTTGATCAAAACATATTTTTACCAGTCTGATAGGGGTCAACCTCAAATCATTGCAGTGAAATTACATTGAAAACTATCGCTTAATTTCTGAAAAAAATGTAACCGTATATCTATCTTGCTGGTTGAATGGTTCACTTGATCAACTTGTAATCTGGTTGTTGCTGGTTCGAGCCCCACTGAGTATATTTTGACAGCACACTTAACAGGCTGAGCACAATCCAAACGGTTGTAAAGGTGCGTTCAGTGTGTAATCATTCAAGTAGTCTCTTAAAAAGATTTTTTCAAAATATGTTTGCAGATGGATGAACACATTGCACACATGAAGAATACATCATGATTTCTCTAAAAAAAAGGACCAGTCAAGCTAGATATGATATTGCTTGAAACTCCTTCACTGTTTAGATGAACAATAAAACTTTCTCGTTGAGTTCTCTCAAATTACATTCCTGGCTTATCAGTAAACAAACGATAAAGGCATTACTAGCCTCCTAGGGGTGATTTTAGGGTCAGCATTATGTCATTTATTGACCATAGAAAATTGGTGTACTGTTACGTCCTTGGTTGGTGTGAGGGTTAAACTGTCAGTAATTCGCTAGACTGAACATTGATATTTTAAGACACTGACATATTATTCTCTATTTTCTTACCTTTGGGACAGGTGGAAGATGTCCACTCGCATCGCTTTTTCCAATCATCCCACACCAGATGAGCCGGACATGGCCGTTCGTCGTAAATGATTTCGTTACTGCACGTTACATATATATTACATCCATTACATGATTGGTAATCACCGTCATCCTTGTTTTCACAATTGGAAACGCAGACTGGCTCAGCTTGAAAAGAAAAAAAAAGAGCCCATGTGTCATTATTCTAATAATGTTCTACAAGAAAAGCTTCTGGCCAGCCTCTGAATTTGCACAGCCTGGTCAGAGTCTTCAAATTGCGCTAGGTAGATATATGAGGTCTTTGACAGTTGTTTGAATTGAGTTTTTATGTCGATTTTAAAATTTTGTCATATCTCGTCGGCTGGAGCACCCAACAATGTTTTCCATCGACATTTCTCACATCAGTACTACCAATACATCCTTCTCCTGGTTTTCAGTGGCTATTCCACATTGGTTTTTGACTATCAACCCACTGGTGGGAGACAATAACTAAAAGTCGGAAGGATGAGTACCGTCATCGGAGATCGAACCCGGGACTTCTAGATTTACTGCGTCATATAAACTTCATTTCCTCCATTTACTGGAGATTTGACATAACATACAATACAGAGTAAACAATTCAACTGACAACAACATGTTTAAGAATGACAAAATGAAATTAAAAATTTACATGCACATCTGAATTTATATTCAGAGGCTCATATGAAGTACCCAATTTCAGCCTCCTTAACAAATTCACATACACACGCAGACACAGGCAAACACATATACACATACAAACATACAAATATACACATATACTCTTATATTCATCCACGCGGACGCCTTAGTGCATCATAAAACATGTCAGAACATAGCATTATTTCCTGAAAATTAATTTATTCTTTTGAGCAAGATACCGCTACGGGCCGTTAAGTTTCCCTGATTTACATGCATTATTTTATAACAAAAATTTTATTGCGAAAAATCGTCAAAACTCTTGAAATTCGACATATCAATTTTCCGCGAAACTTACAAAGCCGTTTAAAACTGACGTTATAATGTATAGACTATGACGTCATTTTCGCGGTTACAAAATAGCGTAAAACTGACATTATAATGTATAGACTATGACGTCATTTTCGCGGTTACCAAATAGCGTTGCCATTCGATTTGAGCTCATTTGCATTGTTCTTACACTAATATCAAAAATATTCAACGATGTTATTTCAATCCCGTGACGTAGGTCATATTATAATGTAGCCTGCTTTATGATACTATTTCACGCTCATGTCTAACTGTCGAAAACGTCAAGCCATGACATAAATACGTATTTTAGAAATAAATCGCGTCTGATATCAGTTTTATCGGAAAATTTTATTATCTGTTAATTTTTGACAAAGAAGAAAGAAAAATAGAATTAAATCGTTTGTTTTAAAGTAAGATCAGTTGATACTTCATAGCGGAGACACGTGTGTAAATATAGCTTTTGTTATTCACAATGGATTATCAATCGATCCTACTCCAAAAACAACCAGTTATTGTATTCCTTTAATGCACAAATGCGACAAAATGTGATTATTTAGCAAGAACATTTCTTTTAGCGCGTCTTTAAACTTATTGTACCCCTTTTCGATAACTCAGATTTGTTGAAATGAACGAAACAGTGATACATGGTCGTTGTTAGTTTGCCTGTTTAGGTGGTTTATCAAATGATAATCTACCGTAAAATCTCGCTTATCTGTCGATTGAGGTTTAAGAATTTTGGATTTCACAATGTTTGAGAAAAAACACGCTCTTACACACTATAAATCACTTCATTCATATTTTGCAGATTTACATTATTTAAGTGTTTACAGGCATTTTTTCCATAAACAATAAAGATAATGTATTGAAAGTAATTGCTTTTATCTGCAAAAACTGCTTTGGCTTTCCCATGATCGTGAAAGACCATATAAACTAATGGAAAGCGGCATCCCCTTTCTTTGGTCCAATTTGAATGATTCGAGTCTCTTCCTTTGTGCTATAAAGAACTCAATTCATTGTGCATTTATTCATTTCTACTTGTTTAATTTCAACCGTCGTTATATTAACAAGACTTGGCAGTGTTTTGATATACTACATCACAATATGTTTGGACGTTTGTAATTATTATTGTATATTCTCTACGCAATTTACTATGACCTGCATTTGTTCAGGAGTGAAAAGTGTGATCCGAGAGGATGGTGAGGCTAAATTACGGAGTAACGTGTCAATGTATAGCTAAGAGGCATTCTGTTATACGGCGAAGTAGGAACTTTGTAGATTCATAGAGATTTAACGAACTTTCTCGTTAACACCAAAAGATTTAATGTTAACATTCGAGGAAAAGGAAGTAAAATCGTTTCAAGGTTGGTCTGTACGACGGAACTCTTAAACTTTTCTGTGCAGCCTGATCTGGTGTACTTGAAAAACCGAAGCAACGATTAAACGGCCATAAATAATGTCATTCATCGTTTGGCTGTAAAGATGCTATCATTTGCGAAATATTGATGGGATGAATGTAAAGATGGTAATAACCGGCCAAATACTGCAGGGAAAAACATCTGCAGCTGATTAGACATTCTACAGCCGCATTCGGAACACCACTCGGCCAATCTTACGATCAACCTCGGATGTACATAGACGAACTATTTTCAAAAATTACGGGAAACCTTTGGGAAACTCGATGACGTCAGTTAGAATGACGTTATCCCACGAAACTGTGAGTGAAAGCATTCGACGTCGCCAACGCTACTCGTTTAAGTGACTGACGTGAAACCAACGAATACTTATAAAAACATCTTTATATTATTAAATAACGGCTGAAAAAATCTTAATTTTTGAGGATGATTCGTCATTCTCAAAAATTAAGATTTTTCAGCTGTTATTTACTGTAAAGGATAATAATCTACAATGCTAGTTTTTCTTACACTGTTTCCTCCTAACAAAATGCACGATTTTGTTACATACCCATCCGCCTAATATATCCGAGGTATGTTGTAGTTTACGGAAATGGCCGAGTGATTTTCCGAATGATCAGAGCCGGTTGGTTGACCCAAATAAACGCATACACAGGCTATGCAGCTAGACACACTGTGCAGTTCTTCTGGCATAATCAGTAACTCTTGAGTGTATCTGCCCAAATGCCTTCATGTAAAGAGGTCGTGCATTTTACTTTTTTGTTCTTGTTGAGATTGCATAGTACTGTTCTTGTTTTCTAGTTGAGTGATTCTTTCATTCAGCCTTTTTCTATTGTAACTTCCTGTTCTGTTTTAGTCTCGTTCTAATTATTCCACATACGATTTTATCCTGGTTATATCTTTATGGCTATCGTTTATTGACTTTTCTTTTATTTTTATTTCATTTTCTCTTTTGTTCAGTTTCAAATCCTCTCGCGTAGTTCTATTAATCCGTCTTAACATTAAATGTAGGAAACTAAAATGATTGTTTGGATAAGCGAAAGTTGTAATATAGTCAATCTTTATACGCATTCTGAAGAGGCAGATAGAGGATAAAGTCAAAATGTCATTTTATTCTTTTTTTACATTTCGTGCATTACTTCTCTTATAAAGCAATGCATTATAGAAAATAAGTACAACGGTGTGTTCTTTTGACAAATAACACTCCCAAGGTTAATAATTACATCCGCGTGAAGGTCACTATTTGTCATTCTAATCCTACCTTTGTAAATCTCGTCTTCCTCTGGTCATCAAAGAGAGTTCAGGTGAAAAGTGCGATTAAAGAGGCATACGCGCGCAAATTAATTTGTCGACATTTAATTTTGTAATTTTGATATTTTGTTATTTAAAATGTTTTGAGCTTTCATATGCAAATAAATAGGAGTCACCGTTTTCGTTTTTCGAGAATTCGACCCTTGCTTGAAAAATCGCCTTTATACCCATTAAAGATTCTTTTAAAATCAAAATTCTGTAAACATTCAGGAAGAAATATCACTATCCTTATTACATTTTGTAAGCTTTGTTTAATCTTTTGTCAAAGAACCAATGAGAAATAGCGCGAGCGTGCTTGGAAAGAATTTGTATTTCCCGGAATTTTGTACTTAACCTTAAAAATAAGTCAAACTGCTGGACTGTTTTCCTGTTAATTTTACACACTAATAGTGCATTCAAGTCCAATCTAGTTTCCAAACCAAAAAAAAATATATCATGTCGTAGGAACCCATGTCGTGGAAATCAACGTTGACGACGTCGTTTTATGATTATTCGATGTCGTTTCGTAGTTTATTCGCATAAAACATTGGTCATCATGCTCAAAATCTTGTGATGGTGGGGTTGAAGCTAGAGAGAGGCAATGTATCGCAGTAACGTAAGTAGCTAAAATATGCATTTTGACTGTCTTTTCGCTGTATAATTACTGCAATGATAGTAAAACACTTATTGTTTCTTGCTTTCACGTTTCAACCGTTGCTGAAATCTTTATTTCAACCTTAAAAAAACAACAAAAAGAAAAAGAAACCTGCATGACCTCAAAACGCCCATTTCCCAGTGACGTTTGACGTTATTACGGGCCCATTTTCAAAAGGAACCACCATTTTATGGTACAATCTTTCTTAGCAAGTTATCGGATAAGGTATGTAGACTTTAGAGAATTAACTAGGGTTTTCTTATATAATTTACATAAGGCTACTTTTCCCATGATACTTGACGGTCCCGTCTATTTCACGTAATGAACGATCTTTGTGATAGTCGTATTATTCTGACCAAGGTTATAGAGAATCGTATAAAATGTGTGGACACTCGACCGTTAACAAGCAAAAGATAACGGAAAGTCAGATAGACGCCGAACTGAAAACCGGTATCGCTTTAGCATCTTCTGACCTTCGATCAGTAGACTTAAACAAGAGGATGATGGTCCTAGATCGCTCACCTGAGACCCTTTCACCCCTGGGACATCACATCAATGGACAGAGGTTATAAAGGAGATGATTTCTACATAAAACCAAATTTGGCCATATTTGTGGCCTCTAGAGCATAACACATAAATTGTTTTCGATGGACTATGGACGACAAACGACGGACGACGACGGACATTCAAAGATCACAAAAGCTCACCGTGGGCATATTTTCTCATGTGAGATAGAATTAGAGAAGACGAATAGGTTTGATGAATTTTCAAATAAAGTACTAAATTGTAAGGAATTATATATGCAAGTGGTAGATTACATAGGTGTATTTAAGATACATTTTGTGAGAAGCTCAGATCAATTTGAAAGGACAGAGGCGCTTTGAACTTTGGATAAAAACTAAAAAAAAAAAAGTAAATAAAAAATAGAAGAAGATCAAGCAAAACAGGGAAGCATGGATTATTTTTGGGCTATCGAACCATTGTGAATAAAGCTTGAACATGGCTGTAGTAATTGATTTTTAACAGGTGAACATGGTTAAACAAAACATTGGTCGAGGAAGGCTATTAATACTGCTGATATCAGTAAAACATAATTGCATGCATTCTCATTGTTTTCTTACTAAATGGCTGCGAAAGTTACAATGTAAAATGATGATTATATTGAAATAAATTCGTTTAATAAATAAAGTATTCCTTTCTACGCTCTTTGGAAGGGATTACAGTTGAACATGTTCCACGATTTTAGCCTAGCCTACATTTATCTTAATTAGTCCGTACGGCGTATGGTATCCCTAAAATCGTAGCGTCCTACAGCTAAGATCATCATATTTTGAAAAAAAATGAATGACCTTGGAATTAAATGAATAAGTGGAAGGAGCGACTTTTGAATTTATACAATGGTTTCGGTTGGAACTTGTCGTAGAAGTAGATTTGTACGTGTCTTCCAACCAAATCAGAGACCTTTAAAATTCACTGTGGTTAATGAAAATTGAATGATAAAAGCGCTTTAAATTCTGTAGCGATTACGATCAATTCCGTAGATTTATGAATTAATTGAGATAGTTTTGATTGACATGGTTTTAAATGCCTCGAATGAACCCCCGAGCGAGTGATTCAGAATATTTTTAGTGGAGTCAATTTCAGTTGTTCTTTATAATAGAACGATGCGATCATCACACGATTTTATGGGTAAAATATACCTTCTGACTCGTCTATCAAAAGATCAGTAAGGCCAGTCCTATAGACCAAAGCCTCAAATAACAAGAAAAAAAGTTATTCAATTATACGTGTAAGCCTGCAACCTATCTAGGCTTTAGAGTGACACGTTTCATATTCAATTAGCATTATCCGTTTACTCATTTATTATATGTCTTACTCATTTATTATATGTCTTTAAAGTCTTTTCCATAAAAGAATCGACATGTAGGCATACTTTCAGCAACATTTACCTTTAAAAGACTTTTGTTACGTTATTATCCTTCGCTTAACGTTGTTAAAGCACGCATGCAACATTGAAACTTCGTGAAGTAACTATAATGACGTCAAGCTGGCGGGAAATTGTCAATTTCGTTTCACAACCTTTTCCACCAATTTTATTACAAACTGAATCATGTTCCTTGATTTTGAAATGAATTGCCCTTTTGAGGTGCATCCTTAACGCGCGTATGCCTTAAACTCTGTTGTGGTTAAGTAATTGTTGTATGTTTTGCTTACGATGTTCAACTTCAACATATGTTCTTAAACGATACGATAGGGATCTTTGGTGTTCTTACAACACAGATCTGAGTTAGCCTTTAGGTTTTGACTTTTGTTGAATTTGAGACAAGGCTCATCTTAATTAAATCATAAGAAAACCTCGAATTAATTACAACACAAGAGCCATGTCGGACATTGCCATCCCCCGCCGTGAAAGCTTGATAGAAAACTGAATACTAATAGATTAAGGATTCTTTTGTACTTTAAGAGATTTACCTCCCACAAAATCTAAGTCTTTAAAATAAAAAAGGGCAAAAACTGAAAAATTATGCAAGCAAGAGTTATAGTTTTTGTGAATTGCACTTCTCTTCCATGAGATATACCCAACCATAATGTTTCAAGTTGATAGCTTTTATATTTTAGGAGATATGCTCCGGACAAAATTCTAGGTATCAAAAATAACAAAGGGCAATAACTCCAAAATTATGCAAGCACAATATTTAATTTTTGTGCACTGTATTGTCTCTTATATGAGATCTATTCACACATACAATTTCAAGTTGATAGCTTTTATACTTTATGAGATATGCTCCGGACAAAATCTGAGAATAAAAAATAACAAAAGACAATAACTTAAAAATTATGCAAAAATTATTCTTTAAAAAAAGTAAAAGGTAAACCAGTTTACATGTATAATCTAGGTTCAACCTGGAGTAATTAATTTTTCTTTTAAGGAACAGATAGGGAAGCATTTAAAAGAGGCAAATGGTTCAGGTGTCGTTCTGAGAATTCATATTTGGAGATGCAACGCCCTGTCATGCTCAAAATTATTGAAATTCAAATTTCGCGATCCATTTTAGAAAGGGTCACCCAAGAAACATGTGGGGGAGGATTCATAAAAATTGGTCAAGCAGTTTTAAAAGATGTCGTTTAAAGATTTCAAAGTGAAAATACCATGCCCATTTTTTTGGGGTTAGTCAGAATTTTGCAAGAATTTCAAAAGAAAAAAATGCATCGTCTTTCAGATCAGATCGTTTTTAGAGAGTAGTCATTGGAACATCGTGGCATACTTCAATGAAAGCTTTGTAGTTTAGGAGATATCATTCATAGAAATCAAAGTGTAAAATGCCATGGCCAACCACGATCATTTTAACAGGTTAAAATTTCGTGATTAGTGTTAGGAAAGAGTCCAACAAGTAACATTGTGGGGAAGATTCATTGAAATTTGTCCAGAAAGTATAGAGGTGTCGTTCAAGGATTTCTCAGTAAAAACTGCCACGCCCTGCCACACCAATATAAACATTTTTAAAGAGGATCACCCAATGAACATGTTTGCAAAGCTTCATTGAAATTGGTCCAGCGGTTTAGAAGATGTTGTCAAAATGTCTCAAAATAATGTAAAACCCAATTTTTTTCGGCCACTGATAAGAAAATCTGCGAATAAATTTTGATATGGGTTTCCCAATGAAAATTTTACGAAAGAGTGTCTTGAAATTTGCCAAGTAGTTCAGATGAAGATGAGGAATATTGTTGACGACAGACGACGCTTGCGATCCTTAAAGTCCCCCCCCCCCCTTGAACACGCTGTACTCTTAGTTTCTTACAATTCCAAAGATCCGAAAAGAGTAAAACATGGTTTTGGATTTTTCAAACAGAGTCAATTCTTTGAAAGTTCAATGTCGGTTTGTTTCAATCGAATAAAAAGATTGGGAGGTTTAAGCGAGCTCTTCCTAAAACTTGGTCGTTTTTACACTCGTGATGCAATAGAGATAAGTTGTTTTTTAGTTCAGTTCAGTTAAAGTTACAACAAAATATATACCAAATAAAAGTAGAGAACTATGAATATCGAGCGGACATGTAACACAGATAATTGGTAAAAAAAATAGTGGGATGTGCATAGTATCCTTTTTCAACACAGGCTGGTTGCAGTTGCAACCGGAAGTAGAAACGGACAACTAAAAGAAGAAGCGAACGTAATTTCCAAATTTTACTTAACATTTTTAAGTTATTTTTGTGTTAAATGAGCTTCAAATACATTTATTGAAAGTGCTTAAAGTTTTACCTCGTAAACAGTCGTTGTGTATCATGTTTCTGCGATTCATGGATACAATAATCCCTTCAATATGACCTAATTTCCAAAGTAAGAATATGTACGAGGGGCTTTCAGAAGTTTTGAGACTTTATTCATATTTTCTTTTGTAGATGTCCGACAACTCAGAAAATAGCAAGAATGGAATGGCATGACTTCTGACTATGCCTTTACCAAAATTCAGAGGAATAGCATTAATGCACTCAATTCCATGAGAAATTGAATTGAGATTGGTGCAGCATTTCGGGGCAAAAAAGTGACGTCATGAACGTCAGACCAATACTTGATTTTTTTATTTTTTTTATTTTTTTCAGTAATGATTTTATATTTTTAAACTATGAATTCCTCTCAAACCCTTACAATGAAATCTTCCCAAAAGCTCAGTGCACATCTTCACAAATACATACAACTCTTTTAAGTAAAATTCGTTAAAAAGATGGATGTTTGAGTTTATCATTATTTATTATTATTGTTGTTATTATACCGTTTATGATAAGCAATTTCTTTTTCACTCTCATCGCGTTTTATATTTCAAACAGAAGAAAACACAGGTATCGATCTACCAAAGCTTTGAAATAAAACAACCCCAGAAATAATTTTAAGGAGTTTAATTCTGATCGTAATTGTTTAATTTGAGACGCAATGCCAGTGAAATACACAGCGTTCTATCAAAACATGACCCATATTAATTGTTATTATCATTTCAAGTGCCCCGACGTTACGTTCTTTCCGAAAAATCAACGTCGTCTTGCTTGATTAGACCTTTTCCATCTTCAAGTTCTTTTAAGATAACACCATGGTTACAAGTATATTTAATGCAAATTTAAACGCTTGTGGCAAAGCAATTTGAATTTCTCAAATCGCTTGTGTATTGCGCGTTTTGTAGGTTTTCTTTCTAAACAGTGATTTAAAAACCTATAGTGCCCCGAAAGCGCGTCATTCGGCTACCAAGGCCTCGTAACTTCAGCTTGATTAAGCTGAAGGTACGAGGATTTGGTTACCAATCTACCATTTTAGGTCTCGAGTTATTCATGTCGACTCTCTATAGAAGTTTATTTTAGATAAAAGCTGGTTTACCTTAACCTTAAGTGCAACGACCCGTTACTTCGGCTCCGCCCTGCCAAGGCATTAATCATTGGTTTATACTATATATTCACCTCCTTACGGTTGATCGAAACCATTTCTATATAAACCTCAAATTGGTAATGTAATTCAATATTATTTTTGTGACACTGTTTAAAAGGCTTTCAAACAAAATAATAAAATACCTAGGCATCTTGATTGGGCTGCAGATTAAAATATAACATTTTAAGGCCCATTTGATTATCGCTTCAGTTTGCATTCAATAATTTTAAATTAAAATAGTACACGGTTAAAAGACATTTGCAGTGGAAGACAATTCTAGATTTAAATCAAAGAAAATTTCACCATGTGTGTGTTCCGTAATAAGTATCGTATCTTCAAATGAAAAACCTGGTATGCGAACGTTTGATATACTAGCAATCATAAGAAATGTGTGTAAATCAAGGCACTTACTTAGTATACTTCCATGTACAAGTGAAAGCAAAATGCTTACATAACATGCAAACCCAAAGGCGAAAGTGAATCTGCCAATGCCCATTGCAGCAACTGAAAAATGCAAAATGTAAATGTAATAAATAAAAGTCATAGTTATCGTCTAAATGCAAATATGAATCTAAACTTAAAATAGCATCAATTGTGTAAAGACAAAGGGAGAGAAAAAACAAGTCTACCTCTAAACATTTAAAGTATTCAAATGTGAAGAGTACATTTCTATTTTCTTACACTGCAATCTTTCGAAGGGTACTAAATTTTAAAGAATATTGTTCTTACACGGCACGAACAGCGTATAGTCCAGGATTACGATAAAATGACAATAAGTTCACGTTTGTCAAAAGAAAAAAAGCTCATATTGATTTAGCACCGCCGTCATAATACCGTGGTTGCGCGTTGGACCATCATCCAAAATGTCCCGGGCACGATTTCCGACGGAGGCACCATTCGGAACACCACTCGGCCAATCTCACTATCAACCTCAGATGTACATAGACGGACTATTTTTTAAAAACTACGGGAAAACCTTGGAAAAACTCGATGACGTCAGTTAAAATGGCGTAAGCCCTCGAAACTTTGAGTGAAAATATTCGTCGTCGCCAACGCTACTCGTTTGAAATCACTGACGTGAAACCATCGTATCCTTACATAAATAACTTTAGATTCTTAAATAACGGCTGAAAAATCTTAATTTTTGAGAATGATTTGTCATTCTCAAAAATTAAGATTTTTCAGCCGCTATTTACTGTAAAAAATATCAATCTAAAGACAGCGCCGGTTCGCTAGTTTTTCTTACACAGTTTCCGCCTAACAAAATGCACGATTTTGTTACATACCCATCCGCCTTATATACATCCGAGGTCTGTTGCAGTTTACGGAAATGGCCGAGTGATGTTCCGAATGACGGAGGCACTTATCATTTCCGACTATTGTATTCCAGCAATGGGTTTGTAAACGTAGACTTATGTGACATAGCAGCTGAAGGCTAGAAGGTTTAAATGGGGTAGGAGTGGTGTGAGAAATACAAGGAATCCGTTGCTATGTGCTCGAGTCACCGAGATAAAACTGAAGATTAGTGAAAGCGGCGTAAATACTCATTTAGACAATCAAGTCATTCTGATTAAATTTACATTATTTTCGGTGGTTTCCTATGAGCAAAATGCAATTTGCTTCGAACAAGAAATACCATTTCAGTCTTGGACAATACGTTATTAAGATTTGCCAATTTTATTGTAATTTATCCCTACAGTACATTCTTCAACATAGATTACATAATTTACAATAGAAACCCCATGTAGAGGATAACCACTCGTGCTTTGTCTTGTTGCAGTCGGCCCAATGGTTTCGGGGAAGATTTTGAAGAAGATTTTGAAAAGAAAATCAATGGAAATTAAATTGACATCGACCAAATGATTAGGGAGGAGGAAGTTTAAAAGATTCTATCGTCAAAATTAGCCCTGCCTTGCCACGCCCATATTTAGGGGCAAAACATTTCTTAAACACTACAAGTCAACGGCCACCCAAGGAATATTCATGAAATGTGCCAGATAGTTTGGGAGGAGAAGATTTTTTAAGATTTCAAGGTGAATATAAGCACCGCCCTGCCACGCCCATATTTGGGTGTAAATCCAAATTTATTAAATAATGTAAGTCAAGGGTCATCCAATGAATATTCGGAATACTTCTGATGGGTGATGGAACTTTTATAGCCAATCAGAATGCACAAAAATGATGGAATCAACTTAAATTAAATTATCAAGGCATAAAACTTTCTTCGTCTCCTTGATTCTTGATGTGTACAACTCAAATTGAATTATATTCGTATAACTTTGAAACTAAAACAAACTTCTGAAAAGGAAAAAAAAACATGCCTCCCTCTAGGTTGAAATAATTAGACTGTCTTACCTTTATACAAGCTCATGATAATATGAAGCTTTCGCTTTCATAAAAGCCATTAAAGTGACAAAATAGGCATTACATAAACCATGAACCGCTTTTATTTACACAACAATTAGATTGTTTGAAACCTTTGCAAGTTTATAAAAAAATGTCTCTGGGTATGTGTGTGTGTGTGTTTGTTTTTTTTTTTTTTTTTTTTTTTTTTTTTAATAACATACAGCTACGAACACTGTGAAATTGACACGATGAATAGATGAATGATATGTGGATAATTTTGAATGAAATCGAATAAGCACGATGAGTGCGTTTTAAATGAAATTAATGTAATTCCCAAATTACCAACAGAAGCCAATTACAAAAAAAGTTCCAAAATTACTATTCTTGCGTTTGAGTTACTTACAAGTACGCAGAAATGTCCGATTGATGTTCCGAATGAACATATTCTGCTTTATTTAAATTCAAATTTGAAATCTTTATTTTTTAAATATTTACTCAAACCTTAGACGACAGTCTTGTCATCGTGGAATATTTAGTCATCATTAATGTGATTTGTATTTCATATTTCATATACTGTTGGCTAAGAATTCAACTGATTATATTTTATATGAATAATATATCGTCGGAATGATTCATAGGGCGGTTAAAAACGAGTTCGCAGGACAGGTTTTTTAACCTCCAAATAAGATGCATACTAGATTTTTTCATATCTGACTCAACCATTGGTTTTTATAATTATTGTATTCATAAAAGCTTTATTCATCTTTATCACAAAATGATTTTGCCAATGTCCATCGTCCTTGGCTCTTGAAATCGCACGTGAAACTACTTAGATTTCTTTCAAAAAATTCTGAGCAATCTTGGATAACACTCCCCAAAATTTGAGACAATTTAAGATAAGAATTAATGCAAAATAATTTACCATTCATTGGAAGGTAGACAATTTTAACAATAGGAACGAAAATCAATTCAGTGTTGTATCAAAAGGCAACCACTTTTCATCAATGTAAACAAATATGACTATATCGAGATGATCAATACAGTTAAGAACATCGTGAAATTGACGAAATTGATTGTGAAAGAAGTTAAAGGGAGGTAATCCAATATTGCTAATTTTGTTCAGGATGAACAAAATAAGCAATATCGATTACATCCCTTTAACAAAAATATACGTACTTTTCTGTTTGTTTGTCTTCATGAACAAGTCAGACACTTGAAAGTCGGCACCAGCTAATAAAATCGTAGAAAAATGGATAGATCTGAATTTATTGTTAAAAGTATTGGATGATTTTTAAATGTTTTCCAGTGATTTCGGATCGTTTTTGATCGATTTGAGTGAGTGTTTGGAATGAATTAATGGAGCGCTGAGTGAATGATTAAGAATGCTTTTGATCTGGGTGAGTGTCAATTTCAAGATTTTTTTTTATTGTATATCAGAATTTTATGGTCTGTGATCACTCAATCCCCTGAGGTAAGCGATTAAAATCTGTCCGAAATCGGGCTGAATTAAATGTTCGTATAGTGCGATTTTAGTGCAAGAATCTGACCCCTGCTATTTAGATGAATAAAAATCTGATTATTCCTACTTGGCTTTGCACGTGCTTTCAAGGGAATGAATAACAAACGGTATTCAATGTAATGTATATTTTGTTAATTGATAAAATATATTGGTAATTGTTATTTAATCATTTTGGCCGCAGAAGTTAGATTCGGGTCAAATTAACCACGGTATAGCTTAGTTATACCTTTGAATTTCGAGCCTCCACAAAACGGAAATAGTAAGACCCAATATTCCCAGATATAGACATCTGAAAGAAATATTTTGTTTAAAACCCATTCAGAATCTTCTCCGGTCATATTTTTGCAACAGACTCTTTCGTTTAGTTTCGGTGTGTGGGTTTTTTTTTTTTTTTTTTTTGCTCGTTTGAATTGTAAATTCGTGCAATCAACGGAAGATGTTTTGCATCAGATGCTTTCAGATAAACTTTCCCACCTGTTTTCAAAAACTTTTATCTTAATGTGGAAATTTAATCGAAATCGAAATAACTGCAAGGAAATTCCGCCCCCCCCCCCTTTTTTTTCAAGCTGAACACATTTTGCAGAAAGCCTTTATTGATTTTAGATGTTTTACCTCAAGAGCTTGAGCAGGAAACCAGCTCCTTAAAATACAATTTTATCTGAGCCTGTGCGTGAGATTTCCAACAATTTCAAGTATGCGCAAAGCAAAGACTCTGACCAGCCTGTGCATCCGCACAGTCTGACCAGAGTCTTCACTATGCTTTTGGTAGATAAATAAGGTCTAAAAATATCAGTAGACAATCAGGTAACTTTATTTTTTACAGTATATGGCTGTCAACGCTACTCAATGTTTGCACCACACCAACATTTCAAATTGTTGGAAATGTCACGCACAGGCTCATTTCTGAAGTGATATTTCATCTCGGGTGTTCTTCCGTTATAGCAAAAAGAGAATATCGAATAGAGTTTAATATGTCTTACTTTGTAAGATATTTAGAGCCTTAATTTTAAATCAAATTTCTGTTATGTTTGGCTTGGTTACGTTTTAAAAAAGAATCAGGTTATTGTCCTCTCTCGTTGTAGTGTATGCACTGTTGTACTGATACCATTTTAGCCTGTGCGTGACATTTCCACCAATTTCACATGTGTGCGAGGTACAAACTTAAAGCAGTGTAGACAACGGCACAATGCAATTACAATAATATATGCTGATCACCACGAGGGATTAAGACCTTATCTACTTATAAAGTGCACAGGGAAGACTCTGGTCAGACTGTGCGGATGCACAGGCTGACCAGAAGCTTTGCTTCGCACACATGTGATACTGTTGGAAATGTCATGCACTGGCTCATTTGTGTTATATAAAGACAATTACATTATTTTATTTATAAATGCATTTATATTTCAGACACGTACTTCTCAAAACTGCAAAACTGTATGTGATCTTAAATTGAATTCAACATATAATTAAAACACAAGGAATGGCTCGAATTATTTTTGAAGTTTTTATTTCCCTTTTATACTAGTTTGTTTATTTTTGTTACCAAAAAGACGATTAATTTTAGTTGCGTCCATCCGTGTGTTCTAATTGGCTGAAAAGTTAGTTTTATTCTCCAATAAAAATAACTGTGAGTACGACGTTTCTAAAAGTAATTCCGTACGAAGTCGGTTTCTAAAATGACAGATCTTTACATTTTTGCTTTATGAAATTAAAATTAGGTATGAAGATAATATTTGTTGAGGTATGAAACTAAAAACCTTATCACGCTCCTGATTATTTTCATTTGCTTAACTGAAATTCGATATTTTTCTAATTATTTAATGGAATGGGTTGTGGTTTTTAAAAAAACGTAAGTCAATGCCAGTCAGAATATTAATTTGACCAAAAATAATAACTTCAAATCAAGGGTGACATTTTCAGAAAATCAGAGGTAAGATCTCCAAGGCACAATATGTTTTGGTATCTATTTTCGTAGGGCTCTTCGAAAAAAAGCACGGTTACCCATTTTTCCTTTTTAAAAAAACGAAATAAAATATTAAGATCTATTTCAAAAATCAGGTTTAAAGAAAAGTTGCATAGTGGGAAAAAGCCGAGCGGGTTTTCTTGAAAACATTCTTGAATGAAAGTTTAAAACGCATTGTTTAGGGATGGTAGCTAATTTGGCATATAAAGTAGTCTGGATTATCTACAATTTGTAAAGAATTCATGTAAAATGCCATATTCAAAATGCACAGTTGGCTGACAAAACAAGTCTTAAGGATAGGAAAGGTTTACCTAAGTAAAACCTTTTTTTTTTTTTTTTGAAAAGCTATTACCATCTGACAGGATTTTTCTCACTTACTAACACTGGTAGACGTAAAAACGTCAATCAAAAATAATATAGTAAAATTGAAGACAGCGAAATTTTATACTTCAGAGCGAAAAGATGGGCAACTTTATTATCGGCTCTTCCTTACTTATTCTGAATTTCATTTGCACTGGCTAAGATACCAAGTTAAATTTTTTCGTCATTTTCATAGTACAAAAAAAAATCGTTTCATGTTTTTAATTTTACTTATTAATGTTTTTTATTCAAGTGCATTATTTGTGTTTGAAAGCTATTCATTGTTCAAATCCAATATGTTACGGAACTATCTGTCTATCTCATAAAGTTAAAGTGCGATTATCATGGAATAGTTACAATTATGCATTTGAAAAAGAGAAAATCTATTCTTACCTATTGGAACACCTACTGTAACGAAATGTGAAGTGAGGAATGATTCTATGCGCAGCTTGTTATATTGCATGCGCATCAAAGCATGCTCTGGTGGCTTTCTAATCTTTACTACGTGGCTTTATCTCCTTAAACGAAAGAAATTAGTCCAATCAAAGCGCTGTTTACCTAAATTAGACTCGCAAATGATTACTTTATGTAAGCGAGATATACAAGTTTGCAGATGGGTGCATTAAATGCAGTCTTTCTGACAACATGGTGTTTACGTAGTGTAGACGATATTTTTTAAAGACCAGATCAGTCCCTAGAGACATGTCTGCAAAAGTTTAGGGATGCCAAAAGTCCCTGTTTGCAGATTCTGCATAGATATCGACAACGTTGGTGATTACCGTAAAAGAATTAAGCTGTACAGTAAAAGTTGTATTAAGCGACCAGGAATGGGACCACCAAAAAGCGGTCGTTAGAGAAAATGGTCGCTTAATACACGTTTCGTTTACAACTAAGAAATATGATTTTGATCGAATATGTATATCTAGAAATTTTCTAGACATAAATGTTGTAAAACATCAACAGAATCGTCTTATTGAGACGATTCTGGTGAGTTTTAACAGCATAGAATTTATTTGCAGTATTCTTATATACCAGTGATACCTATTTTTTCTGACATTTCGATTTAAGAAGGGGATTTTGAAAACGATCTCTAAATAATAGTGGTCGCTTAATAGACGTGGTCGCTTGAGCAAGATTGACTGTATATGGTTTGATAATTGCAATCCAATAAAATACAGAATTCTGATTGGTTTAAATCGCATCACGTGGGGAAATCCACTACACTTTCTACACTATTTCTGTATAAAATGCAATAGGTCTATCGGGAAACCCCCGAAATTCGATCTGCAAGTCCTGTGTTGTAGGAACTCGAATTTACCTAGTCCCCGATCATCAATGCAACATTGCCATTCAATATATTATAAATTAATATATTTTCGAAAGAATTTACGATTACAAGCATGCAGTTCTGATTCTGAGCCGACATAAACTTAGAAAACAGCGAGTTGACCAAGACCTTCAAGCAACCCTCTCAACTAAGACCTACCACGCCGTTTTCGTTTAAAAATACAGACTAACTTGGCAAAAACAAGCTTATTTGTCATAAGTACCTCTACGAATTTTAATGTTGTCTTTTATTTGTGTATCATTTGTTTTACTATATGACATTTGACTTCGATAGCGAGATAAACAATACACGATCTAAAAATAGATTGTGTAATTCATATACGCGCAGAAAGTAGACTTGAAGCTTTAATGTATGGCTAAGTATTTTAATAGTTTCCTCGACCTAGATGATTGCAATTATAAGGGACGAGTGTCTTTTTCAATGCGTTTATTGGGGTATAAAGTGCAACTGCCTTAGCACATGGCTTAATCATAACGCCCTACGGGCGTTATGTGCCATGTGCTAAGGCAATTGCACTTTATACCCCAATAAACGCAGTGAAAAAGACACTCATCCCTATAATGTTTTGCCAGATACATGTATCTGACATCTTGGATCCATCAAGATGTAATGAAAATTCTGTAATCATATCATGTTTAACTGAACCCTTATCGAATGGCCCTTTTTTAAATTTCGGAATAAAATATTGTCTAACCGAAAGAACGATGGAATGTTCGAATAAGTTTGCATAGATTTGAATTACTGCCGTAATGCGCCCACAAGGAACAACATGTATTTCAAAATATCAGTAATGTCAGATTAGGGGTGACTTGAATTCAAAGGTCATTTGTCAAGGTCAACAGTTTGAAAAATATGGTTTGGGGGCATTTATGTTTCACACGTTTAGATACGTTTTTTTTTATCTTATTTGCAAATCATCATTAAGCATCAAGATAAATGCATTATATCTGGAAAATGTAATGTTGTAAAAGGGTTAAATAATGACTTGGATTCTGGTCATATATGATCTTAAAAGATCAATTTTGCTTCATGGCGAACATTTTCTCTGTGACACATTATCATATCGGTGGGAGTCTGAATGGGTACACATGAGAGTAAGGAACCAATTTGCTATGGCTGCATAGGGCGCAAAGTGTAAACAGCCGACATGCGACTCGATGAGTGTGGGTTGGGTATAAAGTCATTGAGCGAACCATTGGTTTGAGAACAGACTATTAGCTAAACTTTACTATACAATACAATACAAAATCCTTTATTCACTCTTGGTACATTATTGTACAACATGAGAAAGTATGCCTACATAAGCTTTAAAAATATTCAAATATTAATAATACATATTTAAGGACACATGATTATTCAAAATTTTCCGGGCAAATTCATATACGAATGTGTTTAATCCAGTTGGGGATTCAGGGCAATACTTTGTCCCAAATCCCCTCATGTATTATGCCACCATTGATCAGTCCAAGCTATACGAAGTAATTGATTTCACGTGCTTTAGGGACGATATGATCCATTTTTTAGTCATATTTCATATGAGTTACAGAGAGTGTGGACACAGGTTACATCGTGCAAACTTGAATTTGTACAGCCCAATCTGCGCCCTCACCATCTGCATTCAAGTACAATTATTCGAGACAAATGTGATAGATCTAGGGAAAAATAAATAGTAGTTCATATAAGCCATCAGAAAAATAACAACAACACGTGTTGTATCTATTGAATGGATGGTGATAGTGAGCATGTTACACGATCAATATAAAAAGAGATAATAACGAACCTCGCATGTTTACTAACAAATTGTTCATATAGAGTAACTGGTAGATCTTTGTAGAAAGATCCACCAGCGAGAATAAATGAAAAACAAACAAAATAAAGACTACTAGTGACGTTTGTTTATGATACCCTGTCGAATTCAATGATTCGTGTAGGTTGAAGCCAATCGATTAAGGAAAGATCGCTAAGGAAGACTTGTATAACGATTTTCTTTAGTTAAGTTTGGTCGTCTACCTAATGCTTATTATCGGCTTCATTTGGATCATCTTTGACATGTTTAAGTTTAATTTATTAGTTATATAAGTATTCGGTCATAAAGTATGACTAATTGTACATTTAAAAGCAGTGTATAATAATTGACTAGCAATAATCAACTTCGCCATGCATAAAAACAATGTTCGTCATTATTATTAGAATTGATTTTTGAATTATTGGTTTTGCTATCCAAAATTCGCTAAATTTGGAAAATTAATGAGCTATTTCAATGTTAGGCTCCGTAAAGCAAAGAATTATCTCAACCGGTGTAAAAGCCAATATTATAGATAACATCTCTTGGTATATATCAAAATAAAGCGCCATTCAGAAAGTTGTCGTTTACAGTCTGTAATATGCAGGCTATTTTACGTATAAAGATTTCAAAAAACTAAATTTACAAAGATTACGTGCAAAAAACATGAAGGGCCTGTGCAAAATTATTGTCGCTTTGTTTCGTTTATTAAAATGGAAATGTCACAGTAGACTTTCGATTGGTTAGAGAAAAACATTATGTTGAGAAATACTTATTACAACAATTGTGGAATGGAATTCCTTATTCTTAACAACTGTTGGTAATAAAAGTCACTTGGTATGTTCTTGTTTCACTTAAGAGTGATTGTGATGGTATTTTGTTTGTCATTTGTCTTTCACCTTTGATGAATAATAAACTAATACGTGAACAAAGAAAGTATAATCGGTTTTTGGCTAGGCTACCAAGTAAAAGTAACACATTTTGTGAAGAAGGCCAAAAAGCTATGGTTATACCTCTCATAGTATATTATAACCAAGTTTATCTAAATTATATTTATCTAGTAAAGAGTCGACACGGTATTTTACACCTTCCGTGACATTAGATGTATGCATTTTACTTATATGTATCCTAAATAGTTATTTACGTCACGCACATGTTGACCAATATTTGTTTTGTTTCTTTGTATGTATCACAATGTACGATTTGTTATGTACAAGTGAAATAAACTATCTATCTATCTACCTATCTACCTTTATACCACATGTGCCATATGGTAAAAGAAAATACCAATTAAATGGCTTTATCCCAAACGAAATCATTTGTGTAAAAAAGTATGTCCTCGACCACTGAATTGTTTACGCACTTGCGTTCGTTAAATTCTTCGTCGAAGTTGGCCGTTAATTGGAATCTCGTCTCCGTCTGCTCCTTTGTTTGTCCAATTCTTGTTCAAACAACCCCGCTTACAAGCATTGGTTCATTTTTTCATGAAACATGTTAATCGTCTAAGTAACGTCATCCAAAGGCAAACCAGGGGCGTTCTCTTTGATCAATTGACTGGAAAAGAAGTTGATAAAGGTAAGGCATTGACTCGATTTTGGTTTAAAATTCTGCAGTATTAAGGCCTATTCCTTCTGAAAGAATGGGAAATGTTTTGACGTTGGTGTAAAATGGGTTTTATATCAACGGTTGTAGTACTACCAGGATAGTACTTTAGACTGTACTTTGTTAAAATATGAGCCATTTTTTACAACAGTCATGCAGTTGGTTGTTCTCTACAAAATGACCCTTTTTCACAATGTTTTGGCTATACCGCTATAACTATGACAGTCTTATGTTGCTCAACAGCTTGTGCTCATAAATAGCTTCATTTTGGTATATAATATACCTGGACATACTGCTTTTTCTTGGCAAATGAAGTGAAGAATTCATTGGACTCAAAAACTTTACATGAACCTTAAATATGGCTTTTAAAACCGAGGTCAAGTATCATCTTTCAAACGTCCTATTTCAGGTTCACTAAGATCATGTACAGACGTTTGAAAGTCTGGCCGAAAAATTGAGAATTGAGCTAATTGGGTTCTGCCTAGAAAACGTTAGATACGGTGAAAATTTCGAAAGATTTTGATTATTTTACCGGTATGAAAAGATTGTATAATTTTTAATTTGTAAGTTAACTTTTCTGTAGATTTATAACCTCATTTTACGAATTTTTTGATCACCCCTCGTATGTTCACTCATGGCTCTGCCACTCTTGAAAATTCAGCTTTTATTGTTCACTCAATGATTTCACAAACGATTATTCTCAATATAATATTTTCTTAAATTATTTAAAACACAAAAAGGTTCTGTATATGCCAAAATGTCAAAAATACCGCGATTACATCTGATAGATGACGTCTTTGGGACGTCATTTTGATTTGGCCTTACGCATGTGTTAGACAATGATTTCTCAGGTGGCTTTTAGATTGAATATGTGATTGAATATCTCAGGTCTGCACTGTACTTTTTAATGATTGTAACCCGTCTGGGATCTCCGTAAAAATATTTGAAAAGGTGACAGGTCAAAAGAACAGTTTAATTACGAGTCGCATTTAAAAACTATTTCACAGAAAGATAGATTGTACATTATATATCCAGAATATCTGTAAAGTACGAAAAGCTTCGACCCTAGTCAATCTGTGCAATCCGCGCAGTCTGACTAGGGTCGACATCGACATTTACGCACTACCCAGATGGCCCCTTTCTGCGTGACGGATCACATTTTTGATAGCACTGGTAGGTTGTTTGTTTGTTTGTTTTTCTTTTTCTTTCTTTTTCTTTTTTTGTTAGGCGGAGCAGAATTGCTATTTTTTTTAGATCTGTAACAATCCATCAGGTACTATGTAGACATTTAATCTTAAAAGGGAACTTGTATGGTTAGTCAGGGGAAACCGAGTCGAAATATGAATTGTGCTCGTAATATTTGTTTTTCGAATACTTATTGTCATTCAAATATGATATTTTGTTCACATATCCATGTCCAAATCTGTTCGAATTATTGCAAATTGTAAGGCAAAAAGCAAGCAAATATTAACTTCACGGTAATTGCATAAATACAGGAACCGTTGTCCATATTTAAAATGATTTTGCAATTATCAGTTTTACTGTCAATAAATTGTTAATTTTAGAATTTTAATGATGCATTTAGACGTTAATTGTTAGTCAAAACATTGGAAAAACAAGCAAATATCAACTTCACGGTAAATGCATTAATACAGGCACCGTTGTCCTTATTTAAAATGATTTTGCAATTATCACTTTTACTGTCAATAAATTGTTAATTTAAGTATTTTAATGATGCATTAAGAGGTTAGACGTCATTTCAAAACTTTACCTAAGTAAATGCTAACATAATTGAAACATTCTCTAGATGTATAACAAGCACAAATCGTCATTCAAGATTGCCTCGTTTACAGTTAATTACAATGTGAAATTGAAATGTACCACGATCAAACCCAATCTGAATCACTCGCTCAGCGTCCCATTCATTCATTCTAAACACTCACTAAAACAATTCAAAAACTATCTTAAATCGTTGAAAAATCGAAATCCTTCAAAACGATCGAGATTTTATTCCAATTCTGTATCTGTATGTGTACGTATCATTGGCTCTCGTTTTTGAGGGCCGTCTGAAAGGCCATTAACGAGCCCTCATGCACTGTTGCATTTTACAGGTGATTCCACTGGATTGTGGTGATTTTGCTGCGGGTATTACTAGACCTTGTGTTATTACAAACATGTTTTTTCGACTATGTTTGTGTTGACGTGATCAGTGTATTTCTTTGTTCTAATAGACCGTCAAGGATTTTAGAATGTGAGGAATTTTGATGCAGCCAGGGACGGTACTAACTCCTCAACCACCTTGTAAATTAGAACAAGTCGCAGATTTTTCTTCTTTCTTCTAGGGACTCAAGTTCCAGATCTCTTTTGAAGCGATGCATAGTTCCTGGCTCTCTAGTTCTAAAGTTGTTTTGATGAATCGTGTAGCTTTTCTTTGGATTTTCTCCATTTTATTTATGTCTTATCGTTGGTAAGAGTCCCAGATTGTTGCTCAATATTTCATAATAGATCTTACTAGTGTTATGTATGCCGTTTTCCATCATGATTCTGGTACTTTCTTAAGATTTCTATATAGTAATCCAAGACTAGAGTTGGCTGTCTTTGAGACAATTTTGATATGTTTGTTTCAAATTAGATCGTTAGAGATTTGTAGTCTGAGGCATGGACTGCCCTGTACTTTTTGGAGAATGTGATTATTTAGTTCATAGAATTTAGATGATTTCTGATTGATTGGCATTATTTTAACACACTTGACATTGAAACCCATTCCTCTTTTATCTGCCCAAGCTGTTAAGCTCTTTAATTCCTATTGAAGTTTTGTATGATCTTCATTTTTCTTGATGGTTCGGTGTTGGATGGAAGGCAATCCTCCTCCTCAAAGAGCTGCACTGATAGCAAATGTTAATGTTTCCATGAATTCCATAATGGTAGAGTTTGTGTAATACTCTATCAATAAATCAGGGCTTGAAAATTCCACTCGTCCGCTCGTAATGGCGAGTTAGCTTTGGGAAAGGACGAGTGAAAATTACTATGTGGTCGTCCTGCAGAACTAGTTCAAATTGTGCCAGTTCTTTGTTCTTTTCCTCTTGAGTTAATCAGTTGGCAAAAATATTCCTAAATTACTTCTTTTATTATATAGGAACTGCAAAAGGGGTTGCAAAAGACAAAGGCACGAAACCGTGGCTTAATCTTATTTCCGAAATTCAATCTGATTGGCTTATAATCTGGCAACCTATCTCTGAGGATATTCCTTAACAAATGAGAATCGATGAATAGGCTTTCTATTCATTTAAGTGAAAATCCCAGAGTTAAATGTAAACAAAAACAACTGGACTTCCGGTGATTCTCCCTAAGAGTTCTTCATCCGTATTGCCCACCAATTGCATTTGGAACACACAGACAGGCATACTAAATTTTTTTTCAAAGGACCGGTTTCTATTTTTGTTGCACCAATTCAATAATAACATGTTTTGGCAGAATGTTGGGACATGATTTTGTTTAAAAAAAAACTTTCGTAAGTTTAGGAAGATTCAAACTTTTTAGATGTCTTTATTCCTGATGGTTTTCGCTTGAATATTTGATAAAAGATAAAGTCTTAAATAGAAAAAAGTTGTCCTTTCAGAAATATCACTAAATATTTTAAAATTAACTTCATTCGAAAAAAAAATGACGATTAAAATTCTAATTATTAGTATCTCATTGGTACTTCTTAATTTCCATTTTCTGAGGACAAGTTAAAAATGGTCAGGACAAGATATGTTCAATTATTTTAAAAGGAACTGATGTAAGGAATACTGGTTTGTTATTCTCTGCCAGATGTTAATCTCCCTTTTTGAAAATGCTTGAGATATTCGTATTCCTCCAGTCTTTGGGTATCTCTCTTGTGATAGAATCTTTCAAAGATCGGGTTTTTTGCTGGTGTGGGTTTTAAGGTGTCTGATTGATCCTTGGAATCTTATAAACATGAATTAAAGGAAGTATGTTTTAATAAAGGGAGGCAAAAAATATCGCACAGTCGTCCAATCAGACCGGGGGCGTTTGGTCGAATCCTCTCCAGATCCACTATCTTTGTACCTGTGCTTTCTTTTTCTTATAATATTGTGACAATTTGATATGAGTTTTTGTGAAATGGTCTATTTTTTTTTTTTTCAAAATATATTTTAATGTTATTTACTAATTGTTTTCTTTCTCTTTTTTGCTCTGTTCATTTTAATTTATAAAGCAATACAATAACAATACAGATCGCGTTACTCGAGAAAGCATCCTTCATAATCACTGGCTTCGCTAGCTGACTCTGTTTCCTCCTCGCCACTGACTTCTATGATGAACTGTCCGACCGCACGCTCGATCGCTATGTTGTTGCGCCAAAATGCTTGCTTCTCCTCCTGAACATGGCTATAACTGCGCGACCATTCCTCTTGCGATATGGAATCATAGACCTCGTGAATCTTTATGAGAAGGTCCGCAGAAGAAAATCTCTCTCTTTTGTGCTACTTTGCCTTTCACAAAGACTGAAAAAATGGAAGAGATAAACTAAAATAAAATCTCATGGTTAAATCCTAACGGTTACTCTAATGACCAAGTTAAATCAAAACGAGCTCAAAAAGTTGAAATGATATCAGCATAATATAACAATAATTTGTTAAGTTATAACATAAACTTAAAACTAATGTTCTATTAGATTAATTCGCTATACAAATACTTTACGCAATCCTCAATATATAAGAATGATATCTTCGATATTGAAATTGCTTAAAGATGCGGAAAGTTCTTTCAATTTGAATTTCACCGATTACTTGAATAACCCAAGAAATTTAATTTCAAACTTCCTGAGACCAAATATTTCAATGGAGATCAGCCAGTTCAAATAGGACATACTTTGGTTCTGGCTTTATTTCTTCGGCACTCCTAAGTTACCTATGACTTCAACATCGTCCTCGTGTCGGGAATGTTATTTCAGTCCTAGTCATCCAAGCATATATATCGTCCTTTCGTGTCGCTTGTGTCGGACATCTATCCAATTAGATGATATGGTATGCAGTGCTGTCTATTAAAACACTGTAATGTCTGGGAGGTAAGGAATGAGTAATTAAGCCATTTATTGAAACTTGTCGCATTCATGTCGTTATGGGGCAAAGTTAGTTTTCCTTTCAGAGCTTGACCTTCAATACATTTTGCATTTGGCCGCCACTCATTGGAAGAACAGAAAGAGCTTGACCTTTAATGCAAAGTGCATTGGGCCGCCACTCATTGATAAATGAAACGCTTAAAGTTGAACGCTGATGAATTTTGGCAAAAATTCAAAACGGAAAATTCGAAACATTATTTATTTTACTCATATACCTTCAAGACATGATGTACAATGACTATACTGTTTGAAAATTTAAACCTGGCCGCCGGATTGAAGGCGCAAAGAATAGCACCTGAAAATTAAAACGTATGATATCGATATACATAAATTTGGGTAGGATTAAGGTAGCTTCCTGTCTAACGCGAAACAAATAATACGCTTCAGCAGTTTTCAAGCGACCTCCCTGTTTACAATAATATTTGAAATCCGATTATGTTCAAAAATATAATATACATTTTTATATATATATATATATATATATATATATATATATATATATATATATATATATATATATATATATATATATATATATATATATATATATATATATATATATATATATATATATATATATATATCTTTTAAGATTTATATTTGTTTAAACTGTAATTAATAATATTTTTTTTAAAAATCTCTAAGATCACAGGACCTTACTTATTTTTAGCATGTGTTTATCTTCTCTATATACTATCAAAATAACAAAGAAAACAATGTTTTCCTTTTCATGATAATCAACAGTGGAATTTAAACGGCTTTCTTATTGTCACCAAAGCTGCTCATATATGAGCACTCAATTTATTTGCCTTGGCGTTAAAAATTTGTGTCAATATAACAACTTCAATTGAAGTTGCTCGATTTAGTCTAAGCTTAGAGGTTTTACAGTCTACTCTTGTAAGTGATCATGGGGAATTGAAATCTTAGAATCAAAAAAAGATATATTTATTTTTTTAACGTATATTTTCTTTAACTGTGATAAAATCGATTTCCACGTACACTAGCCTTGTACACCACAGACGAAATCGACTTGGAATGTTATTGTATAATTCAACTGACACAAACGACACTTTCAAATCATATAATTGAATGCAAAAAGTGCTGAGAGCTGTTTAAAAGGCTTTAGCAATCTGTATATATTTCATGGTCAAAACAACATTTTTCTTTGTTAAGGGTACCCTCGAATAAAGGGTCTGTAGATATATGTGACAAGAGAAATCGAAAAGCAGAACAACTTTTCCTTAGTTCCTTGGATACCAAGCTTCACATTGATACCATCAAACCAACTATATCAGATGGGGTCACCTCTTTCAATTTTTTCCAGGGCTGGCTCCCTGCCTAGTAGATTGTTTAGTTAGTTCGTAATCATGTTATAATCTGAAATGATGATAATACAGATGTCCGTGTGATAATATAAATCTAACTTGTTTGGGGAAATCTAGGCTCTGTAAGTTTTGTCCTTCAAAATATGATGATATGAAATGGCGAAAAAAGTGTAGTAAAGAAACAAGCTATATTGAAATACTTTAATTCTTGATGACTCAAGAATCTGCTTGGCTGAACATTTGCTTTTATATTTCATTGACCAATTTTGAGTATGCAGCTAGTTGTAGGCTTCCGCAAAAAGTTGTCCCGTAAAGAATCTGTTTCATGATTGAGAAAGCATCATATTTTAAAATCATTACATTTAACTATATGGCATGAAGAGAATATGTATTGATTTCATGAAAGAATGGGTAAAATTTGTAATTGCTCTTATGTATGAAACTGCTTCGCGTATTTATTAAGAGGGGTTTTATTTTTGGATTCACACCTAATTGAAATCCACAAATTCTCTCTTTTTCTCTTAAATGGTTTGAGTATTTGACATATGAAAAACAGAATAAAGAGACATTGTTAATTCTTCTTTAAATATATAGCCAGCAACCATGACTTTATACATTATTTCTTCATAAAAGGGTACTCATGTAAGCTCTAGGTGGTAATTAATAAAAGATATGCCCTTTACACTGCTGGATGTCCAACAATATTGGGTAATAACAAAAGAATAGAGCTAGGTTGAGGGACGGTTGTTGTGCGCTGCACTTCGTAATCTCGAGAGGAACTTTACTACTATGTTAAAGTCAATTGGAAATTAGATGACAGAGTTATGCTCCGGACAAGGAAATAGAAGACGCCGGACGCCACTGGGGTCTTTCGAAGGGCGTTAATGAGTTGACCAACGTAACTCTAAATCCTTGGTCATAAAGGACATTTGATATTGCTCGAGCGACAACTTTTATAAAGCGACCATAATAAAAAAGTCCACTAACTATAGGCAAAGTCTCCGAAATGTGGACATTCTTAAACGAAAATTGTTTATCATTGAATTTCATGACGTTGAAACCCATTAGAATCGTCTCAATAAGACTATTCTTATTTGTCCAAATATTAAAGGATTCAGTAAGAATTATGTGACCGCTTTTTGGTGGTCCCTTAAGTGGAAGTTAAACGCAAGTTTTACCGTAATGCATATTCAAACGTTTTGACAACGCACCATCTGATTTCCGTGTATATTCAAGCACACCCCAGCACTTCGTGCTCATGGTAAGTTTTTGTGATTGCGTTCTGCAATTTTCAGTCTTCAAGTATCGACTGCCATGGGTTCGATCCCCTACGGCGCACATATACTTTCGTACATTTTATTCCCACCAATGGGCAAATAATCAGTGGCATAAATGGCAAAGACGCTGGAGGCTAGAAACATGTAATGTTAGTTATTACGTTCGAAATACCATGAAACCATTTTTGATACTGTAGCCGTCCCGATATGAATGAAAGATTGGTAAAGACGGCGTTGACCCTTATTCAAAAATCTTCAGTCGTGTGTCGTAAACTTTGTGGACACTCACAATCCCAATCAATCCGAAAATGCGTCCAAATAACTGGTTTGAAAATGATTTATTTATATCAAACAAAACGAAACATGTGTTGTTGTTGTTGTTTTTTTTTTTTTTTTTTTTTTTTTTTTTTTTTTTTTTTTTTTTAAGTTTAACTTTATTTTCTTACCTCATGTTCTAACTTTTATTCCACGGCATAAGGAGCTCTTGAAGTAATAAAAGTTACTTGGAAATCTATGGACATATTGAATTAGGATTTTGCTAGTAAGCTCGAGTCTTAAAAGAGATCTAATAAACTTGGGGCTGCAATCCTAAACTTGTTGAGGTGCATTCTTCAACTGATATGGAAACATCTGTATAATTCTAACACTTTCGAGAATAAGTTCACAAGGCTTTTCTTAGATAAGAAGGTATACACCATAAGGGATACTATAGATGCACTGTGTGAATATCTATCTAGGTCTGTATTCTGAGTTGTTCGATAAATAAATGGATGGAACTTCGGGGGCTCCTCAATAAAGACAACAAATAAATGTTCTGTATTCGAAACAATTTTTCTATAATTAAACAGCTACAGATACTATGGATTCCGACAGTTCTTTACAAAAAGGGTTGCCCCCTCAATATTCTTATTAAACGTTGGAGTTCCATCGAAAACCAGTATACGGAAAGGCTCACATGGACTGTGTAGGCAAGTTCCTGTAGAATCGTAGTAGACTGCGCTACGACACAGGTCATATCCTCCACAAAAGTCGCGGCAGTCTTCAGCAGTCTCCCTGAAGAACGATCCATTCACTGTACACCTTACCTCAGAGCGAGGGTAACGGATGAAAGTGTCACCAGCAAGCCCTTTATCGCATTCTGAAAAGAACAATTTTGATAAACCGATGTCAATGGCAGTTTCACCAAACCGCTATCTTGGAAAATCGATTTTGTTACAAAGTAAAAAGTTCTTTCATACGTAAAGAAGCTATTAACATGTGACAGGTATTACAACTTTTAGGTAATACACGTGAACTGTAATGTATAGCAGCAATAAGCTAACATCAAACAGATAGTATATGTATGTGACGTTCGAAAACGACACAATATATCGTATAAAAATTGCGTCTGACCAGTAAGACCCTTTTATTCGCAACTAAGATGGTCACATTTTTTGCCTTAATGGGCAACCCCATATCGAGGGTTTAGCGCAAGACTGTACTTAGTGTATATAGACGTGCTGGCGCAGAGAGATAAAATCAGATGACGAAAATGAAAATCTGTTAGTGAAATGCAAATGGCTGTATCGAATTGTACTAGTCTTTTAGTGCAATATTTACCCAAAACACACTTTCCATATTCCTTTTTAAATCCAGGACTGCATAAGCATTGACCAAAATAGATCTCCTTATTTATACCACATATCACTGCAAAAGAAGTTTAAATTATTACACAGTACATTTAGTTGAGCCGAGACACAGATCCGCTATAAGGAAAGATTCATATTATTGTATTATTTTTTCAAAATCTCTTTTGGTACATCCCTCAAATTGTCCGGACATACCGGTTATAGTATGGTCAGGCTTTCGTTGGTTCCATCGTCACGGTTAATAAAAGAGAAATACATATAAACAAAATAATAAGGACGGAAAACAATTTTAAAATGATTATAATCAAGCAACGACCTTTACCCCCTTCTTCCAACCATGTTTTCCCAGACATTTCCACATTTGAAATATCGGTAAAAATCGATGCAGGTAAGGCCTCTAAATTGTCGAATTTTGCGCAACAAACGTCTAAGGAACACACGTGTTATTATTTATTCATATTTGTAATGCGATTTTTTCATTCTTATTTCATTCATTATATTCCTAGAGCATGTTCTAGAGAAACAAAAGCGTTAATCAACATATATTCAACTAAAGGGCATATTTAACGTAATGTTTGCATTACAAACATAACAATGACGAGTATCTTCGACGATTGACTGTCAGGTCATTTATTCGTTCACAGAATCAGACACAATTTTATATTAAAGTTATATCTATTCATTCCACATAAATTTTAAACGCAGTTGTTTGTTGGAAAGTTTTTTTTTTTTTTTTTTTTTTTTTTTTTTTTGAGGGGGGGGGGTTATTGACTGAAATACAGTTTCTTCTCGGTTCTGATTTAGCTTCCAAATGGTAAAATGTAAACTGGTTTTTGTTTTATTCATTAAAGATTACTGAAACCATTCGTATGATGTTTTACGACAATATAAACGGGTGCCATTTTTAACATTCGAGACTGCCAACTTATATTATATCAGTGTATACCACAAATCGTTTTTAGAGATACATTCTTTTTTTTTTATGCTTGTTCGTCGTTTTGCTTTCTGGTCCATAGCATATAAACGTGTGTGTTTGTTTGTTTTCTTCTGCGTTTTTTCACAGTATTCTTAATCTTTTTTTGATACATGTATTAGTAAGTTTTGTCAGTGATGTTTTAAGTTGATAAAAGTTGAGAAGTTTGCAGCATATTGTAAAGAAATTGTTGATCCATCATTATTTTCTATAGTTTGTTTATACAATACAATTTACAAGATTAGGCAAAGGCAGAGACCGAACTATCTTTTATGTAGCTTCGTTTCACTTTGGATGACTTGGGGAAGTAATCAAAGGCCACTTTTGCACTAGAGCACGATAACAGTTGAAATGACCTCGGACTTTTCCATTGAGAGATCGAGTTCTATAATATTTGAGTTTGAGAAATGATTTGGTCCTATAACATACAGTACAAGTTGGATAAGGTATATATATATAACTAAATAAGTGGAAATTGATTGTTTCAAAAGAGCCTTTTGAGACTGATTTTATATCTAAGGTTGCAGTAACTCATCTACAGCTTCAATTTGATATATTGTTTAGCTTAGCAAACTGACTTTTTTGTGAATAGAAGCAGCATCAAATTTGGTTCAAAAACTCTTTACGTGAACCTTAAAGTTTCTTTCAAACATAAAGTCAATATGAGACAGGGTAATATCACCTTGCTGTACATAGTTTTACTATTTTCTGAGGTCTGACAAAAGCTAAGAAATCGAAATTGACCCAAATCAGTTTGAGACGGGTTTTTTTAAGATTGTATGTATATCCGTTTACCTAAAAAGACACTGAAATTGATCTTACTTAGAAATATACTTCTTATTGACTATACATATATCAACATGTACTCTGAAAGATCAACTCTTTCTTTTTCATCGACACCGACTTGTCCTGTAAGTAAGAAAATTAAAATTGTTTCAAACTTTTACGACATGTGGTCGATATATACTGGCATCCCTATGGTTGAAGTTTGAGAGTGTAATTCGCTATATAAACTGCGCTGTGGCGGCGGCAAATTTCTTAAGAGATTAACGAGTTCTTTTTTATTCGCTGAACTGTTCTATATTGTTAGAGAAATAAAAAATATGTTTCAGACCTTTACGACACATGGTCGATATATACTGGCATCGTTTAACGTTATCATCCCACACAAGGTTTGACGGACAAGGTCGATTGTCGTGCCGCACTCCGTTACTGCACGTGACGTAGACGCTACACCCCAGACATGATTGATAATCTCCGTCAGGCTTATTTGTACAATCAAACACGCATTTCCCAATTTCACCGGTTCGGACTTTGAACATGAAACATGATTTGAAATAAAACAACAAGAAATATACAGTAAAACTTGTATTAAGCGACCAGGAATGGGGCCACGAAAAAGCGGTCGTTGAAAAATTGTCGCGTAATGCACGTTTTGTTTACAATGAAGAAACATGGTTTTGATCAAATATGTATGTTATTGTGAAATTCTCAAGAGCCCTATGCTGTAAAAATCTCAACAGAATCGTCTTATTGAGACGATTCTGGCGAGTTGAACAGCATAGGATTCATTTACAATATTTTTATACCAGCGATATCTATTTTTTTTTCAGATATTTGGATTCCAAAAAGGGAATTTTGAAAACCGTTGCTAAATAAAAATGGTCGCTTTATAGACGTGGTCGCTTGAGCAAGATTGCCTGTATTAGCAAAAGAGCATCGAGGTATTGAATTTAAACTTTCATTGAAACTATTCGTGGATTGATGACCAAAGCCTCGAAATTACTGTTACAAGGTTTTAGACGAACAACGGGGAAATTCTTCTGTTTAAAGAAAATGTACCCCGTAACTTGCATAAGATTCCATATATTTATTTATTATTACATATAATGCTTAAAACAACCTTTTGTTAATAAGGGCACAGCTATACAGTTAACAACATCGTGAAATTGACAAGGTGAATGATTATGGGATGGTTTAGGAATGAAATTGAATGACTGTGTGGAGTGAGTTTTGAGTGAATCTAATGGGAGGTAATCCTATATTGCAAATTTTGTTCAGGATGAACAAAATTAGCATTATTAATTACCTCCCTTTAATAAATTATGCATACAAGTTCTATAGATAGCTCCCCATTTCTTTAAGAACCTATCAGAAGCTTACAATTTGAATTATGTCAGTAAAAACTCGAATTTTCTTTTTCTTTTATTTCATTTTATTTATTTATTTGAATGACGTTGTTGATTCTATATTTTTCAAGGGGTTTGATCGTTTTTGAATGGTTTGAGTAAGTGTTTGGAATGAATTAATAGAACGCTTAATGAGCGAATTAGAATGGTTTTGATTGGGATGTATGTCAATTTCACGATGTAATTCACAATGCAGCCGAGTTATTTTGTTAGATATTTGAAAATTTAGGTCGTGTTTGGCTGCGACGATTCGAGCCGCTTTTGTACTGTGTAGATAATGATCCAATCGAACACCTAATGTTACTACCAAGCCACCAATCATTGCAGGATTACAAAATTCTATGGCTTCATATCAGTTAGAGTGGTTTAAACGAAAGTTTTAGCCGAAGAACAGCTTAGTTCGCTCAGTAAATTATTTGCTTACCCATTATGACATATACATTTGCTATTTCATAACTATGCCCCCAAGCCATGAAGTTATGGTGATTTGAGACACTACACAGTATAGAAATGTACGTTATATCATGATCTTCGCATTCTCAAAGAAGAATAGTTTTATTCTTAGTACAAAAATAAATCTCGGTTCTGTATTAAGGATACAAATGTTCGCCAAACGCTGAAGAAATGTTATCGTGGAGTATCACTTACTAAAGGCTACAAACTTTAATTGCGTCTTGTTTCTTTCCTTTTTTATATCCTGGACAGGGAAGTTGTGGTTAACTTGTTAAGAAAGTAAGTATAGTTAATAACGTCGTTTATAATATGACCGATGTCGCGGGAGTGAAATAACCTCGTTGAATATTTTTGATATTACGCGGATGTTATTACACTAGTGGAATAACTATGCATATGAGCTCAAAATGAATGGTTACGCTATTTTGTAACCACAAAAATGGCGTCATAATCTATATATTGTGACGTCATTTTCAAACGGCGTCATAAATTTAGCGGAAACTTGATATGTTGAATTTCAAGAATTTTGACAATTTTTTCGCAAAATTTCGGGTCATATTATAAAAAGAATATAAAGTTTGTGCTCATAATATACAGAATTTATTAAATCGTCATCTTAAACAGATAAAAACTCGGCGCAGCCTCGTTTTAATCTGTTTATTGATGACTCGCTTAATAAATCGATATTCAATGACCACTCATTCAATATCCTCTATCTCTCTCTGGCTCGTTGGCCGAGTGGTTAGCGCGCTCGACTCGTAACCTGGTGGTTGCGGGTTCTAGCCCCACCGGAGGCGGGTAGTGTATTTGGGCAGGACACTTTACAGACAAGGCCCAGTCCACCCGGCTGTAAAAGTGGGTAGCAGTGGTTAGAAATCATTGCCTTTCTTCAATGTGCAGGATAAGATTCGGAATGAGTTAGGACCACGATGGAAATAAGAGTCATTCGACCCTTTATCGTGTTATCCTCGAGTAAAAAAACAACAAAAAAAAGTTGACATTCACCTCCATCAAAGCTATCCTAAATTGCTCGCTCAGCGTCCCAATTGACCCATTAAAACACTTACTCTAATCAATCGGAAAACGTTCCAAAATCGTTCAAAACACTTCGAAATTGTTCAAAACGATCGACACTTCATTCAAAACGAACCATTCCATTATCTATTGGCTGGTGTGGATTTTCAATCGTCTGGTTTAACTCTTATCACACTTAAACATCAAAGTAAATAGACTTTGTTAAAGGGAGGTAATAAAATATCGCTTATTTCTTACCTCTCCTTACCACCAACTCATTCATATTCATTCCACAATCATTCAAAACGTTCCCATTAGTAATTTCAGGGTGCTATTTACTTTAAAAGCTCATACCGCAAGTGTTCGATGTGTCCTGACATCTTTTCTTATTATCATCCCAAACAAGGTTTCCCGGACACAGACGACTATCGTATATACGTTCGTTACTGCACGTGACGTAAACGTTACAGCCATCACATGATTGATAATCACCGTCATCTACGCCTGTACAACCAGAGATACAGTCTGAAAAAGACTACAAGTATTAGCGCAACAAACTTATTTGTCGGGAAGTTCTTATACATCTCGTTTTTGTAGAATGAATACATTTTTAAGTAACTAACTTTCGGTCGTCAAATAACAGTTAATTATACCCATGAACCCGGCGTTAATCGCACAGAAAATACAATAACCTCTATTTCTTTACTTTTATTGCCGATTGCGACGCATGCTAGATAGAACTAGAAAGAAAAATTTAATTAACGTACAGTTTTACGAAAATTGGCGATCACTCAATCCATAATGAGGTTAAAACTATCGAATAGTGGAAAATAACTTTGCCTATTTCTGATTCAAGTGCATTTAATTCAACACATGTGATCTGCCAAGCAAATAAGTACCATCTGTAAACTCCGCTAATTGAATATTTGGAAAGAAGGCTGGTTATAGCAAGTTCGATCCGATGTAGCATTTTAAAACAGCGATACATACAGAAAGGTTCAATGAAAATTTCAGTTTAAGAACTAGAGAAGTCTAAATCGCTCCTCATTTCTGAATCTCTTGATAATGACTTACAAAAGAAACCCCGAACTAATCAACTCCCACGGAAACGAATGTTCATCTTACTTCGAAATCCAGTCTCAGAGAAATTAATGGATAAATTTGAATTTGATTGAATTAAATTCAATTAAATGGCTTCTAAGCCCTATTGTAAAAACGATTGCTTTTTGTTGTTGCTGTTGTTTTGTTCTTGTGTTTGTTTTCATGTTGTTTTCAATATGTTCCCCATTTTCATTATATTAATCGAAAAACAGATAGTTCACAATCTATCAAATGAACTTACCCATACGGGTGTACTGTATAGACGAGAGGGAGATTCCGATACAACAAATTAGATCCAAGACGAAGGTATATTTGGCAATATCCATTGTAGCTGCTCAAAAAGGTCCTCTAAAATATCACACATATCTCATTATAGTAAAGTACGGTGTTCATAACGAAACTTTGACATAGGTTACATGGCTGTAGGAAATATATTCTTCAAAAAAGATGAAGTATAATTGTATTGTAAAAAGATGCAGATTACAAGTATGAATTATTGAAAGAGTCTGCGTGATAAATTATTCAATTTAGGCCCTCCTCAAGCAGTGCATCCAATTTCAAAGTCATTGCGAATCCTTAATTTCCTTCCAAGTTGCTAATAAAAGCCATTTTTAAATATATATGGTATAAAAGTTATTGGCACAATATTGTTATGAAAAATTGTAATTGTGTAGATTGATAGTTTCATTATAAATGTATTAGTTACCATAAGATGGGCTACTTTAACAATCTGAGGATTCGGGCAGATCATTCTAGATTGAGAAAATAAACCAAGCAAAAATCTTTGCCCAAGTTAGCCTTCGCAAAATGCACAGTCGGATTAGGATCGTCACTTTTACGTAACACCCAGATGGCCCCTTTTCGCATGATGGGTCACATATTATCAAATCTGTTAATTGCATACCTTTTAAACAAAATTTCAAAAAATGACGAAACTTGTGATTTATAAAAAATGATATTTTATCATTTTGTTTGTTTTTTTATTATTTGAATTAAATCTATAACTACATGTAAAACCAAGACGTTTTAGATAATTAATACGTCCAATTACGATTCCGAGACTAAAAGAAAAACTCTCTTACCCATCAACTAGGTCACACGGTTTGAACTAAAAATCTAGATTTGACTGGATGAGTAATTATTTCTATTTGTCTATCAGATAAAAATTATGAGAACATATTAAAAAGTAAAACTTAATTTTTAGGTTATTCGTCCCCTATAAATTTTGAAATCAATACGACATATACGAGTAACAGTTAGTAAAATTTTGAAATAGACATTCATCTAAATCAAAATCATTCTTAATCGCTCACTCAGTGCTCCATTCATTAATTCCAAACACATGCTCGATCCATTCAAAAACGCTTCAAAATCGAAACAACATTCAAAATAAATATAGCTAGAAAAATTCGCAATTTCGCTGACATAATTTGAACTATAAGCTTCTGATTGGATCTTGAAGAAACGAGAGGCTTTTTATAGAATTGTATGAATATTTTATTAAAAGGGGGTAATAAATATCGATAATTTTGTTCATCCTGGACAAAATTAGCGATGATGGATTACCTCCTTTAATATCACTCTAAACTCGCTTATTGCACTCGTTCAATTTCATTTCAAAATTATTCACCATGTCAATTTCACGATGTACTTAACTGTAGCTAGTCTTAGAATGACGACGCCCCTAACATTTTGCCATCGAGGTAAATATACGTGGCCTATCACCAATTAAAAGAGAAAGCGGGTACTCCATAAAATAAATATTTTTATAATATGACCAACGTCGCGGGAGTGAAATAAACCCGTTGAATATTTTTTAATATTACACGGGTGTTATTACACTAGTGGAATAACTATGCAAATGAACTTAGGACGAAAAGCAACGCTATTTTGTAACCGCAAATATGACGTCATAATCTATATATTGTGACGTCAGATTTAAACGGGGTTATAAGTTTCGCGGAAAATTGAAATGTTTAACTTAGAGAATTTTGCCGATTTTTCGTAAAAAATAGAGTCAAATTATAAATAGAATATAAAATTTGTGCTCATGAAATACAGAATTTATTAAACTAGTCATCTAAAACAGATAAAAACTCGGCGTTGCCTCGTTTTATCTATTTATAGATGACTCGTTTAATAAATTCGGTATTCCATTACCACTCATTCACTATCCTCTTTGTAAAAAACATTTGATACAGTGTAGCTAGACCGGAGTTTTAGTGGGGAAACCTTGCCAAGACAATCTTAAAGATATTTGAGCCTGTAGGCCCTACGTGGCATTTCCAACAATTTTAAATATGCGCCAAGCAAATACTCTGGCCAGCCTGTGCAGCTGCACAGTCTGACCAGGGTCTTCACTCTGCGCTTTGTCGAAAGAAAGGGTCCAAAAGTGTGTTTAGACAGTCAGACAAACTTCTAATTATACTAAATGGCAGTCAATATTGGTTTATGTTGGCCATTCATGCACATGTCAATTTGTTGGAAATGTCACGCACTGGTCCAGTTGGTAGAGCCCAAAGTCCGTCGATACAATTTGCCTTTCCTAACAAACGGAAATCCTCAGAGATTCAATGCACACCATAGAACCGGTTGTATCAGACACCGTCCGGTTATCACGAACACAATTGATTTATTGCCGCAGACTGACAGTGGGTATTTATTGACAATTATTTACCGGCCTAAGAGTGTTCCTTTCCAAACCATCTCGAAGATATTGGTAAATGACATAATTAACTTCGTTCAGAAGACGTTTTAAATGCTTCTCACGATTTCCTTTCTCCAGAATACGCCTCGTAGTGACATTTTAATGGTATTGTTCAATTTTTCGGAACAATAACTACTTTCTATTCAGTTCTGGGAAAAATGAAACAAACGACTTTATTCTCCGTTCACTACCCCACCTCTATGTGAAACTTATGAAATAAAAACCCCAAAACATAAAAAGTTTCAATGTTTAAAGTCGTCAAGTGAGAAAAAAGTAGTTTATTCGAACACCGTTACGTTCGAGAGGTGGTTGACTCCGTACACCGTTACTAACGTAACGGTGTTCGAATACACTATTTTTCTTTTCTCGCTAGACAATTTTCATTCCATAGTGTTTCTGTTGAAGCGTTTCATCGCATGAAATTTCACACAATGGTAGGATAGTTAATGTAAAATAAAATGGTGTGTTTCTCTTTGCTCAAAATTGCATAGAAAAGAAGATATTGTTCCTCGAAAGTGAAGTTACCGCTAAAATTCAACTACGAGGCGTTTTCTGGAGAAAATCAATCGTGTATCGTTTTTAAAATTGCCACTGAACCAAGTTTTTTATTACTTTTACCAACATCTTCGAGGTGCTTTTTAAGACTGGTAAATATCTGTCAATAAATACCCACTGCCACTCAGCGGCAATAACTCAATTGTGGTTTTTTTTTACCGGACGGTATCCGATACAACCGGTTCTATGGTGTGCAATGGAATATTCCTTTTCAAGTCCTTGGAATAGACATCGGAAATAATGAGGTTGCAGCGATGAAAGAGCGTCCCTTCACACGTTTATAGTTAGTTCACATGACGTCACAAGTATCATTGTGACTTTGAGTAAAACAAAGTCAACGAAATATGAAAACTTAGCATAGACCTATTAAAATTTGATAAGTTTTACAGCGTTTAGGTGTTGGATTATGATATGCTGAAAAGATCTTAATAGACGACCGGACACATATAATGTACATACAAATTCTTGACTGATAATTGCAATAAATGCAATCAAATAAAATGAAGAATTTCGATTGGCTTAAATCGCGTCAAGTGAGTAAATCTATTTCACTTTATTTCTGTTTAAAATATTATATCCAGGCATATGGTGTTTTCGGCAAATCCAGTTTCCGGCGGCCCTAGAAAAAAAATGGTGTTTTCATTTTCAAATGACGTCATTACCGGCCGAGCATTTAGGTTTACACAAGGTACACAATATTGTCGGTACATTAAACTAACAGAATTAAGAACTGTTTGTTGTTGGCGGTTTCTTTCATGAAACTTTGAATGCATATGCAAATGTATCTGTTTTTACTAAAGCCAAAAGTTTCGCCCAAATTGCACACATTGTTTTAACCCTAACCTGCCGGAAACTGTCCGGAAAAATCCACATTCTATCTATAAGTCCTTTGTTTAAAGAACTCGAAAGACCGTCGTTCCCATTCCATAGCCTTACATTGTTGCTTTATAAATGTAGAATTAAAATATTTTCGAAAGATTTGTTGTTTATATGCATGCAAAACGGGGTATAACTTGAAAACGTTTGCACCATTTTGTCATCTTTAACGCAGGGCTTTTTCTGAACCGTCATTACTAGTTGATGAAGACCATAAAGCAATTATCTAAACCTAGCCAGAGTGCGCCGATTTCTGTACAAATCGAGAAATGTTTTATTTGAATACCTCTAAGAAATCACAAATATCGCGTATTTGTAAACCTTCGTGCCAGGAATTTTATATAGCGAGATATAGACCATTTGGCTTTTCTTAGGACCCCGTTTTCATCAATTACACAAGAATGCATTGGTAAAATGTTTTGTATTTGGTAATATCTTTGTTTTAGTTTAATACCATTCAAAAATTAATTTTTGAGAATAAAACGATTTCTGAATAATGATTTTGTCTATTTAATTAATGTTGATATTTTCGCTTTTTTCGCCCGTACATAATTGTAGCGGTATTTTTAAGTCATATTTACTCCCATTAGTTGGAAAATCCGTTCACACTGTGCCTACATATTAAAGTTATTTTTAAATTATTACATCATCTCTTGCGACTCCCGGACTGCCATGAGTTTCCTCTATTAGTGCCGGTCTAAAAATAGAAGTTGTATAAGCCTAAATTGATCTATCGAGGCGCAGAATGTAGACTTTATTGTAGGCTGAGTATAACTTAAGGATCGCAATTATAAGAACCGAGGGCGTTTTTCAATCGTTTATTCTTAAGTGCAATGGGAGACTTTGGTGTGTTATCTCCCATGTTTACTCTGTGGATTAAATCAGACGTGTTACAAAATCGTTAGCAGTCCTTTTAGAAATTTTCATTGGATTTTATCCATAGTTTCTTTGGAGAAGTTGTGAATTTTATTTTTGTAAATACAATGTACATAATAGTTATTTATGCAATTCGTATTTAAAATACAGTTTTAAATAGCAAAGAAGGAAATAAATATTTATTTTACGTCAAATGTATCTTATAAATTGCGCAATATTTGATTATAAAGAGCTTTTCTTTAAACCTTACAGTGCAAAGAAAATAAGGATAAATCCCAAAGTTACCACTGATTTGGACCCTCCTCCTTTGGGAGTATTTCAAGGGAGATAACCAACCGAAATCCCTCATTGCTTTCGCACATGGCGTTAACTTAACGCCTTAGGGGAGTTATCTTTCATGTGCTTTAGAAATATATACTCATATATACTATAAATGAACGCAGTGAAAAAGACAGGGGCTATGTTTAAGCCACGACAAAGACGTCGCCTCTCATCAGACGCTACGAGTGTTCGCATAATACTTAATGTCTTTCGACAGGCATAATCAAATGGTGCATTTTCTTGCACGCGGGTACACATACAAAAAGCAGGTACATTTCTCCAAAGTTTCACGGACTATAACTTCAGGTACGGTTAACAACATTGTGAAATTGACAAGCTGAATGGTTTAAGAATGATTTAAGAATGAAATTGAATGAGTTTGTTTGGGCGAGTTTTGAGTTAATTTAATGGGAGATAATCTTATATCGCAAATTTCGTTCAGGATGAACAAAATTAGCGATATTGATTACCCCCCTTCAATAAAAAATGCATACATGTTTGCACATAGCTTCAAACTTCTTCAAGAATCTATGGGACGCTAACAATTTGAATTAAGTCAGTGATCGGGATTTTTCTCTTTCAAAGTTAATTTTGAATGACGTTGTTGGTTCTATATTTTTCAATAAGTTTGATCGTTTCTGAATGGCTTGAGTGAGTGTTTAGAATGTTTGAACGAATAGAGCGCTGAGTGAGCGATTTAGATGATTTTTATTGAGATGAATGTCAATTTCACGATGTATTTCACTGTAAATCTACTAATTTCATTCAGTATGATCAGGCCTGTTTCCAGAATACAAACACGTTTGAGAATTGTTCCTCAAACATTTGGAAAAAGTTTTCAACTTGAACGCAGTGCTGACTAAAAAAGAGTTTTGCTTTGTAATGTTTTGGGTGTTAAATCGCAATTTACCTAAATTAGAAAATTAATATCTGTTTTATTACGATTGTGGTTATAAGCATATCTTTGTATTAATGTATCTAGATGTATTAATTTCATGGTACATTTAAATTTCAAATATCTCTTTTGCTGTTCTTGACATACACCTGCTATTAACATAGTATCTGGAGTCTTTTACATAAAGACTAGAAGCCGCCGTCACAGCGCAGTTGGTATCGCGTCGGAGGTCCCGGGTTTGATCCCCGACGGCGGCACTCATTCTTTCCAACTATTAGTCTCACACCAATGGGTTGATAATCATATACCTATGTGAGATAGTAGCTGGAGGCTAGGAAAGGATGTGATGGTAGTACTGGCGAGAGAATCTATTGTTCAGTGCTATAGCCGCCGCGATATAACTGAAAAAATGTTGAAAGCGGCGTCAAACTACATTCAATCAATCAAAAAACATATTTACTAAGATAAGCCTTCATAATTTCTATTTATGTGGGAAAACTCAGAGCAAAAGTGGTTAATCAAATCCCAAAATAGATAGTTTTTTTTTAAAACAAAATGTAAATTCAAGAGAGAAAGGGTTAGATGAATATTTTGTAAATGTGACCCGTCACGCGAAAAAGGACCATCTAGGAACTCCGTAAAATGGATAGTTGATAAAGAGATTGGGTCATGCATATATGTCAACAAGAGATCGCATTTCAAAAAAATATTTCCATGGAAAATAAGCTTGATCGCTTTAGATTCAGAAAATTAGTATAGTGCAAAAAGTTTCGATCCTAGTCAGTCTATGTAGTCCGCGCAGTCTGACAAGGGGCAACACTTACAGTTAACAACATCGGGAAAATACATTCTTTTCAATCAAGACCATTCTAAATCGCCTAAATCGCTCACCTAACGCTCCATTCGTCCATTCACTCACTCAAACCATTTAAAACGCTAAAACCCATTGAAAAATATAGAATCAACAACGTCATTCAAAATAAATTTGAATAAGAGAAAAATCGCGATTTCACTGGCATTAATTCAAATTGTAAGCGTCTAATAGGTTATTGAAGAAATAAGGAGCTAACTATAGAACTTATATGTATATTCTATTAAAGGGAGGTAATCAATATCGCTTATTTTGTTCATTTTGAACAAAATTTGCGATATTGGATAACCTCCCATTAAATTCACTCAAAACTCACTCAACACACTCATTCAATTTCATTCCTAAATCATTCCAAAATCATTCACATTGTCAATTTCACGATGTTGTTAACTGTAACGCACTATCCAGATGGTCCCTTTTCACGTGACGGGTCACAAATGTTCTGTATCTTCACGGTTATTGAATGAATACAGAAACATTATTGTTCTCTGTTAAGTGGATTTTGAAACTAATATCCAAATTGTCAAATAAAACATTGCATAAAGTAAGTTACTTAAATCCGTCTTACATAAATTATCCAACTAAAATTTATATAATTGGTGAAATCGATTAAACAAGAGAAATAAGATAGCCCCAGATCGCTAGGGCGAGTGCTAAATCCCTAATTCGGACCCCTCAGCAATTCTACGGAATAGACCTCGGAAATAATACGTCATTCGGACCATCGCTTGGACTTTTCAGTAAAATGGAAAGTACCTCGGACCATTCGTCTCAACTCGGCCGATTCCGTAACCTACATTTAATCGAAGACTTTGGAAATCGCCCGAGACTTGCCGAATGTAACTCGTACGTGAGTGGAGTGATTTTGGGCCATTTTAAGGTAATTCAGCTCCTGGTGGTACTTCGGTTAATACGCTTGAAGAAAATCACATTTTGTTTATTTTTTCCGATCGTCTTTGGAGATCTTTTGGGAATATTAATATTTGATGACAAAACGCAGTAAAACACTGTGTTTTGTTATCAAATTATGATATACCAACTTTTATTCTTTCGTTGACTCTGTTTTATGCGATGTCATCCTTAGCGGGATCGTTGATGTTTGTGACGTCATATCAACCCACGTGCGAAGCAACGCGCTTTTATGGCTACGCCCATATTATTCCTGAGGTCTATTCCAAAGAATCGCCGAGGGTTCCCGATTGAAAATACGGATGGTACCATGAATGCGCACAATCTCGCACATGGGTTATGAGCATCAAAATGACAGTGTGAAAATCAAATCAACGAAATCTAGATTAAATTTTGGCATTTTACAGTTCAACAATACGCTCAAACTATTATACCCAAAAGATCTCGATTGGTGATCGTTAAGTATTAAGGAGTTTGCTTTTCTTCAAGCGTACTGACCGAGGTACAGCCAGAAGCCGAATTACTCAAAAGATGATCAAAATGGCTACTCTTACGTGCTATGTACTTTGTGTTTACTGAAAAGTCCGAGCGATGTTATAAATATACTATACAACATATACAAATCATCGCTTCATTTTTAAAATATAACTTTTTTCATAATATAAAGGTTGAAAGAATGGTTATATCAAAGTAAACGTTGACCAATTATTGATTTGTGTCAGAAAGATCGACAAGGTATACGTACCCATTGAAGAGGTACGCACTCATAAAGGCGACAACCCCCAAAATGAAAAAAAATGAATTTAGAGGTTTCCATTACTCAGTAAGTCACTAGAGTGTGAATCCAAGTGCAAAATTGCACTCAAAGAATGTCTGACACGTAGATTTCTGAATTTTATCAAGACTTATTCCCAATATGGCCAAGTATTAGCTGTGCGTGCTGCCTCAATCTGACTCAAAGCCGCGGCAATAGCGCAGTTGGTAGCGCGCCGGACTTCTAATCCAGGGGTCTATATTCGCACGGGTTCGATCCCCGGGCGCGGCACTTATCCTTTCCGACATTTGTCTTCCACCAATATGTAGATAATCGTAAACCTATGTGGAATAGCAACTGGAGGCTAGGAAAGGGATGTGGTGGTAGTACTGGTGTGAGAAATACCAGGAATCCATCGTTAGGTGCTCCAGTCGTCGCGATATAACTGAGAGATTGTTGAAAGCGACGTAAAACCCCAATTCAAATAAAATCAAAATCAATCGGACTCAAACCTTGGGTTTTCGTGCTCTTTTTTGACTCATTGCAAGCTCGTATTTGACGTGCTAGATCTTGAGATAAGTCCAATCGGTGAAAGATAAGACATTGGTATCACTTAAAAAAGAAAGTCCATAGTTGCATGAGCTGAATGGACCATAACATTGACTTACTCAAGGGGTGTAACATATGGCTATACCTCGGCTCAGATTCGTAATTTTTCTGTTTCACTGTCACCAATAGTCCACTAAATCCTAAAAAACTGTGACATAGAGAGTAAGAATTTCCGGTCATATCGTCTAATAATGCAACCTCCTCATCGTGTTAGAATCCAAAGTATGGCACCGAGAGCTGTTAAAATAGATGTTTAAGCCTTTCAATCGGCCAGTTATTGTTCCTCATGGCAGTTGCGAGTGTCTTTGATTTAATGAATCAGTTCAATGTGACTATACGCGATGGCGTTCAGAAATTCATTTTTTCGCTACCGGCAAACTCGAAGACTTTGCTTGATCTGACAAATGTCTACACTGTTTTTCATTACCAGTTTTATTTGCTGTAATACTCGACCAACTTTATAATCGCTCGATGCATTCGATCTGTTGCACAAGCGGAAAATAAGTTCATCACATTCAAGTGTCTTTACTCAACTGAGTATGAGCTTAGGAATAAATTTTATCACAATTGTGTACCTAGTGGCCGGCCAAACTGAAGTAATGTCATCAGTAAATTGATCGATTTCCAGGTAAATTATTTGTCAATGAAAAATGATGCGTTATTTTTGTTGTTCAGTATACTTATTTCCATGCCACTGTCATGGAAACTTCTGTCATGGAGGCGGGGTGTTACATTGAATTCCGTTAAAATATTAAAGCAACTGATAATAATACAATTATATCTTAGTTAGATCCATAAAAATTATTTTCTCTGTATTCGAGCAGGGTCAGATGAAAAAAAATCTCTATCGAACCGTCTGCTTCGTAAATACTCTAGGCATCGCCTAAACTTCTGTCGTGAAGGCGGGATGCTACATTGAATTCCGTAAAAAAAATAAAAAAAAATAATTTTCAATACATTCATTTCTTATTCAGATTCATAAAAATTATTTTCTCTGTATTCAAGCAGGGTCAGATGAAAAATACTATCAATCCGTCTGCTTCGTAAATACTCTAGGCATCGCCTAAATTTCTGTCATAAAGGCGGGGTGCTACATTGAATTCTATAAAAAATTATCAAAGAACTGAAAAATTATACATTCATACCTATGTTAGATTCACAAGACTGATTTTCCTGTATTCGAGCAGGGCTAGATACAAATTCTATCAATCCGTCTGCTTCGTAAATTTTTTAGGCATCGCCTAAACTTCTGTCATAAAGGCGGGGTGCTAAATTGAATTCCGTTAAAAATATAAAAACAACTGATTAACAATACATTCATTTTTAATTAGATTCATGGGAATCATTTTCTCTGTATTCGAGCAGGGTCAGAAAAAAAAATTCTAATAATCAGTCTAATTCGTAAATACTCAAGGCATCGCCTTTACTTCTGTTATGAAGGTTGTGTGCTTTGTCAAATAACGTACAAATACAAAAGCAACTGATAAACAATACATTCATATCTTATTTAGATTAAAAAAAGATGATTTTCTCTATATTCGAACACTGTCAATTGAAAAAAACGTCTATCAATTCGACTGATTCGTAAATACTCTAGGCATCGCCTAAACTTCTGTCATGGAGGCGGGGTGTTACATTGAATTCCGTTAAAATATCAAAGCAACTGATAATAATACAATTATATCTTAGTTAGATCCATAAAAATTATTTTCTCTGTATTCGAGCAGGGTCAGATGAAAAAAATCTCTATCGAACCGTCTGCTTCGTAAATACTCTAGGCATCGCCTTAACTTCTGTCATGAAGGCGGGGTGCTACATTGAATTCCGTAAAAATATCAAAACAACTTATAAACAATACATTCATGTTTTCTCATGATTCACGGGAATCATTTTCTCTGTATTCGAGCAGGGTTAGACGAAAAATGTCTATCAATCCATCTGCTTCGTTAATACTCTAGGCATCGCCTAAACTTCTGTCATGGAGGCGGAGTGTTACATTGAATTCCGTTAAAATATCAAAGCAACTGATAAATGATACATTTATATCTTAGTTAGATACATAAAAATTATTTTCTCTGTATTCGAGCAGGGCTACTTGAATAAAAAGTCTATCGAACCGTCTGCTTCGTAAATACTCTAGGCATCGCCTAAACTTCTGTCATGGAGGCGGGGTGCTACATTGAATTCCGTAAAAATATCAAAACAACTGATAAACAATACATTCATGTTTTCTTTTGATTCATGGGATTGATTTTCTCTGTAGTCGAGCAGGGTCAAGTAAAAAAATTCTATCAATCCGTCTAATTCGTAAATACTCTAGGCATCGCCTAAACTTCTGTCATGAAGGCAGGGTGCTATATCTTATAACGTACAAATACAAAAGCAACTGATAAACAATACATTCATATCTTATTAAGATAAAAAAAAGGGTGATTTTCTCTATATTCGATCATTTTCAATTGAAAAAAAAATTCTATCAATTTGCCTGCTTCGTAAATACTCTAGGCATCGCCTAAACTTCTGACATGAAGGCTGGGTGTTACATTGAATTCCGTTAAAATATCAAAGCAACTGATAATAATACAATTATATCTTAGTTAGATCCATAAAAATTATTTTCTCTGTATTCGAGCAGGGTCAAATGAAAAAAAATCTCTATCGAACCGTCTGCTTCGTAAATACTCTAGGCATCGCCTTAACTTCTGTCATGAGGGCGGGGTGCTACATTGAATTCCGTAAAAATATCACAACAACTTATAAACAATACATTCATGTTTTCTTATGATTCACGGGAATCATTTTCTCTGTATTCGAGCAGCGTTAGACGAAAAAAGTCTATCAATCCATCTGCTTCGTTAATACTCTAGGCATCGCCTAAACTTCTGTCACGAAAGCAGTGTGCTATGTCAAATAACGTACAAATACAAAAGCATTAGATAAACAATGCATTTATATATTATTTTGACAAAAAAAATATTTCCTTTATATTCGAACAGTGTCAATTTAAAAAAAATCTATCAATTCGTCTGCTTCGTTAATACTCTAGGCATCGCCTAAACTTCTGTCATTGAGGCGGAGTGTTGCATTGAATTCCGTTAAAATATCAAAGCAACTGATAAATAATACATTTATATCTTAGTTAGATTCATAAAAATTATTTTCTCTGTATTCGAGCAGGGCTACATGAATAAAAAGTCTATCGAACCGTCTGCTTCGTTAATACTCTAGGCATCGCCTAAACTTCTGTCATGGAGGCGGGGTGCTACATTGAATTCCGTAAAAATATCAAAACAACTGACAAACAATACATTCATGTTTTCTTTAGATTCATGGGAATGATTTTCTCTGTAGTCGAGCAGGGTCAAGTAAAAAAAATTCTATCAATCCGTCTAATTCGTAAATACTCTAGGCATCGCCTAAACTTCTGTCATGAAGGCAGGGTGCTATATCTAATAACGTACAAATACAAAAGCAACTGATAAACAATACATTCATATCTTATTTAGATAAAAAAAAGGTGAATTTCTCTATATTCGAACACTGTCAATTGAAAAAAAAATCTATCAATTCGCCTGCTTCGTAAATACTCTAGGCATCGCCTAAACTTCTGACATGAAGGCGGGGTGCTTCATTGAATTCCTTAAAATTATCAAAGCAACTGATAAATAATACATTCATATCTTATTTAGATTCACAAGAACGATTTTCTCTCTATTCGAGCTGGGTCAGATAAAAATAAAACTGTATCAATCCGTCTGCTTCGTAAATACTCTAGGCTTCGCCTAGACATCTGCCATGAAGGCAGGGTGCTTTATAAAATAACTTTCAAATAAATACCAAAGCAACTGATAAACAATACATTCATTAATCATTTATGGTTGATAGGATTGGTTGTCTGAATGTTGAATAAAGTGTTATAGAACAACCAGCTAAGCAGTCTAGCAGCCTTGTGGTCTAGCGGCCTAACGGGCACGCGGCCTGAAGATCAAAAAAGACAGATAGAACCAGTAGCCTAACAGCCAAGTGGCCCAGCCGTCCAGCGGCCTTCAGGCCCTACTGTCAAATGAATATTGATAGAACCACCAGCTTAGCGACCCAACTACCTAGCGGCCTGAAAGTCAAATAAAGACTGATGGAACTACCAGCCTAAGAAAAACGGGCTTGTTGTTCCATTAGTTATTGTTTTACCTTCAGGCTTGGCGGCCGAAACGTAGAAAAAAGACTGATAGAACCACCAGTCTATGGACCTAGCGATCTGAATCTATAAAAAAAGAAACCTTGATAGAGCCACCAAATTAGCAACGTGGCGACCTAAAATAAAACAAAGACTGATAGAACCAACAGCCTAGCGGCCCTGCAGCTCAGCTGCCTAGCATTCCGACAGCCTGTAGTTTAGGCTTATAGAACCACTAGTCTAGCCGCCTCGCAGTCATGCGGCCTGGGAGCCTGAAGGTAAAATACAGGGTGTTAGAACCACCAGCAAAACGGCCCACGGTGTAGCGAGCTCGCGGCCTGACGGTCATAAAGCTGACTGATAGAAACACTAGCCTTGCAGCCAAGTGGCCGAGCCGCCCAGCGGCTACCGGTCTTGCGGCCTGAAGGTCAAATTAATTCTGATAGAACCACCAACTAAGCGGCCCAACTACCTAGCTGCCTGAAGGTCAAATGAATACTGATGGACCAGAAGCCTAGCTGCGTGGAGGCGTGGAGGCCTGGAGACAAATTAATCCGATAGAGTAACTGGCCGTGTGGCCTAGCGGCCTGGCGACCAAAGATTAGATAAAAATAGACGAATCGAAAGCCTAGATGCCAAGCGGCCTGGCGGCCTAGTGACCTGGCAGCCTGATTGTAAAAAATAGACAGATTGGGCCACCAGCCTAGCGACACATTGGCCTAGGGGTGCAGCGCCTAGAAGTCCAGCGTCCACGCGGCTGTTAGCCTAATTAAGCCTGGTAGTCTAAATGTACAAAAAGACTGATAGAACCACTAGGCTGTCAGGCTATTAGGTAGCTTGGGCTGCTAGGCCGCTGGGACGCTAGGCTACTGGACCGCCAGGGTGGTATTTGTATCAGTCTTTATTTGACCTTCAGGCCACGTAGCCGCTGGGATGCTAGGTCGGTTTTTCTAAAACTCTTTTATTATTTTCAGGCCGCTCGTTTAATTGCTATATTAGTCTATGTTTTCCTTCAGTCCGCAAGTCTTCTACGCCGTAAGGCCGCTCTGCCGCTAAGCTTTTTGTTCGTTTTGTCTTTATATTTTTTTTTACCCTGCTGGGCCAACGGGCTGCTGTGTCGCTACACCTTCGCTGCTTAGCTAGTGGTTCTATCAATATTTACTTAACCTTCAGACTGCCCGGCTTTATTACGTCAAAAATCCGCTGTGCAGCTAGGCAGGTGGTTCTGTCAGTCATTTCTTACCCTCAGGCCGCTTGGCCACTGGGCTGCTTGGAGAGAACCAAATGCCTAGCGGACCAGCGGCTTGGCGGCCCAGCAGATTGGTGGCCTGAAAGTAAGACAAGGACTGAAAGAAAAATGGCCGGGAGACCTGCATTTAAGTAAAGACTGATAAAATAACCGACTTATCGGCTCTGCGGATAAACGGCCTGGCAACCTTAAAGAAATAAAGCAGAAATAACCAGCGGCCTAGTTGCCTGGTGGCCTGAAGGTATATTAAAGACTGGTTGAACTAACATCCAATGGTGACAGTGGCACAATGGTTTCGCGGCCTAGCGAACTGGCGGCCTTAAGGTAAAATAAAGACTGATACAAATCAGCCAAGTGGCCTAGCGGCCTGGCGACTAGTACCAACAGCCTGACGGCCTGAAGGTAAAACAAAGGAACCACCAGCCTAGCGGCCCGATTAAAAATAAAGCTTAGCATTGATCATAAGTAAAAGTTTGGAGAGCCTTAATAACATTTTCATGTAAATACAAAATGTGGAACGTGCAATAGATCCCGGTATAAAATATAATTCGAATACGCTATTTTCATCATTATCGGATTACCAATATTGTTGGAAACGTTCGTACGTTTCTATATATAAAACATCTGTCTTGCTTTCAATGTGACAAAACGGTGCAAACTGTTTGCAAAATATACCTCGCTTTGCATGTGCACTTGCTAACAAAGCTGTGTATGTTTTTAAACAGAATGTACCGTTTATCTTTCTGGACTCAGGATTGTATTTAACTTCAAAGTTATTTTTTATTAAATTCAATCAACTGCCTTGCATATATATATGACTGAAATTTAAGTGATGTTTAAAGTATGTAAACATTTTTTAAATCGCAGAAAATGCAAAACCGGACCAGCGGACGTCCTAAATGAACAAAACGGCGAAATATGACGGAGGTGAACAGTCATCCCAAAAACAAATGAATGCTTTGACTGGTCAGTCGATTTCTTTTATGGACAGTAGCTATCTTTCAATATTATTTAGTAAATGAGAAATGTGAATTCTGTGTCGAATTCATTTCAAATTTAACTGTAGGTATTTTAATTCTGTAAAATAAATAAATATTTCCACTTAAATGGTTTAGTAAGCAAGCTTCTCAAGCTCCGACGTATTATCTATTATCTTAACTTCCCAAATATAGAATATCTGATAGATACATTTAATTAATGATGATATGGGGGAATGGTAGCAGGAATTAAGTGTTATATATTAAAATGATACAAGTTAGTCTGTTGACTTTTCTGTTTGACGAATACCGACGAATTGATTAGTCAATACATACAAACATCGACCTTTTCTACATGTATTTTACATTATTTACTGTTTAAATAAAAACATGGATGTTCAAGTATGCAGAAAATGTAACAATCAACATGTAACATAATATTGCAAAAAATTCTAACATCATATGAATCCCAAATAAATGAAACTTCTTGCAATGCTGTTGAGAGAACTTGTGACAAGATGCCGTTACTACAGCTTATAATATTGGGATAAAACTTTAAAAAAAAAAAAAAAAACTGAAATTGGTGATAGGTATAGGTGTACAAGTATGAGTCGCGCTTTCATGCTACTATTTGTCTCAAAGGGTAAAAATAGTTTAATCCGACTTCTTCTTAACAACCTTATTCTAATATCTCACTCAAACTTGTAAATCTATAACATTTTTTTGCAACACATGCAAAGCATCGCATAGGTGTACAAGTTAGATCGAGACGCGAAAAATCAATTCTACATCGAAAATGGCGGGGCGACATGTGATCTTTGACTTAAGATGAATTTCCTCTGTCCGCGCCCTTATTCTATGTTTTGAGTTTGGTGAATATTCTAAACATTGTAACTATAGTTTTATGGAATAAGCTGTAGATTCGATGTTATGTTCATTCATCAGCGACATTTTTCGAGGGAGGGTGTATTACACCATTTTGATTTGTGCGAAATGGTAGTTACGCCCTTGCTTAGGTAACGTTTTCAAATTTTTCAACTACATTCTTTGTAATATGGCCAATTATGCCTGAAATATGGAAATTTTAGGTAGATTACAATTATTTAATTCAGAGGGGTATACATTACAAGTATTAATGGAAAGATGAATAAATTAAGATTTCATTGATAATCAAAATATTTCGTGTTGATGTGGTGTTACCTTGGAATTATAATGTGAAAAATGGTGTAATTTCTTAACTTTAGTCTTGGAGTCTATTTCAGAGCTACCTCCCGTGACCATATAGCAACGGCCAGAAAAAAGTGCAATGTTTCACAATTATTAATTCAGTCTGTAAACTTTGGAGCTTACTTAAAGCTGAAAACTTATTTTTGTTATTCATTTTGATAAATCCTATCAGATAAATTTCCATTCAAGCTTTTTTTTTTAAAAAAAATTAAGCTTCAGGATATAGGACAGTCGTTTGTGTTACTTTTACATAAATAATAAATTGAATAAGAAAAGAATTTGGTACAAATAACAGATGGACAGAGTTTTCCTTAATTTCATTTAGGTATGAAACTAAAAAAACATAATCACACCGTATGATTCCGAGTATTCATACAGTGTGATTATGTTTTTAGTTCCATACCTCAATGAAATTAAAAAATATTCTCTTCATATCTTTGATTAAATATCAAGAGGCAAAATGGAAGTATTTCTCCATAATTAAACATGTTTTTAATGGAACTTCTTTGTGCGCAAGCTTAAAAATTAACTACCCGCTTAAAATTGTTTTCAGAGAGGAATTAACCCAATTTTTCAGCCAATTAGAGAGCACGAAAATTGATGGAAACCAATGATATCAAGTTATTCAATTATGTAGTCAACTAACTGCACATAGAAAAACCGCGCTTTTTCTATGGGTCACCGCAACACTATTGTAAATAATTTAAATAATGCATGCATGTAAATTAGGGGGCTATTTTATTCCTACGTCTGTCAATTGTGTTTATGTAGAAAAAATAAGGTTTTCGCTAAATGCTTATAGCTTGTGATGCAAGGTCGAGATATTGAATGGGAATACGTTTAGAAAACAAAAATTTGGGAACGCTTTTGATTTGTTTAATTTCTAATTTAAAAGTCAATGGAGAATGATAAAACACGCTAATCGATTACCTAAGCTCCGCCCTTCTTACGTAAACGTTATCTTAAAATATCCCAGGGTATTGTAGGCAATAATTATAACCCCGCCCATTTTTGTCATTGATAACCATGATTGGATAAGTTGTGTAAGCCCCCACCCTAGGTATAATCTAGATGAGATGTGATTGGTTATTTCGTTATTAAACATTGTTTCTTTTTTATTAGTTTCTTCTCCGGGAGATATTTTTCCGAAGTAGCAATTGTTGCAAATATTTGAACGAATATTTGAATATTGATTTCCTCTCCAGCACTCATCAAATCATCAAAAATACGTTGGGTAAATCCAAGTCTCATAAATTTGACTTTAAAATGTTACATGAACATAAAAACTACATATCAAGCCTTTATCTCATAATTGATTATTTTCTATATGAATTCAAAATATGATATCAAACGTGCAGCATTGGATTCCTTATAAAATCACGTAACATTTTTCTTGTAAGAGGCATTTAATAGCAAATCTTTGCAATTATAATTAAAAAAAAAAAAAAAAAAAGCGGAACAATAATTTTAAGTATATGTGCAGATAATAATAATCTTATAATTTATATGACCAGCAGAAACTGAGAGGCATCCTCTTTCAAAAAATCAGCCCTCGTCCGTGACTTTGAACAAGTTGGATCAAATTGGAGAAATCTTGGCTTTTGTAGCATTTTCTACACTTTAGTAATTCTACCCGTCTGTAAAATTACTTGCATTTTTTTTATTTATAACTTAAGTATTTTTCCATATATGCTTCTCTTTAAAAGTTAAATACGAGAATATAATGGAAGCAAAATATGCATCTTTTGTTATTTTTTTTATTCTTTATCATCAATATTTAAAGGGCAAAAATGAAGTTTTAATCATATTAACTTGTTAAAGCATAAGATTTCTTTTATCTATTCCCAAATATAAATCGATATTCATAATGAAAAATTATTTCAAAATGTAAATTTTAAGATGTGTGAGTTATTTAAATTTGAGATGTCACATTTACATATTGATCTCATTGCAACCAAGCGGTAAATCACTTACTCGATAGATGTATGTTACTTCAAGGACCCGAAATATACATGTTTATTGAGATATGCCAAAATTATGACCATAAAACGCCACATGGCACATCTTGTGTCTTATGACCGTAATGAATTGCATTCAATACGTTGTCTGTTGATCTATTGAATAACAAGGGCTTGTAGTGTTATGGGTTCTGAATTTCGGATTTAATAGGTTTGTATAAAAAAAGTTTGCATTGTAATTTTGCCTTAAAAATAAAGATTCCGGATTGGTATAAAAAATAAAAAATAAAACATAAAAATCATAAGCTAAAATAAGCAAATAAAAAGGCCTGAATTCGCAAGTTATTTATCGATTTCTACAGGGTATAACATTGAGAAACTTGAATTTACAAAATATATGGATAAATGAATCGAATTATATAAAGATTAGATAAAAATAGGGTAACGATCCATCTTCTTCGTAAATACTCATCGTAGCATCGAATTAATTTCTGTCATGACGACATGCTGCTACATTGATTTATGTAAAATTATATAGGCAACTAATGATATGGGCAACTAATAATAACTAATAATAAAACTAATAATTCATATTAATCGAATTTAGATGAAAAAGTCTACCCATCCGTCTGCTTCGTAATTACTCAAGGCATCGCCTAAACTTCTGGCAGGGTGCTACATTGCATCTCGTAAAAATATCAAATCAGCTGATAAACAATACATTTATATCTTATTTGGATTTATTTGAGTGATTTTCTCAGTATTCGAGAAAGGTCAGTTGAAAAAAAGTATATCAGTCAGTCTGCTTTGTAATTACTCTAGGCATCGCCTAAACTTCTGTCATGAAGGCGGGGTGCTACATTAAATTTTGTAAAATTATCAAGGTAACTGATAAACAATACATTCATATCTTATTTGGATTCATTGAAATGTTTTTCTCTGTATTCGAGCAGGGTCTGATGGAAAAAAAAGTCTATCAATTCGACTGCTCCGAATATACTCTAGGCATCGCCTGAACTTCTGTCATGAAGGCGGGGTGCTATATCAAATTCTGTAAAAATATCGAAGCAACTGATAAACAAAATATTTATATCTTATTTATATTCATAGGAGTTATTTTCTTTGTATTCGAGCAGGGTTAGATGAAAAAAGACTTTCAATCCGTCTGCTTCGTAAATACTCTAGGCATCGCCTAAACTCTTGTCATGAATGCAGGGCGCTATATCAAATTCCGTAAAAATACCAAAGCGCCTGATAAACAAGATATTCATATCTTTTTTAGATTCAAATGGGCGATTTTCTCTGTATTCGAGAGGGATGTGATGAAAAAAAGTCTATCAGTCCGTAATTACTCTAGGCATCGCCTAAACTTCTGTCATGAATGCAGGGAGCTACATTAAATTATGTTAAATTATCAAGGCAACTGATTAACAATACATTTATATGTTATTAAGATACGTTTCAATGTTTTTGACTGTATTCGTGCAGGGTCAGATGGAAATAGTCTATTAATTCGACTGCTCCGAGTACACTCTAGGCATCGCCTAAACTTCTGTCACGAACGCAGGATGCTATGTCAAATTCCGTAAAAATATTAGAGCAACTAATAAACAATACGTTCATATTTTACTTAGATTCGTTCAAAATGTTTTTCTCTGTATTCGACCAGGGTCATATTGAAATAGTCTATCAGTCCGTCTGCTTCGTAAATACTCTAGGCATCGCCTAAACGTCTGTCACGAAGGCAGGGTTCTACTTTGAATTCCGTAAAAATATCAAACCAACAGAAAACAAAACATATTTATCTAATTTAGATCCATAGGAATGATTTCCCTGTATCGGAGAAGGGTTAGCATTTACATGATTCACAGCTCGTTATTGTAAAATCAGGTTAAAACAATGAATTGAACTGTCTGATTTTTCAATCTACTCTAAGCATCGCATTAATATTTGAAATCGAGGTGCTTATGTTAGATTGAATTCGATTAAAAAGGCAAAGCAAATGATTTTCAAAACAAAATAGTTGTTATTTAATATTTAGATATTTGAGGAGAATTGCAGACAGTCAGGAAAAATAATTGGTTGTAAAACAATCATTGACAACAGTAACTGGCAACCAGTCGTTTCAAACGACTGCTTATTCGACTGTGGTTATGACCTTTTTTTCGTCTACCGACGATATGAATATTGGTGTGGTGTATCGAAAACATCGGAAAAACGTCATTTCAAAACTGTAATTAATCTGTTTTAGTTGCCAACCGACCGTATAAAATAAGCGTTTGAACTATTAAAAAACTTGAAATTTTTTCTGGATCCGTCAGTCAGACAGACGGTCAGACCAACGATTTTGGATGGACAGACGCAGACGGACAGATGAAAAAACAGTTTGAACTACCTTAAATTTCATAGATTTGTAGGTATAAAATAAGTTAAAGTCATTTCCATAAAAGGCAAAGGGTGTATTTTAAAGGTATCGGGAAAATACGTTTACTCTAGGCATCGCCTAGTCACTTTAGGCGATGCCTAGAGTGACTCTAGGCATCGCCTAAGGTCCCTAACCCTGTCTGTCTGTCTGTCTGTCTGTCTGTCTCTCTCTCTCTCTCTCTCTCTGTCTCGCTCTCTCTCTCTCTCTCTCTCTCTGTCTCTCTCTCTTTCTGTGTGTGTCTCTCTCTGTGTTTCTCTATCTCTCTCTCATTCTGTTCCACTGTGTCTCCCTCTCTCTTATGTTTAATCGAAAGCTTTAATCGAAAGCTTTAACCTTTTAATACGGCTATAAAACAGAATATCGTTGAATACTTACCATAACCGTTAGTACTACTGTCTCCAATATTGAACTGCCATCCAGATCTCGAGGTGCTCGACAGAAATAGTTCAACTTTTAACATTTGTTTGTAGTTATACTCCCTTTGGCATTGTGGGGGAAATGATTCCTTATCAATAACGTTGAATTTCACCTGAGAAAAAAATAAATTATACGTGCAGTTTTTTTTTTTTTTTTTTTTTTTTTTTTTTTTAAATTTTTACAGATTTTTTTTGTATTTGTTTTTTATTTCTTTATATTGATTTTTTTTTATTTGCTATTGCTTTGTAGGACATTTTTCCGAAACAGCTGACAAACTTGTAGCGTAAGTGATTATACGCAATCTTTTGTAGAAATTTAGACAAGATAATAAAGGAATAAATGTTTCGTTGGCAAGGGAGTTAACCAATACAGTCTTGAAAACTGTCAAGAGTACAAATGGTAGGGTTTGAAGGTATCTCTAGGTAGCTGCTTCAAAAATTCCAAAATTAAATAGTCGTACTGACTTCAAATACCCGAACAAACACATCTTTATGTAAATTGGAAAGGATTTCTGTCGATGCTAAAAAGGGGGCGGGGTACCATATATTTACAGTGTTACATAAAAGGACCTTTAGACTACTACTCGTTTCGCGTCAGTCCCATTAGCTTAGTCAACAGAACGCCTGACTTAGAATCACTTGAACTTTGATATCAATGGTTCGATTGCCGGGCTGGTACGCTAACAAAGTAATTTTCGTTCGGATGAGACGTTAACCCGATGCCCGATGTCGAACAAGTTAAAAACCTATTGCGGATCTCAGAAGTAATTTTGTCATGAATCTTTGCTCTATCCCTCTAAACAGCTTTCAGTCTTTTGTGGCGTTACTCATATGGACATATGCTACATTTGTGACGATAAATAAACGGAAATACACACACCTCTTCGTTCATTTAGTAAATTATATCGAGAAATCGACAAGGTGGGTGTTTTTACTGATCTCGGAATAAAGCTGAATGAGTTCGGGGAGCGAGTTTTGAATGTTTTTAAAGGGGGGTCTTAATCGATACTTTGCTAATTTCCTGCAAATAATGACAGTTAAAGGCCTTTTAATGCGTTCACGGAAGCGTTAGCAAAAGGGCGAAACACGTGGTTTCCCTTTGATTACATACCGAAATAAAATTTGAAAGAAAATTATGTTGGCTCAATATATCGTGAACATTTCTGAAGTAACATGTGACAATAAGAGTGTCGTTGACACATAATACGCGGGAGGATGAGGATTATCATTAAGATGAAAGCCCACTTTACTGCGATGGTGCATTATAAAATTTAAGGATGTAATAGTGTTCCTGTTCACAAGACGAATAACATTTGAAAGTATCAACAAAACCAATCCATAAATGGCGATTTGTTTACTTTCATCTCAAATGTACAATTTGTACCATAAGAAATTGAACAATAAGGCCACTTTTCCATAAATAAAGTGTTGCGTTCACAAGAATTTTAACAAGAGGCCCCTTGTTCCATGACGTAGCAAAAATTCACCAAACCACAACAATATGCGTAAGTCAGGTGAGGCAGGTTACTAGGAATATTTTTTCAGTTTCATCATATAGGTCAATAAATGGGGGAGAGGTTGCGTTCACAAGAATTTGTACTTGGAGGCCCCCTTTTACCATGACGCGGCTTTATTTCAACAAAGTGCGACAATATGCGCTTGTTCAAGTGACTAGAAATAATTTGTGAAAGGTTAATTCAAATCTGTCCATAAATGGAGGAAGATGAGTGGCGCTCACAAGATTTTTTTTTACATGAAGGCTCCCTTTTCCATGACACATCTGAATTTAACCTATCCACCACAATATGCGCGAGGTAAAGTGACTAGGAACATTTTGTGAAAATTTCATCCAAAACAGTCCATAGATGAAGAAGGAGTTACGTTCACGAGATTGTACGTACGGACGTAGGTTCTGACATTGAAACGGACGGATAGGCGAAGGAACGGACGGACGGACAGACGAAGAAGATGAGTCCGTTTGACTTCTATATGGACCAACATTTTTCCGAAAATCTCAGAATCGAATTAAATAGCCGTATTTTCTTCTTTTGATATCATATTTTCTATTTAATACCATGAAGAATATTGTTTTTCAGAATGTGTGAAGGTGAAAGAATGATTTTGTCCGTCCGTCTTATTGTTAACTTTCTGCCTTTCATACCCACTCGTGTCTGGTATAAACGGAACAGCGAATTGTTTGTCCAAAAAAGCTCTGATTTACATAGGGGCCAAGTCAAAAGCATATGGTTTTAGCAATCGTTTTGGCATAAAATCGAGTATTTTTGTAAAATTACTTTTGTCGAATATTTACTTCCTTATGCTTGCAAATCTTGGTGTATCTGTATTTGTTCAAAAACGGTTTGACTAGATAACTGATAATAGTTTTTATCCATTCTGATATAAATCCCATATTCTCTTATTTATACCAATCAAAAATGATCATTTTACGAAGTCGTTGGGATTTCCACGAGGAAAACTATATAAACTTAAACCAACTTCTAATCGGTCACTCAAATAAAGCACGAAAAGTAATGCTTAATAATGTTAAAGATGCAAGTGTTTGATGATTTCCGATAGCTCATGCACTTACAAGATAGCAAAACCAAAATGCATCAAAAACTTCTCCAGGGAAAGCAATTTAACTTGCATGAGAACATGAGTACCCCAATTTCAAAATTAACATTGGTGGGTGGGGTAAATTTAACAAATTCACCTTATTTACGCAAATGAACGTCTTAAATAACGGTTTTCTTTACTTATTTGTATTCAACTACCTTTAAGGCATCGAAAGCATAGTGATTTTTCAACAACATAACGGTATTTCTTCGACTAAAATTTTTAAAATTCCCTGCATTTTGCGAGTTTTGTGACTTTTTCAAAGTAGGGTTGGTGTCTTCTTTTGTCTGCTACAATCGTTCTGTTAGTCCTTTTTACAAAATTCTTTCACCAGAATCCGCGAAATTGGTTTGCCTTTGCATGAAAGCAATGTTCTATTCAATTTTGTTGTTGTAAATGTGTCGAAAAGAGGAAAACATGCAGTGACCGATTAGAAGTTGGTTTCAGTTTAGTCAGGCGAGAAATAATGGTACAAATCACGTGGTATTTAAGTTTAAGATGTCCGGACCGTCGATATGCTAATTAGATTTCCCAATTGTGGAATACTGGACATTTCCTCTGTCAAATGTTGATCATAAAACAACGTGTTTTACTATTTGTTTACATTTAACTACAACTAAACAGCATTCACCACCCCCCGTGTTTAAGAGCAGAAAATGCGAAAATATTAGCATTAATTATAGACAAAATCATTTTTTTAAAATCATTTTGTTTCCAAAAAATATGAAGTTCATATGAAGATAATATTTTACCACATAGAAACCCTTTATTCAAACGCAATTTTATGTAATTGATGAAAAGGCTTGTCCATATAGAAGGCAAACGGACTATACTTTGGACTACTACAGTTAATAGCATCGTAAAATTGACAAGGTGAATGATTCTAGAATGATTCCGGAATGAAATTGAAAGAGCATGTCAGCGAGTTTTGAGTTAGTTTAAAGGAAAGTACGGATATAATTTCCATCTTCTAATAAAATATGAACACGAGTTCTATATAAAGCTTCCTAATTCTTCAAGAACCTATCAGACGCTTACAATTTCAATTACATGTATGTCATTGTAAACGTGTTTTTTTCTAACCTTTTATTTATTGGTTCTTTCTTTTTCAGTTATTTTGATGTGCTTTTGAAATATTTGAGTGAGTGTTTGGAATCAATGAGTTTAGCGCTTAGCCTGTAGTTCGGAATTGTTTTGATCGAGATCTATATCAATTTTACGATATTATATACGGTACCAACATTCCAAGATTTGTAATCACATTTATCTTATAACTATACTTATATCTGTGTGATAACATCACATATGATATTTTTTATGATATCACATTGTTATTTTTAGAACAATGATATAATGTGGTTATTTTTAAAAACTTGTATTTCTGTAAGAAATATCAACAAAAACAACACAATGGAGGTTATAAAATAAATATAATACATACTTAGTGTATTTTATGAAAAAAATATCTAACTCAGTTGTGAGAATTGATAATTGTCTCGGCAGAGCCTCGACAATGATCAATTCTCCAAACCTCGTTAGATATTTCTTTCCATACAAAACACTAAGTATGTATACCTATGTCATACCTATTTCATCCGATGAAGTTTTCTTTCCGCACAGATGTCACAAGCGGTTACCTACCGGATTATCTCTTAATATAGTATGCAACACGCAAATATTGTAAGTCATATCAGACACGCATTACCTTAAGGTTTAAAAGCGTTGTTCTGGGAGTGAGTGGGATCGGTTCCATTTAAAGAGGCCCAAAACATGGTGACAATAATCGCAATATTTACTCTGCAGCAAAACGAGACCTTCGTGAATCGTTGTCATATCGAATTTTAAAGACACGCGTGTACTTTTGTCCCCCCCCCCCCCCAAACACACAAAAACAAAAACAAAAAAACAACAACAATGATTGGAATGCGAATAGGTTTCTTTAAAACCCAGTGAACAAAATTTGCGATAGTGAATTATCTCCCGTAATTCTAACTCATAACTTACTCATTGCACTTATTCATTTCATTTTAAAATCATCCTAAAATTATTCACATTGTCAATTTCACGATCTTACTAAGTGTATGTTCCAGTACACGCATGAAAAGAACATTCTGAAGTAAAGTTATTACCTGAAACACAGCCTGTCTGCTACACTTGTTTGTAAATGAGCTTGTTATATTGCTGAGAACCGATACTCCATTCATTGTTGACACCTCTTTTCCGATGTTATCAAAGTCAGCACAGAGTTGGCCATTTTCACAATCTTGAACTTTTAAATGGATGAAATGTAAGTTTGTTTCAGTGTAAGATAAACTGAAACCAACTTCTAATCGGTTACTGCATGTTTAACTCTTTTCGGCACATTTAGCGGAAAAGAATGGAAAAGTTATTTAAGTTCACAGAAAGACAAATCAATTTCAAGGATTTGGTTTGAAGAATTATGTAAAAAAAAAAGACCAACAGAACGATTTTCGCAGACAAAGGAATCCTCTAACCCTACTTTAAAAAGTCAAAATACTCGCAAAATGCAGGGAATTTCCAAAATTTCTGTCGAGGAAATACCTTTATGTTATTGAAAAAAACACTATCCTTTCGGTGTCTTAAAGGTATTTTACAAGAAATAAGTAACGAAAACATAATCAACGACGTTCATAAATATGGTGAATTGTTAAATTTAACCCACCCAATTTTGAAATTTTGATATTCTTTTTAATTTTGAAATTAGGGGTACCCTTTTCTCATGCTATAAAATCGCTTTCCTTGGAGAATGTCTTTATGAATACTACCATGTGCACGGGCTAATAGAAATCAACAAACAGTGATATATTTATCATGACCAAGCAATACTTTTCGTGATTTTTCCCCTTTCTTTTAGTGACTGATAAGAATTTGGTTCAAAATTACATACAGACTCATTTAGTTCTATTCTAGTTGAACAGCATACACTTTAAATTGAATGAGTGTGAGGAACGAAGTTTAAAAAAAAATAAATTGACTTCATTTGACATCGATAATTTTGTCCAATCGACGAAATTTGCGAAACGCCATTATCTCCCTTTAAAAAAATATACGTACTTTTCTGTTTGTTTGTTAAAATATACGTACTTTTCTGTTTGTTTGTTAAAATATACGTACTCTTCAGACAGCCAAAGCAGAAACGTTAACATCCGCACCAGTAAATAAATAGAGGATAATCGTTTGTTTCAGTGTAAGATTGATTTATATTTCATTGAGTTAACAACAAAAGCTATATTTTCACGAGTGGGGGAGCCACGAGTGGAAATATAGCTTTTGTTGTTCACGTAATGAAATATAAAACGATCTTACACGAAAAACAAACGATTATTCTATTTCTTTAATACATAAATGAGACAAATATGAAATTTCTATGACATATTTTCGTAAAGCGAGTCATTTTACACGTTCACACTTTGCTATGCAACGTTCATTGTGACGTCACTTATTTCGCCCCGCATACATGACGTCAGCTAGGATGAAATGCATAAAAGCAGGGTCTAAGTTTTTGATGATTTCACTGCTTTTGCGGTGAGATTATCAAGTGATAATCTACCGTTATTTCTCGATAAACCACCGAAAGCATCAAAGAAATGCGTGGAATGACTTTATAGAAGTCAGGCCGATAAGCTGAGTTGGTAGAGCACCGGACATTAGAACCATTTAAGTTCAACCGCGTAGGCTCGATTCCCGTCCGGCATACTCACAAACTAATTGTCTTTCGGAGACGTTAAACTGAGGTCCCGTGAGTCGCTGCTTTACACCGAGCACGTTGAAGAATCCAAATCCTGTCGGATCTCAGCAGTAGTTTCGGCAAGTGTCCTTGCACTATCCTCTGTAATAGGGCTGTCACACCTTAACGTTTTAGCCAGCGTGTGCGGAACGTGTTGGATTTTTTAAAACACGCTGCGAACACGTCGGGTACGCTATGGACACGTTCCGCACACGCTTTCGGCACGCTGTAACACGTTGGCACACGTTGCGATACGCTGAGTATCTCATAAAATTTTGTGCATGCTTAAAATTTCTCAGCGTGTGCCGAATGTGTTGGAACACGCTCCGCACACGTTCGAAACACGCTCAGCACGCTAGAGACACGCTAGGAGCTCGTGCACTTACGCTACTGACACGCTAGAAACACGTTCGCCAAAAGTTTAACGTGCTTCGAGCGTGTCTCCAGCGTACTGGGAACGTGTGCATAGCGTGTCTTCAGCGTACTGAACGTGTGTCTAGCGCGTTGCCAGCGAGTTCACAGCGTGTTTCTGGCGTATGACAGCGTTTCAGTTTTCAATGAAAATATAAAGGTTCCTCTGCATGTTTGTCTTGAATTTCTACCATCAGCTTCTCGTAAATAAATAAATTTGTGCATGTACGTGTGTATGACCCCTTTGACATGTTCATATCTGTATGTTTCCTCATAACCAGTCTAAGAATGACTTGGAAACTCGATTTTAAAGGCATTCTCTATATTTGACGATGAACGATTTCGTTCAAGTCATATAAATAAAACTAATGCTATGTTATGTTATATTATGTTATGTTATGTTATGTTATGTTATGTTATAAGCTGTTTGTCTTTTCTTCCATATAATTCCTTTACGGATTTTCTTAATTCCTTAGATTGTCGAGGTGGAGAATGTAGCCTAAATGTGTATTAAACATTGCGTTTATAGCTTTACAAGTGCGTCTGCTCTTTGGTTAGAATAACAATACGTTCGCGAAAATACAAACATTCATTCGTCTCATTTGATCATTATCAATATACCAAAAAGACAAGTACATCGTTGTACCTAGTGGACATAATATAAGACGTGTTTTACTCTATTCTGCTCTGTTCAGAATATTTGATTCTATTATATGTACTACAAGTTTGATATTTGGTACATCTTTTCCCCCTTAATATAGGACTATCTATTCAAGATTAAGAGAGGTTGTGAAAAGTCATCCTACATGGTAGAGCATATGGAGGAAGAAAGGAGTGCATTATGACAAGTAGTTCCTTACCCTTTCGCAATATTTTTCGAGTGAAAAGTACTAGAAGCTTTAATCAGCCTGTAATCTTAAAAGTTTGTTATATGCATGTTTTCATATGTAACAGGTGCCAGTGTATTTTTCTTTTCGTCTTTTCCTATTTTTCTTTTACATGAACCAACATACTTTGAATTTGAATATGTGTAGTGGCCGGTGGCCTGTTTATATATAAAAGAATGAATTTAAAGTGGTAATTTCTTGCAGAATTTATATTTACATCCAAAACACGCTGCGAACACGTTATAACACGCTAGAAGCGCGTTACAAGCACGCTAAGCACGTTCTGAGGACGTTACGAGAACGTTGGACGCACGCTCAAGAACGTTGGTATACGCTGACATACGCTATCAACACGTTCTGGACACGTTTCTCACGCGTTACTCACACGTTCAAACTCGCTATGAACACGCTACAAGCGCGTAGTGAATTGACAAAAAGAAATTGTAGGTCAGGTTATGCCGACGTTTTGCGGACTTAGTCGTTTTCTCAAACGCGTTAGGCACACGCTGGCTAAAACGTTGAGGTGTGACAGGACCATAACAACTAACCGTATTCTTAGGGCGTCGCTCTTATTGGCATGTGCTACCGTAGCGCCGATAGATAAACATCGCTGTCGTTGTAATGTTGATCCTTTGAATGCTTTTGTTAGCTTTTTGATCGACTTCGATTTTTTTTTAAGGTTTAAGTGAGAAGTTGGAATGGAGAGCTCGGAAAGCGCTCTAGAATGATTTCGAGTGGAATAAGTATCATAAGCACTCTGATACTAGCTCTAAGTATTCGCAGAAGTCATTTTCCTTTCTTCCTGTAAGTCCGACCAGTTTCTTTAGTGCGATAAAAAAAACGAAACACAACTTACGTATATTGCTTCCTTTTATTGCCTTTATAACCACCAGCAGTAACCAGGCACACAAAACGCTGTTGGTGAAATATCTTAACGTCGTCATAGCAAAGATGACTGTGCCTGTTAAAACGCATATGAAACTGACGTGGCGAGTGATTTTGGAATGATTTCGGAATGATATTGAATGAAAGGTGGATAGCAATTTATTGTGCAATTAAGGAGAGTTGACATATTTTCGCTTAATCGTCCAATTGGAAGAAAATAACGGTAATATATTAAATGTACCACCTTTTTAAAAAGTATATGTAGTTTTATGTTTATGTCTCTTCTCGAACCAATAAGACGCTCTTCATCAGCCAATAAATTATGAAATGATTTTATCGATTTGATTGAAATGTTTGTCGTTTTGAACAATTTCAAAATGTATTTGAATGATATTTGAACGTTTTGTATTGTTCTGGTTGGGTGTTCTGAATGAATGAATGGATCACTGAGCCAGCGATTTTAAATGGTTTTGGTCGAGGTGAATGTCAATTGCACGATGATAATAACTGTCACACATCATTTAAAAGCGACGAAGAGAATAAATGAAATATAACATACCGGTGTCAATTTCAAATACGTGTGGAGATACTAGTCTTTTCCCAGTAAAAATAGGAATTTATGTTCATTCTTTGTTGTTTGCGCCGTTTAAACTTCGTGGATTATTGTTGAGCTCGGTTTGCACAAAATAAACCACGCTAAAGTAGAAGGCCGCTATATATTGTAATCAATACAAAATAAAATTTTCCACTAAAGTTCCACAATTTAAAATGAGTGATCAAAGGTCAATTTTGTCTATACAGGTATAGACAAAATTGACCATTGATCACTCACTTAGACTTGAGGAACTATAGCATTATTAACATTATAAAATACACACCCGCACATACTTATATATAAATACATACATACATGTATATAATTATAAGTCGCCGATGACAATAAGTTCTGAAAATTAACTCCGGATGGCGATTTCTAATCTACAGAATCTACATGATGAAATGAGGGATATCGGTTGGTTATCTCCCTTGAAATACTCCCAAATGAGGAAGGGTCCAAATCAGTGGTTACCTTGGGTTTTATCCTTATTTTCTTTGCACTGAGGGATTTAAAGATAAGCTCTAAATCAAATATTACGCAATTTATAAGATACATTTGACGTAAAATAAATATTTATTTTCTTTTTTGCTATTGAAAACTCTATCGTAAATTTGAATTGTATAGATAAGTATTTTGTATTCATAAAAATAAAATTCGCAACTTCTCAAAGAAACTTCGGATAAAATCCAAAGAAAATTTCTAAAAGGACCGCTAACGATTTTGGAACACCTCTGATTTAATCAACAGAGCAAACAAGGGAAATAACACACCAAAGTCTCCCATTGACATTCATCTCAATCAAAACCATTCTCAATCGCCCACTCAGCGCTCCATTTATTCATTCCAAACGCTTATTCAATCCGCTTAAAAGCTCTGCAAAAATATAAAAAAAATATACAGTCAACGGCTTAATTCAAATAAATATAGATAGAAAAAATCGCGGTTCCACTGTCATAATTAAAATTGTAAGCGTCTAATTGGTTCTTGATAAAAAGGGGAAGCCATTTATAGAATAACTTTTACACTGATTTTATCAAGGGAGGATATTAATATTGCTAATTTTGTTCATTCTAAACAAAAGTAGCGATATTGGATTACCTCCCGTGAATTTCATTCAATACTCGCTCAACACACTCATTCAGTATCATTCCAAAGTCATTCCAAAATCATTCATATTGTCAATTTTACGATGTTTTAACTGTACCTATTGATAAATTCCACATTAATCAGTCCCCGTAGTAATGACTTAACCCTTTCCTGCTTTACAAAATTTTGGAACCTGTCCAAATTCAATGGTTTTGCAGACGAAAATTAAAAGTGGATTTTATTTGAAAATTAACCATTCTGTAGGGTCGAAAATAGTGTGTCAAAAGAAGAAATTGCTTGTCAGAAGCAATTTCTTCTTTTTTCACAATGTTATCTCAATCATAAAATCACAGGCACGTAAACAGCAGGGATTAAACAGCAAAGAATTAAATAACACCTTTTACTATCATCAAATTTTGGCTTGTAACTGCAACTGTTTGGCGATTCTTAATAAGTCTTAATAAGTTACACTCTTTTCGAGCGGAACCCTATTTCTGAGCATTTTGGCAGACTTCATAGACAAAGATCAAACTGCAAAGTGTGCATACGGCTTACACAGTCTGCTTTTTACAGCATTTATGTTGCAAAAATTTGAACTCGACCTATATATTTGACCAAGATCACTCCAATCTTTTAAACAAACGACAGGAATAGAGAAAGGGTTAATAGGATAGTAGATTCGTTCAAAATCAGAGTTTACTAGAGAGAAGTATTCTATATGACCTGATAATGTATAGTCCGTTTGACTTCAATATGGACCAACCTTTTCATCAATTACATAAAATTGCGCTTGAATGAAGGATTGGTATAAAATAAAATCTTGATTTCAGCTTAATACAACTTCAAAAAATATTTTTTGAATACAAACGATTTCAAAATAATGATTTTGTCTATCTAGTTATTGATAATATTTTCTTATTTTCCGCTCTTAAACACGAGGGGTGATGGAGGCTGTTTAGTAGTAAAAAATGAAAACATAATTGTTAAATCACGTGGCTTTATACAAAACATTTGACAGATGAAATGACCTTTTTTCCTTATTTGGATATACTAATTAGCATATCAACAGTCATGCCATCTTAAACTTAAATAGCACGTTATTTTTTTTTTACGTTATAACTCGCTTTCTTATCAAGTTTTCCTCGTGAAATTCCCAACAACTTCGTTAAATAATGCTTTTTGATTGGTCTTAACATATGAATATGGGGTTCATCTCAAAATAGATAAAACAATTATCAAATTTCTGGTCAAACGGTTTCTGAACAATGAGAGAATGTATTGAGATTTGATATCCAAAGGTAGTTGTAATCTTCGACAATCTTAATTTTATAAAAATAGTCGATTTTTTACTAAAACTACTTGCTTAAAATCTTACACTTTTGCCTTGGCCCCTATGCAAATCAGTACTATTTTTGGTTATACAATTCGCTGTTCCGTTTAATACAGACACAAGTAGGTATGAAAAGGTGAAAGTTAACACGTAGACGGACGGACAAAATCATTATTTGACGTTCAAAAATTCTGAAAACCAAAACTCGTCATGGTATTAGTTGGAAAATATTATGTGACAAGAAAAAATACGTTTATTAATTCATTTCTGAGATTTTCAGCGAAATGTTGGTCCATATAGAAGTCAAACGGACTATATGTATTTATGAGATGAAACTTTAACAACCATTGCCAAACAAAGTGTAATTTTTAGTAGAAAAGAACAACACAATAAACATGCTTTAAAGCAAAAATTTGAGGGTGTTGCCTAAAAGGATGTTCATTTAAAAAAAAAAAAATGGCTGTTATTTCTTACTTATTAATTATACTACATTTCTTGATTTATAGGCCTTTTATCATTCTTCTTACAATTGTCTAGTATTTTTCGTAAGACGCTGCGTATTTTGAGTGTTCAAAAAATTCAGATGCTAACATAAACGTTTTTTGAGTCCATGAATGGATTGTATTATTTATTTAAGTTTACACATGTAGATGAATATTTTTCTGTGTAAGCATGCCATGTTTATTCCATTTTTAGTTTTTCCCAAAATTTCGTCAATGCTACTTAAATTGAAATTTTGATAAAACTGGATTATATTTGAGTTTGTCATTTGTATTAATAGGTTTTTTTTTTATGGGTCGAACAACATTATGAGTAAACGTTTCTCATGTATCTAGCAGAATGAACATATTTTGGTTTCAGCTTTTTTTCATTTTATCAAGTTACGTGTTTGCAGGAAGTAGTCTGTGTATTATCTTTGTTTGTAGCCAGAGTAGATAGGTATCATTTGTATTTTTTTTGTGTGTACAAAAGTGTATACGTTTTTCCATTAAAAATCAATGTAACCGTATATGTTTTATCAATCTTTGTTGACTTGTCGGTACTTCGTTATTTGTAGAAAGTACTGAATATATAAATACCGAAAAAATAGCAGTTTATACATTGATTATGGTTTTGTGATAATATTGATTAAGTATCTAGAAAGATAATTTTTTTTAGTTTAGGAAGAAAACGCTTGACGATTAAAATAATCAAGAAATTATATTGTATTATTTGTTATGGTTGTCGTGTATTCAAGTGTGGAAACGCCATTTTCCTTCAATAAACCTTTAACTCAGAAAATACCCTTTTCATATTACCCTTTTGGTAATATACGTTACCTGAACTGATAACAAAATTCTCGTTATAAAAAAATAGTACATGCAAGATTCATTCCCGATTATCAAAATTAAATATATTAATATATTGTTGGTATGATGTTATCACGTTTTCCCATAATTCACGAGTTATGGTTTTAATTTGTTCTTTACAATAAACTTTTCCAAAGTTAATAACCTTGTTTACATAAATTATTTTGCTGACAATTTCATAAACCAATTTCTCTTTATTCAGCACTGAATTTTTGAGCTATTTTATTTTCATGTTGTGCAAAATACACTCAATATCGGGTACCTTTAGCTCTTCCTTCTTCAATCGTCGTTCTACTTACCGAAGTTTTAGGTTTTGGCATTCCAGGTAAATTTGGTCATAATATCATCAATTTGTTTAATACACTCTTGTTTTGGAGATGGCAAACTTACAAATAAATGATTGAGTAAAGGTAATAAAAGCATTTTTTTTACAATACTTAACTTAACATAAAATATATTTCCTCAAAGCTTGAAATTCATTTCAAAGTCAATTAATTGTTATGAAAGATATTTCGGATTAAATAGATACAAATTATATTCAAGCAATCGCTTACCTATATTTAGTCGTGCTACTTTTTCAAGATTCAAACTGGAAATGAAATCTTTGAAATTTTAATGGTATTTAAGCGTTGTTGCATGTATGGTTAATTTCCATATATGGAGATATTGATCCCTCCCTGCTAGACATAAATTAATCAAAATTTGCAGTGTAACCTTCAGAGAAAACAAGGGCCATTTAAAATCCTATCCCTTTTGAGGCTTTATCTCTTCCTCTTTTTAAATATCGACTTTATTAGTTAAAAAATGAAAATCTCGTTGCTACGAATTTTATTTGGAAGGAGTTAATCGGACGGAGATTATCTTGGTCCTGCCCGATTAGCACAGTCGGTATTGCGTAGGGTTTTCTCACCAGAATTCATGAGTTCGATCCCCGATTGGCAAATTTTTATAATGTTATTGACGAATGGAAAATTCCTCTGCAAAATTGATGTATGTGTACAAGTAAGATTTGCAACAAGGGTGGATACTGATCAAACCTCGACTATTTAATGCCGTGTAGTGGGCGGAGTTTAAGATAACGGAAATGTTACTGATCGTTCATTGGTGAATTTTCTACAATTTGCAAACATTAGAAAATTCAGGTGTTGACTTTGTCTGTCAATTCGTCCTTCATCGACTAGGAGGAACCCGTTTGAGCATAAAAACTATCGCATTCCAGTCAGAATACAAGTTAGATCTGGTACATATACATTAATACAATCGTGAATTTGACAAGATAAATAATTTTTGAATGATTTCGGAATGATATTGAATGAGTGAGAGCAGCGATGTTTGAGTCACATTAAGGATTAGTAATACCTTATCGATAATTTTGACCTTTTGGACGATTTAAGCTATACATTTTTTTTACTTCCCTCTAAATCAGCCGCTTTGAAATCACGATTTAAGGTCTCGGGTTATTTATGTCCTCTCTCTTAGAAGTAGATTATTTCAGATAAAAGCTAATTTCCCTTAACCTTATGTGCAACGATCCGTTACTTAGGCTCCGCCCTGCCAGGGCAGTAATCATGGATACTATATAAATGAGTACGCACAAATTAACTATTTTATTTATAAAATGTTTTCATAATCGACTCATTTTAGTCTGATACATGTAGATACAAACACTCAGGAAATCTTTTGAAACAATTTATTAAACTTAAAGGTCAGTCAAAAAAAGCGATGATACTCAATGTCATAGTGTTAAACTTTGTTGTAACATTGTCCTTTTTGCAGTCTTGTTTTTTTTTCTGGTAGTAGGCGTCCCTATAATGTGCGCCGAAAGTTGAAAGTAAGTCGTCATTTATGTGGTTGAAATTCAAAATGCCCAGAATAAGTTTTCATCAGCTCTGACTGTGTATGTTCTTTTGGTGACCATTTACAGATATTTTCCAGGATATTTGGATCGGCCCAAAATATTGGCGTGGGAGGAGGGGAATTATTTTCACATTAAAATCTTTAAAATCCTTCCTCAGCCAATTTCAGTTAATCTTGGGGTGATCATATACCTAAGTTGTTCAAGAAATTTCATTGGAACCAAAAATATGGATAAGGCAGGAAGGGTCTTTTTTCACTTTACAATCTTTTAAAATCTTAACCCCCAAAACCAGTAGGCCAATTTTTATGAAACATGATATAAATATTGCTCAGGTGACCGTGTACCTCATTTGTTCAGGAATCTTTGATTGTCTCCCATTTGTTGGGCAAAATTCAATGAAACTTGCCATATGCCATACACCTTTGACCATGTACCTAAGTTGTTTAAGAAATTTGCCCTCCAATTAATGGTGTAGTAGGGCGGTGCTTATTTTCCGTGGATGACCCTTGACTTATATATGGTTCAAGAAATTTAGATAAACCTTAAAATACGGCGTCTCAAGGCAGGGCAGGGTGCGGCTTATTTTTACCTTTGAATGTTCCCTAAGTGACCATTTTCCAAAATTGATATTGATAAATATCTATTTGGATTATTTCTTTTTCAAATCTGGAGATGCTAAAGCTTGTGGAGCGATAACCCTCTTTTGCCCCTTTTCATAATGGTACCGGTTATATATTTGGGCTCATGTTGGTTTATTGGTGTCCGCCTTTCAATCTGTTCGCTAATTTGTTAGTGTGCCTGTTTGGGTCTTCAATTTTTCTTATTTACCCACTCACATCTGAGGAAAATACATGCCTATTCAATTTGTTCTGTTTACGCAGAATGTGAAGACCCTTTTATTAAATTTGGCCAATATATCACAGTAAATGCAACGCCATCCTTAGTTGGATGGTTGATAATTGTGACGTAATATACACCCACGTAGAAAATGTCGCTCTTTTATGGCTAAATCCTTATTATTCCAGAGGTCAATTCTGTAGAATGGCCGACGGTTCCCGATAAACAAGAGCTGAAACAAGCTAAATATATATCATGACAAATTGGTACTTAAGTTTTAATATCTAAATACTCGCCAATTAATTCCCATGGTCTAGACAGATGAAAAAAACTCCTCACAAAAAAAGATTAAGATAAAGAAGTTAGTATTTATTAAATATGCATTACACCAAGTTAATTGGATAAATCGAAGCATTAAGTTGTTTACGCCATGTCTCTTGAACAAATACAGCTTTTATTGTTCTTAATAACTCGACTATAAATTGCATCCGGTAATTTTTTACCACTTTTTGTTACCTTGAAACACTGCACCCTGAAAATATTTTCTTGTAACTAATTCATAAAGGTCGAGAAGAAAAACAACTTTGCTGTTATAAATTAAAAAAAAAAAAAACAGTGACATTTATAAACCTGTTATTCAAGTATCGACCAGTATTGGTCAAAGAGGGTAGGATTCTATCTAGGGTGATTGGTTGGTAAAGATTAAGATGTGCTCTCTTTGGGATCGTCTAGCAACTAGTTTTTTTTCAATTCTTAATACATTCTTCAGTAATAATTACAAAGAAGGGTGGGTAGGGGCTTGTATATCATTTATCCTAGGACTTGTTGAAAAATCATAGTTATAAGCAGCCCTATCATCATGACATGATTTCATCAGTAAATGTCAATTTACCGTGACACTTTAAAACATCTTAGCTACAATTCTTGATACCTCTTGATTTGCTTGATACAGTGGGGAACATCGTGGAATTGACATGGTGAATGATTCTTGAATGGGTTTAGAATGTAATTGAATGAGTATGCCGCGATTTAATTTACCAGTTCTTGACGCCCGTCTTTATATTGATGTCAATCTGTTATTATATACTCAGCAAAAAAAGAAAGTATCCACTTTTCTTTTGTCCATATCTTAAACATTTGATTGATTAAATGATCAATTAAGGTACCAATGTGTTTGCAGCGCTTCGTTTTCTCATGCACACATCATTTTCATTCAAACAACATGTCATTTTTGGTGTTTTTCAAGAAATGACGAAATCTTTGTTTTCTACGTCGACGTAAGTCACGTTTTTGATCTCGAGTTTCTTCTCAAATGAATATATCCTCTAAAGCTCTGCGGCTAGGAAAATGAAACAATAGTTTTGTTCCGTACAATACAGTTTTGTAGCGAGACCGAAAAAAACTTGACAACACGCGTAATAAAAAACCGTCGAACGTTGAGTAACTTTTTACGGACGTTACTTGAAAGAGAAAAACAAGAAAGACGTGTGCTGACCATCTTAGATAGAGAAGTATTGTTATTCGCTCTCTTCAACTCAATAGGGTCACTAGGAAGACGTCACGCCAAATTTTCTCATTCACGTTGACGCGATTGCATTCACGCTATCCAACCACTATTTCAAAACGGAAGTGAAATAATTGTCTTGACCTATAAAATCTCCAAACTTTAAAACCAAAACAACAGCCGTTTAAGTCTTAACGGGTGTATGGCGAACAAATTTCCTTGATATTCATACGAACCTCTCCAATGAGCGAGGGGAAACGTTGACGTAATGTAGCAATGCAAATGTTGATTTTTGTCAGCAAAAAATAAAATAGAGAATTTTGGGATTGGTTTTCTCGTCAAGGAACGTGCAGACAGAATTTGGTAAATCTGAGTTTTGAATCTGCTTAAGATGTTTATGTTTGTGTGTGTCCATTTGACGTAGCATTGGCAGGAAGCAGCTGAAGATGTCAAGTTATCATGTCAATTCAGGATACCCTAACAAACTAATATTGCATTTGGCAAGCTTAAAACTGTCGGAAAAAACAACTGAATACTTAATTTAGAGTCTACGATTTTTGAAAACGACACCGTGGCTACGTTAACGCCCACAATTCGGAGGTGGCTTCTTCAAATCACTCAAAACCTTTTAAATTTATTTCCAAATGATCAGGGCGTAGTTTCCAATATATTTCATAGAATTTCTATGTGTACTTTTAATGAAATCGGAAATAATATTGGGTGGATACTTTTTATTTTTGTTCAGTATATATTCGGCTTCGCACGTGTTTTCATATGATAAAATTACAAACCGTGTTGAATGCAAAGCATATTTTGAAATGGACAAAATATGTCTGTTAATTGATATTTAAGCGAGTTTTCATAGAGGTCGAGTTAGGGTCAAATTAACCAAGGTAAACACGATGATTGAGTTTTCACTGAAATTAACGGGAGGCAATCTAATATCGCTAATTTTGTTCAGGATGAACATTATTAGCGATATTTATTATCTCCCCATAAAATATATGCATATACGTTCTATAAAAAGCCAACCACTTCTTCAAAAACCCAATAAGACGCTTATAATTTAAATTGTGTCAATGGAAGCGCCATTTATATAAATCTATCTATAAATATTTATGTTGAAAGAAGTTTTTTTAGTGATTTTTAAATGGTTTAGGAATGATGAATGGAGCGCCGAGTAATCGATTAGTTACAAAGCACAACTGGGCAGAAAATGTAATGGAAGAAAAGTATCCAGTCCTTTAAGAAAAGAAATACTTTTTCATCGATGATTTCTCACTAATCAATAAACAACGTTAAGCTTTTTTAAATAATGTATGTTTAATGTTATTGTTTATTTACTTGAATGTGGTTTTAAGCCGCTTTTAACAATCTTTTAGTCATACCGCGGAGGCTGGAATATCTAACAATGGATTCATGCTTTTCTCACACCAGTACTTCAATTACATCCCTTTCTAACCTCCAGATGCTATATATAGGTGTACGATTATCTACCCATTGGAGGGGGACACATCTAGTCGAAAAGGTGGGTGCCACCGTGCTTGCAACCTATTGATCAAAGTGATTTCCATTTATTAAAGGTCAACAGTTTTGGCCATTTTCATTATCGAGTTGAAGTTTCAAATGCGTTCCGAACACCTTAAAAACACACATTTTATCAGATTTATTTGAAACTTTCACAACGTGGTTACAGGGCAATAAGGAAGTTTCAATCGAAAATTTGGCGATTCGACAAACCACACGGGAAAATGAGCCTCATGGGTTTTCGTTATTTTTCTTGGTTAACGCGACAAGATCCAAAATTTGAATTTTCTTCAAACCTTTACAGAATAATCGTGTGGCCATAAGGAAGCTTTCATTTTTAAAGATAGGGAGGGTTGTTCCGTTTAAAAATATCGTAAAAAGGGACATAATGGACTTTCGGTAAAAACTTCAAGTTTTCGCGATACAAATTCACAAATGATAACGGATTACTTGTAAAATTCTCGGACGGATGATAGGGTCATAAGAAAGGTCGCCAAATATACTGACGAAAAGAAAAAAGGCCTCCGTGACAATTTGTTATTCTCTGTGGGTTTTTTTTTACTACGTGAAAAAAACAAAGGCTTGCTTTACTAAAACTCCCTCTACACGTGTAAACATGAAAATATTTTGATCTCATAAATTTTAAATCCTTATGTTCAGTAGCGGTCCCTTTGTTTTGAGCATCACGTTCGCCTTTTTAAATAATTCGATGTAAAAAATACACTTAGAGCTTAAGCATTTAAAATGCCAGTGTTTCACGTAGAATGGTTTAAACCTATTTATTTTACATCGATTGGGAAACAAGTTCTTGCAACTTAGATTAATTCCTCTCGATTCTGCTTCCTGGAAAATTCACCAGTACTCGCGCCGAATGTGTGGGCCAATGAAAGAACCAAGATCGATAGCCGCTCCCGGGAATCGAACTCAGGACCTTTGAGTCAAGAGGCCGACGCTCTACCTCTAGACCACGGACACCACACATAGTAGAATCGATAGAATATTCCCACCTTTTTTGTAACAAAGATGATAAAACTATAATTTACATCGTAATATTGGTCTCTTGAAATGGGATCGGATCCAGAAAAATATTTTTAAGCTTAAACTTAGTAAGGTCTGACAATCGTTATAAAGCGCGTTTTTTAAACGTTAGCGGCAGATAATATGGATTATTTTGTCAAGGTAGACCGCTTGTGGCGTCTGTACGATAAGGCAATTGCGTCGGAAAACGTCATTGGTTTAATCAGTATTTGACAAGGGCATAGATACGGGCTAAGAACAATATCTATGGCCAATATTAATGGTTCGACAACTTAAAGTTTTGATCTCTAGTCAATATGGTCAATCCATTTATTGTCTCAAAATAAGGGGATTCAATCTTTGAATCTGGATAAATCCCTTTAAAAACTTAACTTGTATGAGCCGGACTGCAATGGACTTGTCTTTAACATGAAGTAAAGCGTTTTTACATAGAATGTGTTATTTCTAAATAATTGCCCTTTCAATATAATTGTTGCGTTTTTTATTGACGTCAGTATATAATCAAATGGCTCTTCGAACTTTCAGCGGACAAGTTAAGGTTATGTGTAAAAATATGATGGAAACACCGGATGGGGAATTATAGAGGAGGAGAAAGGTTTTGTTTTTTTCTCATTTGAAACATAATTGTTACAGAAATACACTTTCTGAAATATAAGGTTGAATTCAGAAAAAAATTCCAACGACCCTAGAGCGACTAAAGCCCTCGGGATCCTCTTTATTTGCAATCGAAAGGCGAAAACAGTTAACAATATCCTGAAATTGACAAGGTCAATTATTTTAGAATGATTTGTGATTGAAATAGAATGAGTGTGATGAGTGAATTATGGGTGAAATTAAAGGGAGTCAATCAGATATCGCTTACTTTTTCAGGATGAACAAAAAGCGATATTTATTACGTCCCTTAAATAAGATAAGCATACAAATTCTTTGAATAGCTTTCGATATTGTAAAGAACCCATTGAACGCTTATATTTTCAATCATGTCAGTGTTATCGCGATTTTTCAAGCTATAATTAATTTGAATGTTGTTTATCGATCTTATCTATTTCGTGATTTGAGAGATCCTTTTAATAGAGGGAGTGTTTGAAGTGAATGGAGCGCTGAGTGAGCAATTTAGAATGGTTTTGATCAAAGTGAATGTCAATTTCTCGATATTGCTAACTGAAGTTAGTTTCCAGCTGTAAAATACGCACCCCCAATAATTTAGGACATTGCTTATTGAAAATAGCAAATCGCACGTGAGGTAAGGGAGAATATCGTTCTCAATCGGGAAGAGCAACTGTCCTTCTTAAACTGTAAAAGGCTAATAACTTTGATTTTATTGATTAATTGCGAGAATAAAAGCTGTTATGGGCGCGGCATTGCATCATTATTCCACGAAAAACCTTCTTATAACAAGTAAAGTTAAAAACATCGTAAATTGACAATGTGAATGGTATAGGAATGATTTAGAAATGAAATTGAATGAGTGAATGCGGAGCGAGTTTTGAGTGAATTTAATGGGGGGGTAATCCTATATCGCAAATTTTGTTCAAGATGAACAAAATAAGCGAATTTGGTTACCTCCCTTAAATAAAATATGCATATAAGTGCTATAGATGGTTTCCTATTTTTTCAAGAACCTATTAGACGCTTACAATTTGAATTATGTCAGTGAAATCGCGATTTTTTTCTATCCAAATTTATTTTGAACAACGTTGTTCATTCTGTATTTTTCAATGGGTTTGAGCGTTTTCGAATGGTTTGAGTGAGTGTTTGGAATGAATGAATGGAGTGCTGAGTGAGCGATAAAAATGGTTTTGATTGAGGCGAATGTCATTTTCACGATGTATCTAACTAATCCACAGCTGATGCAATTTATCCTTTGGAAAGAAGACGAAGTTAAGATGAAAGTTGTAAAGTTGGAATAAAGATATATGGTCGATCAGGTACAACCGATCTGGACACGTCGAGATCTCCGTGGCAATTACTCATAATATGTGATATCTTCAATTGTTCAGAAGCCAGAATTTTCCGTCATTTGCTAAAAGGTTTATATTCACACACTACACTACTCAAAAGTTGTAAGCGGCCACCTTACCTTTCTCTATTTTTCACACATTTTCCGCTTTTATCTTGAAATGTGAACTTTGTCTTTCGAAAGCGTGACCATTCAGTCATCATCCTATCCAATTGTTCTGTAAAATTATGCACCAGTAAGTCCTAAAGACGGAAATAAATGCATGTACCCTCAATTTCAAAAGTCACAAAATTGATTGACATTTTTAAGAGAAATTTGAATTTTTCGAGACTTGAAAAGCGCAACGCCTATCAATCTTTTGTACTAATATCAGTGGTACAACGCCTATGGACTTCTAAAATTAATATGAAACGCCACTACGTTCTACACAATCCTTATCCTAGCAAGAAATGTCAATAATACACCACCCACCAATGTTAACTTTGAAATCGAGGGTACTCCTACTTTCGTTTAATTTTAAAACATTTCTTGTTGAATTATATCACTTAGTTTTCTCTTGTTGACTTCATAAATGATTTGGCTACATTATTCAAGCGAAAACGAGTGGAAACCATGCGACGTTTATAACATATAAACAAAAAGGCAAGTGGCCGCTTAGGATTTTTGAGGAGTGTAATTACGTCAATGACGTTGTCGGTGAAGTTACCTTATCGAAAGGACATCACAAATGGCCCGCCTTGAACAAAACTGCCGGGTTATCTCTTGCTAGTGTTTACTAGATGCAGTAATTTAAGCAGTGTTCGGACAATCTGAGTTTAGACTGTTAGCATTAGCTAGTGACCTTGACTTCATAATTTTATGAAGATCTATTTAAATGTTCACATTTGCTCTTTATAAAGGCCGATTGAGGCATAAGGTAACGATACACGTAGGGTATGCGCATCTTGCAAGCTTTAATCTGAGTGAGTCAATAAGTTTCTTGGCCCAACAAATGGGTGAAAAGATGTTTCAAATAGCCCTCCATTTAAGATAGAGCGATGATTGTGTCAATTTATGTTTGTGTATTATTCCTTTCTTTATGAGCAATTGTCTATACAAAATCAGACGGACTGGAACTATCAACTAACATGCATTCACTAATTGTCTAAGTCAAAACTATGTGTCTCTTATTGCAAGCGGACCCAACAACAAAGGGGTATCAAACTGTCTTCCCAGTGAATATAACGAAATAATTGTAGCGGGTTTGTATTTACCCTATTGGAACAGAGGTTGAAGTCTGTCAAAGTTTCCTGTGTGCTTTGGCATCGACAAAAATAGGCTTGAAAATTTAGATCATATACAGACGAAATAGATAAAAGAAAATGGCGGTCCGAATAAAATTATCATTCAGTGGGTGACGTCTATTAGTCCCAGAATATTTTCCAGGAATTTTTTCACAATAATTATATTGTTAAATCTTATTAGATTTATCCATGCGTATTTCATGATTTATTACAGTTAATAACATCGTGAAATTGACAATGTGAATGAATTTGGAATGATTTAGGAATGAAATTGAATGAGTGTGTAGAGCGAGTGTTGGGTGAATATAATGAGAGGTAATCCAATATCGCATATTTTGTTCAGGATGAACAAAACTAGCGATATTGTTTACCCCCCTTTAGTAAGATATGCATATAAGTTCTATAGATAACTTCCTAAATTTTCAAGAACCTATAAGACGCTAACAATTTGAAATTATGTCAGTGAAATCGCCATTTTTCTCTAGATTCAAATTTATTTTGAATGGCGTTGTTGATTCTATATTTTTCAATGGGTTTGAGCGTTTGTGAATGTTTTGAGTGAGTCATTGGAATTAATGAATGGAGCGCTGAGTGAGCGATTAAGAATGGTTTTGATTGAAGCGAATGTCAATTTCACGATGTAATTAATTGTATTAGTGTTTGCGTAAAGGATTTTTATTATTGCTTTTTGGTAGTTGCACAAATATAAAACCAAGTATTATGGTTTTGAAGGGATGATTTTATTAGACACATTAATATGTTTTATCTAGTTTTAATTTCAGTCTTAATGGTATTACTTATTAAGAAAACATGAGATTTATACACTGATAACTGTTGATAAAATTTAAATCATATTACGACATCGTTCTTGGTCTGTCGTACAAAAGAGTAAAATCTTGTAAAACAAACAAATTTACAAGATATGCGAAAAGAGATGGTTGCAAAATTACATAAATTCAAGTTGATTTGACAATAAGTAATACTCAAACTGAAATGAGTCTCTCTTCACCAATTTCATAAGTGTGCAAAGCATAGCCTCTGGTCAGCCTGTACAGCCGCACAGTCTGACCCGAGTCTTCGCTGTGCGATGTGTAGATAGATGAGGTCATCATCCTTATTCATGCAGTCAACGAATATTCTAATTGAGCGGTTGTCTTGACTGGAAAATGTATGTCTATCACGCACAATTGATATTATCGGAAGTGTCATGTAAATGGCATGCACAGGCTCAAATGTTGCGAATGGGGATACGGCAAGCATTTCCAACTTGTGAATATTGTAAAATTTACAAGATAAAGAATTTTGGAATTATTTTGGAGTGAAATTGAATGAGTGTGATGAGCGAGTTTTGAGTGATTTTCAAGGGAGGTAAAAATTATAGAGATTTACGTCCAAGTAGGCAAAATAAACGATAAATCAATTACCCCCTTTAACAAAATCGTATAAAATTATGTAATAAAACGTATTTGTCTTTATTATTTTTCTACACAAATACACATCACTAACTTAAAAATAAATACCAGCCACTTAAAATCAAGTATTGTTGATCGATTTAATTGAAATGATGATCATTTTCAACAAATTTTAGCGTTTTTGAGCAATTTCTGGGCGTTTTTGAGTGGTTTGATTGACAGTTTGATTGATTGAATTGAGCGCTGAGTGAGAGATAATAAATGGATTTGATCGGTGCGAATGTCAACTTCACGATGGTACTAACTACAGATAATAACATCGTGAAATTGACATTCGCCTCAATCAGAACCATTCTAAATCGCTCATTCAGCGCTCCATTCATTCATTCCAAACACTCATTCAAATCATACGAAAATGCTCAAACCCTTTGAAAATATTGAATCAACAACGTTGTTAAAAATAAATTTGAATAGAAAGAAATCGTGATTTCACTGACATAATTCAAATTGTATGCGTGTAATAGGTTCTTGAAGAAATATGAAGCTATCTTTGGAACTTATATGCAATTTTTATTAAAGGGAGGTAATCAATATCGATAATTTTGTTCATCCTGAACGAAATTTGGGATTTTCGATTACCTGCCATAAATTCACTCAAAACTCGCTCCACACACTCACTCAATTTAATTCCTTAATCTTTCCAAAATCATTCACATTGTCAATTTCATGATGTTATTTACTGTATAAGAATGATTCTGTAAGGACCACGTGTTCCTCAATCGGGAACCTTCGGCGATTCTACGGAATAGACCTCGGGAATAATACGGGCGCAGCCATGAAAGCGCGTCATTTCGCACGTGAGTTAATATGACGTCACAAACATAAACGATCCGGCTAAGGATGCCGTTGCATAAAACAAAATCACCGAAAGAAGAATAATGGGCATATCATAATTTGATAACAAAACGCAGTGTCTTGCTGCGTTTTGTCATCAAATTATTATATGCCTAAAAGATCTCGAAAGACGATCGGAAAGAATTAACAAAATGTGATTTTCTTTATGCGTATTAACCGAAGTACCACCAGGAGCCGAATTACCTAAAAATGACCCAAAATTAATACACTTACGTCCGAGGCACTTTTCTAGTTACGGAAAAGTCCGAGCGATGTTCCGAATGCGTGTTCCTCTCCGATCAGAGCCGAAACGTTCCGATATTTCAATATGCTTTGGATCTTCATGTGTTTTTTCTTGTTCAAAATTAAACTGTTTATATTCTTGCATGAAAAGTATGCGAAACCCCCTTCTCGGATTGAGTAATCGGAATTTCCGAATTCACGTTTTATTTATTGTAAGCAACTTGTAAATATTTCGATTTTATTGTGTGGTTTGCCCAATGTCAACAAAATGACTTTAAGAGGGGGATTTTCAGTGCCAAATAACTTTATCGAAGAAAAATAGGGTAACCACCCAAGTTTACCTTAGCCTTTTTGAACTACAGTTAATCTTGCATTTAGCGACCTCTTTCGGGGCAGAAAAAATAGCAGTCGCTCACGGAAATGGTCGCTTAATACAATATTCCATGACAAATACAACATGCCTTTTTGATAGCATATTAAGATTGTCGGGAAGGTCTAACTGAATTTTATTATGTTCCAACCCATTCTAATCGTCTCATTGAGACGATTCAAATGTGTTTCAACAACATGATAAATAGAGGATAATCGTTTGTTTCAGCGTAAGATCGATTTATATTTCATTGAGTGAACAACAAAAGCTATATTTTCACGAGTGGCGGAGCCACGAGTGAAAATATAAATTTTGTTATTCACGAAATGAAATAATAATAGATCTTACTCGAAAAAGAAACGATTATTCTATTTCTTTAATGCAAAAATGAGACAAAATGGAAATTACTAGGACATATTTTCGTAAAGCGCGTCATTTTGCGCGTGATTGCTATGCAACGTTCATCGTGACGTCACTCATTTCGCCCCGCATAGATGACGTCAGATAGGATGAAATGCACAAAAGCAGGGTATAAGTTTTTGATATTTTCACTGCTTTTGCGGTGAGATTATCAAGTGATAATCTACCGTTATTTCTCGATAAACCACCGAAAAGCATTAAAGAAATAATGATAAACAATCGTTCGTTACAAACACTCATTTTTTCAGAGCTTTCTTTGAATGGATTCTTTATAATGGTCGCTTGATAACATCAGTCGTTTAATAGACGCGGTCGCCTGAGCAAATTCGACTGTATTATTTTAATTTGCACTCACTCTAATCCCATCTTGTCTGCAAAAAGTGGCTATACTACCAAATGGTTTAAACTATGAATATAAATATATAATTAAGTAACATATTTATACCCATATAAACCCATTGTAAATACGTGTCTTTACGTATCATTATATTCTTTTCCTTATTATTTCGACAACAGCAAGAAATCTTTACGTTTTCCCTTTTATCGTAAGGTGCTTAGTCCATTTAAATGATTTAAAAAGGATTATATTAACTTTTTTTTGCCCCAACTCATTTAACATTTCCATACGTCGGTCGAGGGATGGGCGTATGATTTGATCACCAATGGAGGCCGACGTTCATCTTTTGTCCGAAGCATAACTCTATTAACTTATGTCTGATTGACTTAATTCTACTCTAATATTTCCAGCATGAGGACCGTTACTCTACCAAGCTTATTCTTCTAGTATAGTTAGTTACATCGGGAAATTGACATTCGCCTCAATCAAAACCATTCTAAAACGCTCACTCAGCGCTTCGTTCATTCATTTCAAACACTCTTTCAAAGCATTCGAAAACGCCCAAACCCATTGAAAAATATCGAATCAACAACGTTGTACAAAATATGTTTTGATAGGAAAAAATCGCGATTTTCAGACATAATTCAAATTGTAAGCGTCTTATAGGTTCTTGAAGGAATAGGAAGCTATCTATAGAACTTATATGCTTATTTCATTGACAACCTTATAAGTATCGCTTATTTTGTTCATCCTCAACAAAATTTGCGATATTGGATTACCTCCAATTAAATTCACTCAAAATCCGCCCAACACACTCATTCAATTTCATTCCGAAATAATTCCAAAATCATTCATCTTGTCGATTTCACGATGTCCTTAATTTTAAGTTTGTTTTTCATCATTCGGCATCCAGCTGTATTACTGTCATATCTTGTGACAATTTGCCACCTTGTTTGCTGATTGTACAAATGTAAAGAACACAACATGGAAAATAATAACTGAGGTTTGCTTAGATGTTTACCAGGTAAATGTACGTTAACCTTTTTAAATTTACGCCAAGAATGAACTTATTTTTCACTTTAACACCTGGGTAGAAATAAAACTACTACTCAAGCATTGGATCAATCTGGAAAATCAGGGGGTAAACACATGTGTAAAACTGAAAATTCCGTTTGTCCCATGATAAAATGTGTCACAAGCAAAATGTAGGCGAAACCGAACTGCCGATCAAAAAAACTAACAAATTAACATAGATCTGCTTTGAAATCACACTGTTTAAATAAATCTCTCGTAGCAGAATATTTTTACATGAAAACGGTCATTGATACCATTGCGTTGTCCTGTGCTGCAATGAAGCTATTATTATACTGCAAAGAAAATTCTAGCATTTTCATTGGTTAATGCTGACCTGACAAACATTGATAGCTACGGCCGCTCCGGTATTACCTCTAATGTTTCCTTAAGGCGCCTCGACAAGAACATAGACAAAAAATCGAAACGTAAATGGCAGCCATGTTTTTCTCGCTTCGCTGATAACACGACCCAAATATACACACTAGGATACAGTTGAAAAGGATGTCATTTAATAATGTGCAAATAAAAAATGATATAGATGTCAATAAATACCTTAAATTTGTACAAATCTGTCCATTCAAAGTGCCAGGTTTCTCGCAGTTTCAGCCAACAAACGCTTCCATATCACAATAGCGCAGAGTGAAGTAGTGTGACGTCACAACTATATATGACGTCACTTTGTACATGTTTACTTTTCATAGGGGCGCATTAAGGGATATTGGTGGTTTAAAAGAAATCGGTTTATACGAACGCCTAAAATAGGCAAAAGACAGATATTTAGCCCTAAAACTTTGAAGTATAATAAATTCGTAATACGGTTTCTTGCCGGGGTATATGACGATTTATTCCCGGCTGGAAAAATGATGTCACCCGAGCCGTATAACTAATAATGTCGACTGAGCCGACAAACAACGCAAGGCACTGGAAATGTATGAAATCAGACACTTAAAAACAGTTAAGCACTTCGGAACAAACATAATCGACTTCTTACTTGGGTTTGACGAATACTCGCATCAGAACATTGACAGTTCTGAAAAAGTATTGAGGAAAACGATATTTTAGTTCATCTAAATTGACAACGGTCACGTGTAGATAAAAACGTTTTATAAAGATTCTAATCCAGTGTAGATACTTTTTCGAAACTCTGTAGACACATGGTTTGGAACCGTGTAGTAGAAGTAAGTTTATACATAAGGCACACAGAAGATGTAATGATTTGTTAACCATGGAAAGTCAATGATGGGTTTCAAGAATTATTCGACACGTGTTTAAAATGTACAACCTTTCTTGTGTATTTTTTTTTTTTTTTTTGAATGAACGCCGCTAATAACCTTTTTTTTCGGTAGCTGAAGCACAGGCGATCTTTACATGTACCTGAGTTTTGTCATACATGTTTATATATAATAACCCATTAGACGACGTTTGGGTTGTTAATCAATCGCCTGTGGACTGGAGAACTTAAACATGGACTTCTGGTATTTCTTGCACCAGAACTTTTATTAGCTGGAGCCTTATATATCTGTCATCTTCTACCCTCTTAGATTTACGATTTTCCACTGATTGATAGGCGCAATAAAATTTTAAGTACGACTTTATTAATTTTGGACAATCCATTAGCTTTACAAAATACCAAAATACCAAATTTTAAAGATTTGTAAATTGATCTGAACTCCCTCCCCTATCGCCCAAGAGCTCTCCCTGCTAGTCAATAAGTCATGATTTTAGTTATTTTAATAAAGGTAGATGATCAGTGCAAACGACCAAGGCTGTATGGCTTCTGGTTCGAAAGAAAATATTTTAAAGAGTTCTTAATTGATCAAAGACCCCCCCTCCGACGCTCTGTCCCTAGTGGTCCAAGAGTCATGGTTTTAGCTATTTTGATGAAGGTCTGTGAGCTGATGACTCCTTTCGGAACATCACTCGGCCATTTCCGTACATTGAAACAGACCTCGGGTGTATATAAGGCGGATAGGTATGTAACAAAATTGTGCATTTTGTTAGGCGGGAACAGTGTAAGAAAAACTAGCTCTGAAACAACCGGCACTATCTTTAGATTTATATTGTTACAGCAAATAACGGCTGAAAAATCTTAAATTTTGAGAATAACGAATCATTCTCGAAAATCGATGTTTTCACTATAAGTTTCGAGGGCAAACGCCATTTAAACTGACGTCATCAAGTTTTTCGAAGGTTTTCCCGTAATTTTTCTTTTAAAAAAAGTCCGTCTATGTACATCCGAGGTTGATCGTGAGATTTGCCGAGTGGTGTTCAGAATGCAGATGATCAATGTCAAATTTCAGTGCCGTAGGGCCTATATAGCTCCTGGTTCAGAAGAAGAAGAACTCTGAATTTACCTTTTTGATCCAAATCCTACCCAAAGCCCTGTTGCTCTGCCCCTTGTGGCCAACCAGTCATGATGTTGCAATGGCAATCAGAGTTTTCAACCAATTTTAATACATTTTGAACCACATCAGGAACAGTCCCGTAAAATGGCCTGTAAATCGGCAAAGTAGTTTAGGAGATGTCGTTTGAAATTGTTGATGGATTTCGGACGCCGGATGCCGGGAAAATGATGATCGCATAACTGATAACTTAGATGAGCTTTTCTTGCAAAGGTAGAGAAAAAAAAGCGAACACTCGACGTTAAGACATAAAAAACTAAGTTATGTAAGTCATTGACAAGTAGAAGTGACGTCATGTTTTACGTATTCAATTCATTTTTAAGAATCTATTTTTATCTTCGGTCAATTAAGTGTAAATAAAGAAGATGATTAATAGGCTATGGGCCAATAGGGTGATTCCTCCCCCCCCAGGGGGAATTTTCGGGACTATGTTTTTTTGAAAGCCCAATGTCTACCGAGTATATTCTGAAAGTCTGCAAGTTGGCGGTTGGGGCTTTTAGGAATTATTGAGGTCAAAGGTCACCCAGTGCACACTAATTTAAATCTTAACCTTTAGTCAGAAATTTATATTTATTTTGTTGAATTGATAATTTCTTTGGACCTTTTTCAACATAATTCAATACCCAAAACATTATTACAAAGATTAAACACATTTGTGTGATTTTCAGAGAGGCTTTGGGCAAATCAAAGCACTGAAAGTACCGAAAATCAACAATTTTCTTTGCTAATAAAGATTTTAACAAGATTTAAAAAGATTTTTTCTGTCTTTAATAACATTTTCTTTTATTCTAAGTATGCTAGAGGATACCTTGAAACCTACAAGCAAAGTTTATTAGACATTTCCTTTTTGAATTTTGTTCAAAATCTGATTTAAGCCATGGCATGATCAAGCCAAAGCTATAACTATACTGTTATTCATATTACACCAATTGTCAAAATATGTTTTTAATTGATGTTAATTATATTTTGAATTACATAATTCTTAAAGGTAAATAAAAAAGAAAAGTTTCAAGGCATTTGAGCACATATCAGGTTTATTCTTAGCAAATCAAAGCACTGAAAGTACTGAAAACCGACGTTTTTTTGCTTATATAGATTTTACATGATTTAAAAAGTTTTTCTGCTTCCTTTTCCAATAATTATATTAGTCTGGATATGCTGGAGGATACCTTTAAGCATATGAACAAAGTTTTTTAACATTGCTTGCTTAAATGTGCCCAATTTGTGATTACTATAATGGCCTGAGTATGCCAGTGTCATAACTATACTAAAATTTAAGTTAAACTTATTGTCATTAGATGCTTATGATTTGGAATGATCATGTTCAGCATGTAATCATTCAATAAAATACACAGTTACAAAAAAGGTTCAAGCCAACTGTAAACATATTAGTTAATTTTAGCTAATTAAAGCACTGAAAGTACCAAAATATGACTTTTTTATTATAAAGGTTTTAACACAATATAATCTGGAATTTATTTTCCAGTCCATTCAAATTTACTTACAATTGTTATACAATTGAATGATTTGAAACTATCATATGTGAATTTTTTAGTTTTGCTTACCTTAGCTTTTCTCCATAATTGATAAAAAAAAATCTGGTAAAGGGGAGCTATTGTGACAAATTAACTACATTTTTTAAGTAATGTCTCACTCTTTTGCTAGTAATATTTGTTATTTGGTTTGTACAATATTCTGAACGTCATGATTCAATTCAATGAACAGGTGATTCAAATTCATAAAAGTTTCAAGACATTTTTGAAGATAACAGGCTTATTTGTTGAAATTCAAAGCACTGAAAGTACCGAAACATGATTTGCATATTATAATCTTGAATTTCTTTTTCAATTTACTTTTATTTCCTTATATAAAATACCCTAATTACATATCTCATCCCTTTGTCAGTAATGTCAGTTCTCTTGTTTGTTCAATATTCTGAACATCATGATTAAATCTAGTTAAAAAGTTATTCAGATTTGAACTGATTTGTGTATATTTGTTAGATTCATTTTTTACAAAGCAATATACCGGAAGCTTTGAAATCTGGCAAAAAAGTCTTCTACCAAGGACTTTTTTTCCACTATAAAAATATCCTACTTCAATTAGTGAAACAGATCAAAGAGGATTGACATAATACAATTAGCATTTTATGACTGGTTTTCATACACAAAATGGGCATCATATTTAAATTGATATAAAAATGGGTGCTAAATAGTAAACCATTCAATCTGTTAACATTATAACCTTATAACGATACCAGTTGACATAGCTTAATACTAATTCAAACTGATGGTCATCACATACTCTTTTATAAGAGTGGTTTGTAAAATGATATTGGAATATGGTCAATGAATTTTCTTTCGTCTTAGAGAAAAGATAAATCTAGAGTTTCTGTAAACATCTCTTTTCCAAAGCTTCTCTTTGTTTCCATAAAACTTCATGTTTTGTCTTAAGCCTGCAACATCGTAAAAATTGCATTAGAATTACAAATGAAATGAAATTTAAGTTAAAAATTTTGAAAATGAAAAAAAAAAAAAAAAAAAAACTTGTGTGAGAGCAATGAGTCAAGCAGGTAAAAAAAACAAGAATTCTATTTTATCAAGTATTTCATTTCATCAGTTTCAAAATATCAACAGTATTGCAACATAACCTTAGAGAATTTCATCAAAATTTAAATGATTACTAATTTGCACTCAGTAAGATCCATATTTATTTATACATAAATGATATTATCAAAATTGGTAAAAAACAGAGAAAACAAACACTCATGTTAAATTCAAGTCATGGTGGACATCCTGGAAGAGAGCTTTATTGTATTTTAATAGACCTTTATACAGTATTTTGCATTCAAAATCTGGCAAGAAGAGAGTGTGGGGAGGCCACAAAATTTATATTTGGAGTTTTAGATTTCGCTATCGAATTTTTGAATGAACAAAAAGCCTCAAATATTTATCTCTTTCACACTTACCAAAGTGAAAATGTTTATGCTCATCTTACAAGATAATTTATTTCAGAAATTAAATAAACATATCTTTGTTAGATTGAAGAGTAAATTGGGGTGATTAGTGTGCAATGTAAGCAAAAAAAAATACTTTATGCTAACAGTGCTTATGTCTACACACAAAGCATATTAAAAGGATTGTAAACTACAAAATCTTCAAAGAGCCATTGATAAAAAATGATTTCTGCACATACATTTTAAGATAAACATGTGACTTTTTAAAAAAAAATTGTTTGTGAGATCTGTAATAAGTATCAATAGTATTAATTTATAGCTGATGTAGTTATCATTTTGATCAGCTTCTATATATATGATAATTTTTTATGAAAAAGTTTCACAAAAGGATTCATATAAACTTAAATTTGATAACTGATATTCAGTCTAGCTATGCAATTTACTGGACCTACCAGGCCCCTTGCTTTTTTTTTCTGCCGGAAAGGGTGGTCATCTTCCAAAAATATTGGCTATATACACAGAAACAAACTATGAATTTTCTGATGAAATGTTTTTACAAAAACAAATTTTGAAGAAAAAAATAGCATTCAGTACATCAGAAAAAAGTTTGGAAAATGTAACAATGTAAATATCCATTGGAAACATAACTTTTTCCATTAAGGTTTGAATATTGTAAATAATCAAGTTCACTTAATGGGTGAAGAGTTGGTTAGAAAGAATTCCATTTTACATTCAAGAAAGCCCATGGCCCAATGGCTCCCTTCTAGACTCACACAATTGTGATAACTGTTGTTAGACTAAAGAAAATGGAATTGACTCTTGAGAGATAAAAATTTGGTCTCTTTTTTATCTTTGACATTCAGTGCTTTCAGTACTTTGATCTATAAAAAAGTAATAGTTATGTGCTTTAAAGCTTAAACCATTCAATATTTAAATGACAGTGAGTAACTCTTTTAATTATAAGAAACTGTGATTAAGTGCCTATGCAAACAAAAAAAAAACCCTTGCAAAATCTAGCTTTTGTACCATTTTATCTATACTTTCATTATACATACAAGTAAATCTGTAATGCTTTTATATCTATACCTAAACTAATATAAAGCACAACTACAGTGGACACAATCTGACACCAACATGAACTTTTACAAGGAACACAAGATATAAAAGAAAGCAAAAGGGATGTTCCACTTTTAAGAATGAAAAAGGGTATTCCCTAAGTTTGAACATGTATATAAGCAAAGATATACAGTCATTTCAGTTCTTTGATTAAATCTATGAAGATGCAGTTTACTCTCAAAGGTGCCACAGTTGATACTTTCAATAATTTTAAGTTGTTAAAGTTGCCTCAAAATGCATTTTATTCGCAGAAACGTAAAAAAATAAGTTTTCCTTTCAATTTATCTACGTAAATATATGATATTCATTTAAATGCACTGCCTGACTTAATCTTTAAAACCAACAAATACAATAGAAATCAAATGACAAATGATACAAATTACTTTCAGGCAAATTATTGTTTAAGTTGATGGGAAAATATAACGAAAAAATCCTCCTGTGGTCTGAAATGGCCTATTGTTTATGGTTTAATCTCTTATATATGAACCGATTTCAGTACTTTCAGTACTTTGATTTCATAAAAATTATCATTAAATTCCCCTAAAATGAAATTTCCTAGCAGAAAAATATTTGGTGATTCATCTAGAACCATTTCCTGCTCAATAACATGAAAAGATAGTTGAATATACCATTTCAAATCCAGCTCATTTATTCTTTCATAGAAAAAGTGCACTTGTTGACCTTTGACCTCAATAACTCCTAAAAGCCCCAACAGCCAAGTTGCAGACTTTCAGAATATACTCGTTAGACATTGGGCTTTCAAAAAAACATAGTCCCGAAAATTCCCCCTGGGGGGGGAGGGGGGGTGTATACTGGCTCATAGTCTATAAGGCTCGTTTTTTATTCCAAGCACTTAACATATAGGGGATTTTGAGCTCGACAAAAAGTAGTTCAGGTAAAGGTCAGATGAAAATGCAATTTGTAAGTAACATAAATTAGCCTGCTGGATATCATTTTATGTTATCAAGCAAGTGATATCATATCAATACAGGACTTATTACATGATAAAATTGAAAAAAGGCATAAAGTTGAAAAATGAAATACCTTATCCACTCTTCCTTTTATGCTGCATTAATAGCCACAATTTTAAGCTACAGTACGCTTTTTGTCTACACAGTGTACAGTAATAAACATCGTGAAATTGACAAGATGAGTGATTTTGGAGTGAAAGTGAATGAGTTTGTGGAGCGAGTTTTCAGTGAATGTAATGGAGGGTAATGCAATATCGCAAATTTTGTTCAGGATGAACAATATTAGCGATATTAATTACCTCCCTTTAAGAAAATTTGCATTTATATTTTATAAATAGCTTCTTATTTCTTCAAGATCTAATCAGACGCTTACAATTTCACTTATTTCAGTGAAATCCCGATTCTTTTCCCCAGCTATATACTTTTATTTTAAACGAAGTTGTTCATATATTTTGCAGTGGGTTTGAGCGTTTTTGAATGGTTTGAGTGAGTGTTTGGAATGAATGAATGAATCGCAGAGTGGGCGATTGAGAATGGTTTTTGATTTAGGTAAAATGTCAATTATTTCACGATGTAACTAATTGTACAGTGCGCTTTTTGTCTTCACAATGTAGGCTATGACTGCGATGAATAAACAAATTGCATATTGCATTTTAGCTCTTTAAATTATTTAACAAAATCATTGATATGTTGTTGTTCCGTTAGTTTATTCTTTCATCGTCGAAAATGTTTGAGAAAATGGCCAAAAATAACAGAGGTAAAATTTCACTTTCGGTATAAAGAAGTGATTTGATAGGTCACAAGAGTGTTACACGGAAACGAACTTCTAAACGGCCGCATTTCCCGAACAAGTTTTGAGAAAGGTCTTCTAAGAAAGTCCATAAATCACATTTTTTGAAGGTGTATTATTGAACGAGAAAATATATTCTAATTAAACAATTTTCTAAAGAACAAAATATTGTTCTAAACGATTCCTTTTCGTGTATAAATTCCCAATTATTCGGTGTATCAAATATATACTTACATGTATCTAATTTTAAATGTAAATCAATGACAAATAATATCGACGTAAGATAAATGAAAGAATTGAAGAATTTATATTGCTCGCGCTATTATAAAACCTTACAACTACAATGTTTGAGTTAATAGGGTTCCAGAGCAACTACATACTTTAATGATTTTCGATGGTTTATCGAGGAATAACGGTAGATAAACACTTGATAATCTCACAGCAAAAGCAGTGAAATTATCAAAAAATGATACCCTGCTTTTGTGCATTTCATCCTTGCTGACGTCATCTTTGCGGGGCGAAATAAGTGACGTCACAATGAACGTTGCATAGCAATCACGCGCAAAATGACGCGCCTTACGAAAATATGTCCTAGAAATTTCACATTTTGTCTGATTTTTGCAATAAACAAATAGAATAATCGTTTGTTTTCGAGTAAGATCGATTTATATTCATTTCGTGAACAACAAAAGCTATATTTTCACTCGTGGCTCCGACACTCGTGAGAATATAGCCTTTGTTGTTCACTCAATGAATATAAATCGATCTTAAACCGAAACAAACGATTATCCTCTATTTTTTTGCTATGTATAGGAACTGGCAATTATAAATAGATATACGTATCTTTTTACAGCCTTTTCATCATGATGTTTTTAAATAAATGAATGACATTCTAACTGCATATTTCTTAATATTTTGAATTCTTTTTACACATTACAACACAAAATTTAAAAGGAAATAATGAAAATAATGAATTCAAAGCTTCTTCTGAGTTTAATGGATCGTCTCTGAGAAAGATCGTGCAATTTGATGGCATCTTGGGCTTCATGTTATCATCTGTTCTCAACTAAAAATACAAAAAAAGCAATATATGTAAATGAATGCCATGCTCCAGAACTATACTTCAGTTAACAACATCGTGAAATTGACAAGGTGAATGATTTGAAATGATTTTTGATTGAAAGTCATTGAGTGCGATGAGTGAGTTTTGAGTAAATTTAAAGGCATGCAATCCAAAATCACTTATTTTGTTTAAGATGAACAAAATAAACTATATTTATTTCCTTCCTTTTATAGAATATGCATACAAGTTTTGGAATAGCTTCCATATTCTTTAAGATTCTATCAGACGCTTACAATTTGAAATTTGTCAGTGAAATCGCGATGTTTTCTAGCTTTATTTATTTTGATTGAATTTGTTGTTTTTTGTCTTTTTCAGTGAGTTTGGAGCGTGCTTTAATGAGTGGGTGTTTGGAATGAATTTTTAGAGTGCTGAGTGAGTGATTTAGAATGACTATGATCAAGATAGAATCAATTGCATGCTGTTGTATAGTCAATTACAGCATACAAACTTATCAGCACTTGATTGCCACACTCATGGAAAAACAGTTAAAAACAACGCGAAATTTACACTCATTCCGATCAAAACCAGTCTAAAGTATTCACTCAGCGCTTCATTCATTTATTCCAAACACTGTGTCAAATCGATTAAAATCGCCAAAATATCGTTAAAAAACATTTTGATATCGTTTAACGCGATCAACGTTTACTTCAAATATTCCAAATTATTCTATATTTTTATTGGCTGGTGTAGCTTTTTAAAGTGTCTGGTTGGTTCACAAATACACAGAAACAGAAAATCATGTTTATTTTATTTCAAAGGGAGGTAATACGTATAGCTAATTTTGTTCATTCTGAACAAAATTAGCAATACTGGATTACCTTCCTTTAATTGCACTCAAAACTCGCTCGACGCACTCATTCAGTTCAATCCAATCTCATTCCAAAAGGAGTTCAAGTCCCACCGTCAAATCACTAATAAGCCAGCCCTAGCTCACCTGGCTGTAGAATTAGGTGTTGGTATATTTTAACCACTGCGCCCCCCCCCCCTCTCAGGGACGTGAAAAATATTAAGATTTTAGTGTCCGATAGCGTCTCTATAACCTTTAGGTTTAAATGCAATCGAACTAAGACAAATTGATATTAACTAAAAAGCTATTAAAGCTATGCCATGAAAAGTTTACTCACCAATTAACACGGTTTCCACAGGGGCGGCAAACATCCTCAGCTGACTTACATTCTTTAGTGAGCTGATCAAAAACTTCACCTGCAATACATCTAACAACTTCCACAAATTGACCAGATCTGCATACTATGTACCTATTACATCGACCAAATTCGTCCAAGTAATTCCCGTCCGGTTTCTCTGTACAGTTAGGCATCAAACCGCCGTGCTGTCTGGGAATCTCCTCTAGTGATACACAGAGCAATCGGTCTGGGTGGAACAGTTTGGGGCGACCATCTTGGTCTGCGTCACACGTCTCCACGGACAACGTGCGTTCTTTGTAACATACTGCGTAGGATGGCGACCATCTTTTATACTCGTGTACGGCATTACCGTCAGGTTTTCCTTCACAACTCGGAAGATAAACATAACATGGGATACAGGAGGCTCTCGGACATTTGTTCCTTCTGTAATTACCTTGAAGTAGGAAAAGTGTACGTTGTATTATTGATTACATTATAGTTATGGTAAGTGGTATCTTTTTTCGAGTTAAATAAGACTATTTTGGTTACACAGAAAGTGTGCTTACAAAAGGTAGGTAGATACTTTACAACCGTAGAAAACATAACAACATTACCACTGCCTTAGGAGCACCACTTCGTTGAAAACATGACAATCGGTCATTGAATACGCAGCCTATGTAAAGAATAATTTGAAATATCGTCCGAATTAAATCTTAGAGGCTTGAAATTTGCAAAATCCCATGACCTTAACCTAATATTGACAGAAATATTCTTCTTCTTTATGTGAATAAAGCGTTTCAAATGCATACAATTTCTGCTTGAATGGATTAATGCACATGTCTTATATTGTCCCCATATTTTCAAAAAAATGAAAATAAAATAATAATAAAAAAAAATGTCTTTTGTACACACGAAGAAGAGACATAGTCTTATTCTATGTACTATTATGTAGTTTCAAATTTACAACAAATTGACAGCCATTTCCTTCTTCAGTTTGGACACACGCTCCTACAATTCTTGACAGAATTTGATAAATCATTCACAGATAGTTCAAACGAAAAAGATGCCTTTTTTTAAACATACATGCCTTCATGACAACGGCACTCCGGTTCTGTGTTCAGGATGACAGAACTTAAAAAAAAATGTTTGCCATTTAGATAATGCTTTGCACGCAAGTTAACGTGCAAAGCGGGTATGCGGAGCTTTTTATGACAAAAGTTATTTTCAAATCTTTATTTAGATACCAATTCAATTTTGGCCTATTTCGTTGACCGAGTTGTTAGTGTGCCCGATTCGAAATCTGATGAATTCGTGTTCGAGCCTCAACGAGGGCGCCTTGCACAGCAGGCCACGTTACAGATAGATCTCCTGTATAGTTCCGAAAGCTCATGTGAGTATCAAGAACCTGTAATCGCCTATCATTTTCAACGTAAAATTCATCTTTGACGCCTCACTCTTAATTGCACCAGTGCAAGACATTTCCAACAATTTGACATTCTCGGGAAAGGCCGACATTAACCAATCTTGACTGTCACGTAGTATAATTAGAAGCATGGCTTACTAAAGATACTTTTGGACCTTATTGTACAAAACGCAAATTTAAGATCCTGGGGCCCGTTTTACTAAGGCATAATCTAACAATAAATGAAAAGACCATGTACACTTTGTGATTTTGACCTACGATCACTTTTTTCGTAAGAAGTTTAGTAAAACGGGCCCCTGGTCAGGCTGATGCTAATGTAGATGCACAGGCTGACCAGAGTCTTTGATTGGAGGACATTAGAAATTGTTGGAAATGTCTCGCACAGGCTCAGTTGTTTATCTATAACATTGGTTAAAATCTATTTACTCTGTCTATATACAGTGATAATTAGATCTGAAATAAAAAGAAATGAAGAAAGACCACGATGGAAATAAGGGCCTCTCAACCATTGATCTTTTTATCCCTCAGGAAAAAAATTATTCTAATTCCTCCAAAAGATAAATGATACAATCATATGAAAAAAGTGAAGGTTTAGTTAAGCTCATTGCTTACATCCATCTTTGAATTCTTTTCTCTTTCCACAATACACCTCCTCGAAAGGTTTACATTCTTTAGACGCAGAATCAAAGAGCTGAGAATACAGGCATTCTTTTAGATACTGCTCGAAAAACGGCGGTATTGTATCGTATTCATGATTGCAGTCATAGTAGGCTTGGCACTCTGTTGGGTGGGGTATGATACCGCCATATAGCGAACATTGTTCCTCAATGGACATTGGACCTGAAATATGAGTAATGCAGCAGGATATATTAGGCACATCGACGATGGACCTTTAAAATATCGTAAATGCATTTTGGTTCGTCCAGTGAAGACGATATTTCGACTAAATGATACCTGAAAGAAAACAAAACAAAACAAAAAAACAAAAAACAAACAAAAAAAAACAATAACACAATTCTTCTTTCCTTTATTGCGATTCTAGATATGCAATATCTGCTTGGCCTTTGATGACTCTTAATCTACTTTTAAAAGATTTAGTGTATAATGGTTTTGACATCTTGGCGTTTCAACATTTGTGGGGTAGTTCACAATAAAACAAAGTATTGTATTCAAGATACTATTATTCACTGTACTAATGGTATAACAAAATATTCTCGTGTATATTTGTTCCGTTCTCAAAATAATTGTTTTTTGTAAGTTATTTGTAAGTAGCAAAACAGTTACCTGACCTTTCAGTTGAAAAAAAAATAGACACTTTTGACATAAAAGATATTCTCAAAATAATTTGTGATTGATGGAGGTCTAACTTCTTTTTTGTCAAGCTAGAGGTCCTACTACTATAATTCAAACCCCTTCCCTAGATTTCAAGGTAACAACAGAAGATCAAACATCATTTTTTTACCTTCCTTCTATCTCTTGAGCACGTGAACAGATTTTCATATAACCAATTTGTTTAAAAAAAGATATGGGTGTCAGGCAGCCAATGTTTATGTCTTAGCGAAGATCAAACATTGTTTTAAAAAAATCATTTCAAGTTTTAAGGCTTACTCCATGCGCTTTTTATTCTTATTATATAAAAGCGTTATATCAGAATATAACAAGTTACTATATAACAGAGATTGATAGTGGAAAAAACTGCATTTAAGATGTTTGATAAGAATAAAAAGAACAATTTTGTCGAGAAATGATGATAAAGCGACAAAGTGCGTTTTCTGCAGGATTTTTTTGTGATTTCAATGTGACGTTTTAATTCCAAGCGCTCGAGGAGTTACTTGTGGTCGAGAAAAATCTTCATGAGTTCACCGTTTGTGAACCTTAACAAGTAGGCCCAAATTATAGGCCTATTCTGCATTCGGAACACCACTCGGCCAATCTCACGATCAACCTCGGATGTACCTAGACGGACTATATTTTAAAAAAGAATGTGGAAAAACCTTGGCCATACTCGATGACGTCAGTTAAAATGGCGTTTGACCTCGAAACTTTGAGTGAAAACATTCGACGTCAATGCTACTCGTTTTAGTCACTGACGTGAAACCATCGTATCCTTACATAAATGCATTTAGACTCGGCTGATATATCTTATTTTTTAGATTGATTCGCCAAGACGAATGATTCCGCTATAAATATTGACAAGCACAACTACAGAAACTTGGAAAACGTATACCCTTGGTGTTTCTTTACTTCAGTTGCATATTCGTCGCTGCTCTGCTATTACTAAAATTATATTCCGCTCCTACAGGAATGAAAAGTCCTACTCAATAAGACACGGTCCGATTTTTACGAAACAAATGATTCTAACTACATGTACTTAGCTTTATCCAGCTTTGAAATATCTTTTCGAAAGAGGAAAAGAGAAAAATATTTCAGCATATAGTTTTCCAATATCATTCTTGAAGCACAATCAATCAGCTATTTCGCTTCAGTCTCTACCTTGATACAGTCCTATGCATATTAATTCAATATAGATCAAAGATCAATGTTGGGTTCAATGATACATCACAATATTATCAAGAATCATAGACTATCAACTGCCAAAACTCTTAAGTAGTTTGATAAAGTTCTAGACCTTGTTATTCAATGTTTTAGAAAGTATTACAAAGCAGTTCAAAGGTCTAGGTTACCATCAAGAATCCAGTATAATGCAATAATCATAGACAACCAACTTACAACACCTTTTAGTAGCACGTTATAGTTCTAAACTGGTTTTAAGAAAGTATACTGAGTTCCATAAGAAAGTGTGCACTTTCACTTTTTGCATTCTCTAGATTTTTACAAAGTTGGAGGAAAATTATGGAGTAAATTTGATACCATACTTTAGTCAAGGTCTTTTGAAATTAAAAGTCAAATCAGATTTGAATAAAGTATCGCATGCTGTATACAGGCAGGCAGAACTTAAATTGTTGCGATTTGACCTCCTTACAACTTTTTTCTATGGTAAAAGCTATGTGTTGATGTTGTCATATAAAGTTTAAGAAGACGTTTTTATGCAGACGTTACGTGTACGTCAACGTTAGACATTGCTATGTTGATAGGCAAGTAACTTGTCGTTGAATGGTGCCATGGCGTTTTATGACATCCCGATTTGCTTATTGAAGACCTTACAAAATGATGGCCTTGATTTCTATTGGACATGATTGCTGAATCAATTTTAATGACGTTCTAAATCTGATAGGGTTCAATTTTATTCAACAACGTTAATTGGTAGCCAAACTACGCTGTAGCACCATGCACAATTGTATTGAAGATGTGATTTTATGCTTAGGAAAGCCGCAGAGATTGAACTGAATGCATTTTCAGACCAATTATTCGTCTAACGCGTGTTGCACATGCAAAAACATGCAAAATTAAATGTCTTGATTTAGCAGAAAACGTTTACTCATTGCGTGATTTTTGTTTTCAAATATCGTTTGCGCATACTCTTGGGGATAGTCATGCAAAATTTCATGACGATAGATTGCACAATTTCAGAGATATTTAAAATTCAAAAGTGCACACTTTCTTTTGGAACTAAGTATAGATTAAAGGTCTATGTCGGGATTAAACGTTGAAAATGGAGCCAAAATCAAAAGTCGCCCTCTACCAATGATAAACATCGACTAAATATTGTTTTAGACCGATTAATTAAATGGATAAGAATGTAAGCCAAAGGTCAGTGTTGGTGCCAAAATTTTGATATAATGCAAGAAACAAAGAAATCATCAACATTTATAATTGACTTATTGGAGACCAATAACCCAAGAATACAAAAGTTTAGATAATAGGTTAAAGGTGAAGAAGGCCTGGACAAACTCTTCTATTTATGTCAATCGGCTCCGTCCGTACTCGAAATATATAGTATGTAGACAAAGCGTTAAAACCGATCAACTTGTTTTTAAAATGCAAATTATGAAGATTTTGTGTTATAAATGACATTGACCAAAATCTATGAACTTAACATTGCTATGCATGTGTCGATCTTGCCATAAATAATGTACTTGTGAAATTTCAAATCTCTATGGCTTACCAACCCACAGTTACCGCTAATATAAGTATTAACTACACACATTTAACCGTAAAAAATACCTTTCGTCATGTAAGATATGAAAGCTCTATCACTTACCTTCAAAAGGTTATGTCCAATGTTGAAAATGATTTTTTTCACATAAAATGACCTTGAACAATGGGCTTGGCCTTGTCTGATGACCTGTAACTTGGTATAATCAGAAAGGCCCCGACCAAAGCAATCATCATGTGAAATATGAAGGCCATATCACTTACCATTCAAAAGTTATGTCTAATGTTTAAGTTTTATTTTTTTAACAAATTTGACCCTGAAAAAATGACATTGACATTGATTGATGACCTTGAAGTTGTCACAAAGAGAAATGTTTTATCATATGCAAAGCACAATTGAAATAAGAAGACCCTATCTTATTCCAATTGAAAGTTATGGCCAACTTATGATGGAAATTATTGACCTTGACAATTTGACCTTGACGTTAAGAGAGGTCCTTACCTTAGTTTTCGTGTAATAGGTCTTGTCACAAGTAATAAACATTTGAAGTATGAAGGCTATATCACTAACCATGTGAAATATGAAGACTATATCTGTAACCAATCAAAAGTTGTGACCAATAGAAATTTTTTTCATGTCAAAATGAGAGTTAACGAAAAGCTAGTAGCATTAACGCCCCGTTTCCCTTGAAACGTTTTTTAAACGTATTTTTTCGATAGTTTAAGGTCAAGAAGATTTGATTTGCTACTCAAATATGAAACTTCATAAAATTGTGACAATTAGACTAGGAAAAATTGGCAAAGAGCTACTTTTTACATAGAGACCCCTTTTTACTACATATGACGCAGCCTTGAACTTAGAACAGTTTCAAAACCTTTTCTTGGAAATTCGGAGGAAGATTATATATCAAGTTTCAACGTATTAGGCCCAGGGGTTCCGTAGATACTTTGTCGGACGGACAGACAGAAGGACGGACGGAAGGACAGACGGGCGGTCAAAAGGAAGGACGGAAAGACGGCCGGTCGGAAGGAAGGACGGAAAAGCGGACGCGCGCGCAAGCCGGCCACTATATGCCCCCCCCCCGAAAATATTTCGGGGGAGCATCAAAATCATCCATTTTGTTTCGGAACCCGTACGATTCTTCAACGCTGTTTACAATCATTCTCCTAATTAATCAAAGTTGAGTTGTAAATTTTGGTTGTAAATCTTGGTCAAAAATAGTCATATGGATATGCACAGGACCAATTAGAAAATACATATAAAAAATAAAATTAAAAAAAAAAACGAATAAAATGATAAAAAAAACCCATTTACCATTATTATGATATAATAAAAAAAGCATACTATTTACTATTTACTAAATTACTTTTTTTCTAAATTTACTTGAATTAATTTGAAAGATATAAAATATATTCAAAAAATTTGTCAAATTTGATGGATACGCATTTATTATAGAATGGATGTAATATCCATATTCAATAACTGAAACAAATAAATTTTAATGGACCAGTAATTAGATATTCTCAAATCGAATAAAAAGTAAATGTCAATGTTAACTAAACAATAATCATCATGACGAAACAATTAAACAATATTTTTTCTAACAAATAAGCTAAAGAAGTTACACACTGATTATCCCAAGTTATTATATGACCTACGTCGCGCAAGAGAAATAATCCCCCCTTTTTTTATATTACAAGGGTGTTTTAACACTAATGTCATAACTATGTAAATGAGATAAGAACGGATAGTAGCGTTATATTTCGTTTGCAAAATGACGTCATATTGGTTTTTGCGAATGGAAAGATATGTTTCGCGAATAAAAATTTTCTCGTTTTATCTAAAAAATCGGTGAAAATCAAATTTGTGTTCATTAAATAACGAATTTATTAAGGATGAATTTTTTATCTAAAATTCGACAAAGCCTCGTTTTTATCTGTTAACTTATGACTAAATTAATATAAATATGTTTTTCAATGACCATTCATTCAATGTCCTCTTAGACTCTAAGAAGACGCCATTCTATTGAATAGTTTAAGTGATTGGCAATCAACATAGCCCATGTTCGACAATCGGAGATGCAGTTTTAGGTTGCTGCTATACTTACGACACGTGTCCGAATAATACTCGCACCGTTTCATGTTATCATCCCACACCAGATTACCCGGGCACGGTCTGAAATCCAATGTACGTCCGTAACTGCACGTGACGTAGACGTCGCAGCGATAACAGGATTGGTAATAACCGTTTGGAACGCTCGAACAATCAGAGATACAGCCCGGTGTAGTTATTATATCACATGTATCCGATGTAAACTCGCATCGTTTCTTGTTATCATCCCACTTCAGATTACCCGGACACGGTCTGTTATCGTACATGATTTTATTACTACATGTGACGTAGACGTTACATCCTTGACATGATTGATAGTCACCGTCATCCATATCTTAGCACGTTTTAACACATTCTGAAATAAAAAGACAATATCCACCAAACATAATTGAAAGGCACAAGGTGCAGTTAGGACTGAACATCTTTTTGGTGTTGAACATTTTTAAGGTTGATTTCGGGAGTTCGTTCTTGCGCAACGTCTTTGCGCATCGAACTCTTCAAAAGGGAGTATGCGCTCCAAACTTGCACTTATCTCGGACGTAAAAAAACACAACAAACCCCCTCTAAAGGAGGTGTTCCAAAAGTGCCCACGCACAGATTTTCATGAAACTTTGCAAATACATACTACACATTAAATGTACCACAGAACAAACTTTCATTTGTTAATATCTCAAAAAGAGGTCAAATTACAGCCCCTTGTCTTAATCCATGTTGAGGTAAGTGGGTGGGGTAATTTAATATGCTATAATTTCTTTATACTTATCAATTTTTCGATTGTTTTTTATGTACTGTAAAGTTTATAGTAATTATTAAGATAATGAATATATAAATTGCAAGTTTTACTTTGTATGACGAATTTTTATACTCTTGAGTATAAAAAATTCTTATTTTTTTTTAAAAAAATTGAGGTGAATATAAATTTTGAGCGCATAGATTAGTACCTTCTGATGCTAGTCCAGTTTAGTTACTCTTCAAAAAATAAGCTCTACTATCCTTCTTTCTTGTGTAAAAATTTAAAGAATATTGAAAACCGGTAACATTATTTTTTATGCTTATAAATACATATCTTTAGTTTCAAAATTCATCCAAAATCTTGTATTATGTCCTGAAATAGACATTATTTAAATTTCTATGCATTTATCTTTATATAGATTTGCAAATAATTACTAGTCAAGGCATCTACTGCATAAGATGTTTTTTTATCACTAAACTGGTCAAATTACAGCCCTTGCTTTACCCCAATGTTGAAAAAGTGGGTGGGGTAAGATGAAAAATATAATTTACTTGATTTTCTTTAATCCTTGCAAAAATTTCAATAGTATCTTACAGTAAGTTTTACAGAATTTGTTTCTTAATCTCCTGAGTTGAAAAGAATAGGAAAAATATTGTGTGCTAGTGACTGGCTATCTATCTGTCTGTCTGTCTGTCTCTTAGAAATTTTCCTATCTGTCTGCACATCATAAAAAATGATATTTGCCAATTACTTCAGTCCTTTTCTAGATACACTACTCATATGTGACATAATAATGAATTAAATCACTTGAGATCTGAAATCTCTGAGGTCTAGGTCATCCATGTTTAGGTAAGTTGATGGGGTAGTTTAATATGCTATAATTTCTTAATACTTATCAATTTATGCATTGCATATGCATAGTTTTCATGTACTGTAAAGCCCATAAAAGTGATTAAGATGATGAATATATAAAAATGAAAAGTCCTATGTTGTTTGACAATTTTTTACACACTCAAAAATAAAAATTGCTTAAATGTATGTATGTATACACATTCAAGTTCTATGTCCAATTTCACCTAAAAGGTTAAACTTAGCAAAAATGAACAAACATGCGAGCCTATTCAAGATATACAATATTTATTTTTGGTTGGATAAATGATCTCAGGTTAACACATCCAGTAACTTGATGATAGTCTTACATGTGCAAGGTCATTGTCAGCTAACAAGGTTACACTAAAATAAAAAAAAACCAAAAACTTAGCATTTTTGTTTATTCTATGTTTGTTTTTAGCTCACCTGAGCACAAAGTGCTCAAGATAAGCTAATGTAATCGTAGAATGTCCGTCGCCAGTCGTGTGTCTTCCACAGTTTCTTTAAACATCTTCTCCTCCAGTGGACCAATCTTGATGAAACTTGACAGGGATTTTCCTTGGACCAAGCTCTACCAAAGTTATTCAAATAAATAAAATCCACCCTTATCTTTCCCTCTACCTTTAACAAAACGGGTGAAATACGAAAATCTTCAAAAATCTTCTTCTCTGTAACAAGAAGGTGAACAGCTTTCATATTTGGTATGTAGCATCATCTAGTGTACCTCTACCAAGTTTGTTCCTATCAAGACCCCGGGGTTATATTTGGGCTCCATCCGGGCGCAACCCTTTTGACATAGAATCAAAGAGCGAAAATTTAAAAAAACACCTTCTCTTCTGAAACAAGAAGGCAGACAGCTTTCATATTTGGTATGTAGCATCATCTAATGGACCAAGTTTGTTAATATCAAGACCCTGGGGTCACATTTGGGCTTTGGTGCAACCCTTTGTACATAGAATCAAAGAGCGAAAAGGCATATCTGTCTTGCTCTTCGCTAAAACAATTCATTGAATTGATTTTATGTAGAAAGTGCCACGTTGTTGACATCTACTTATTTAATTCATGTGATGTCCCAGGGATCAAATAGACTCAGGTGAGCGATCTAGGACCATCACAATCCTCTTGATTTTAAGATGCAATACTCATTTTAGGGTTTATGAAAGATTTCCATAATATGTTTATGCATAACCTTATGATATCATCGACCTGGCCAAGTATGAGTATCGTGGCCAGTTATGAAAAAAAAGTATACAAAACAAATTATTATAACAATAAATTATGGTTTTTTTTATTTGAATGACAACGGAAAAGGGGCCGGTAATATCCCCTAGGAGACATATTTGAGATTTTGCTGTTGTTTTGCACCACTCTTTGTCGGTCTGTTCATCTATTGAGGAGAAGTACAGTTCACAAGAACCGTAACACTACTCATCATATTTTTTTGAGATATTGCCCTTGTTAATTGACAAGGAATAGGTCATTGGCTTGCTCTTATGGGGGGATTAAATGTTTTTAAATATCTTTTGTTTCTTTCAGATTCAATGTCCTAATTCTGTCCCAAATGTCTAAAAGAATTACCATAAAGTATTTGGTTGAATTTGATTAAATTAACACAGTTCTAGATCAGAAAGAAACAGAAAATATGTCGTTTGTCGCAACTCCAGTTTAAAGGTTAAAGTCTTACTTTCACTAAATTGGTTACACAATATCTCTTAAACTTTTTAGTTTAATTATAAATGTAATATTAAGATATAATTTAACGCAATAGGGAACTGTATCATTCTTTGATTTCTAGCTCACTAGAGCACTACATTCCCAAAGGGAGCTTTTAGGATCCCTAGTCCGTCGCAGGTCGTGCATCATGTGACTTCCGTCTTCCAAATTTCTTAAAACTTCTTCTCCTCCTTAACCCTTAAGGCAATTTCAATGACACTTTGCCAGAACTTTCCTTGGGTAACCCTTCTCAAAGATTTTTCGCAAAATTCGGATTGGCCCATAAATATTACCATGGCTTTTTTTCACTATTAAATCATTGAACAACATTTCCTCCTGAACCATCAAGCCAATTTCAATGCAACTTTTCCAGAATATTCCTTTGGAAACCCATTGCAAACATTGTTCTTGAAATTGGCATAAAAATCTGTTTGACTTGGCGGATGAAAACATCATCATCTTTTTAACCAATATACCAATTTCAATAATTTCAAAGCTGACGCTATCCATTGAATTACCTCTCAATAACTAGCTAATTTCTACGAATCTTTGCCAGAATGTCAATTCAGTGACCAATAAAACTCAGGTGCGTGATTAAGTTTCTTTCTTTCCCCTTTCAAACAACATTTACCATAAGACCTAGGAGAATCATTTATTTACGAAGGAAAAAGATTCTTTCAAATTTTATTATCGTTACAGTAGTATTTCTTGTTTGAATAAAGACTAGGGGTCAGCACGGACAATAACCCTCGGGCCGGAGGCAAGTATATTTTAGGAAGGTCTAGTACATGTATCAGCAATGCCGGAATGCTGCAAGTCCTTCAGGAATGTAGTGATTGTTCATCTTCATTAGTAAACTTAACAGATTCAAATATATAAATTGCCTATCCCAAAACTCGACAGTTTCATTACCCAAAGGAAAACACTGTATAAAAAGAAGAAAATGCTTGCAACAAGGGATTCCTTCTTTTCCCACACTGTTTTTCCTTCCAAAGTTTTTCATTGCATAACCTACAGTTCGATTAAATTTTGATTTATTGCTAAAAGTGTCTCGCGTTTTCTTGGGAGGAATCTTATTTCTAAAATGGAACTGTAAAAACATAGAACAAGTAACTTCTACAGGATTGTGACAGAAAATACGTAGTGTCAAATCCTAAACACCATCCTCATATGTGGCTTTGACCTTCAAACATGACATTGAGTAAGGAAACAACTGAAATGAGTTTGTTCAAAAGAAAATCTGACATTGACCTTCACAAATGGCTTTGAGCTAGGAACAAACTGAAATACGTTTGTTTAAAAGAAACTATAATTAAAAATCAAAATCATCATTCATTACTTTTGCAAAGTATGTTCCCAAAGCTCAATGATTTTTTTTTATTTATAACAATGGCCTTGATAATTAACCTTGACCTTGACAGTTGATTTTGATTAATTTTTATAATAGGCTTTGTCACAAAGGATCCATGTATGAAATAGGAACATCCTGTCTACAGCTGTTGTAAAGATATTCACACTTTAAGATTATCCGATGGGTGAAATGTATATCTTACCCCACCCACTATCTTCTACACTAAGAGATTTTCGACTAAGTTACCGGTTTTCGATTTCAATGAAACTTTCTGTAAACATAAAGAATATATGTATCTTAATTTTAAAAGAGTTTGACAACTGGACTAGAGCTACAACTTAAAAATTTTAACCCCTTAACTCAGAACATTATTTCATTTTTATCAAATTTTCATGAATTTTTCAAGAACTTTTTGGGTTATCTGTTAGGAGGAAACAGACATAAGATCCCAACCTTTATAAAAACATAAAGGTACTAATTGTCTTTTAAATCAGTAACAAATTCTTTTTACAGATTCCAAAATTTCCTTGCAATGCAATTTTTTTCCTGACACCCCTTTGCATTCGATAAGATGTGCTTTCAGGTACTTTATGGTCGACCCTCTTTACTCATTTTTGAAAAAAAAGTCATTTTCTTAATCAGTATACCCAGTACTACAATTACCCACAATATCATAAAAATCTAAGCGTGGGCACATTTTACTATATATTTGGAACACCCCCTTTCTATATTTCGCGGAAAATTCTTTCATAAAGACGATTAATTAATCCTATCACTAAAAAATAATTCTATAAATCATCGCAGCTATTTTATTTTATTGAAATAAAGGATATGACGTCAGCGTCGTTTTTGTAGGTATTTGTGACGTCAACGTTCCCGCGCATAATCAGACATCAAGCAACGTTATCAGTCTCATATCTGATAGCTACATGGTACCGTAACATTTCATTTTGACGGGGTTAATTTATGAAAGGTTGACTTTGATAAACGATCCTGTCGTTGTCAAATGATCTTGTCAGATTTTTAATTTTCAATGTTTGGATTATTTTTTAACAGATCTGGGTGTATTTGAAAATTTATTGGGGGATGGGGGTGTGAGCGAGATAGATGACCTTGATCTCATCATATGACTTCGATCAGGGAATTTGATGATGCTAATTGACAAGATCAATTATCATTTCATATGTAAGTATTCTATTTTCAACAGGCTTGAAGATTTTTGAAAACACTAGATTTTTGCGTGGTTTATCTAACGTTATCCTTGACATATGACCTTGACATTTTCATATGATTTGAACTTGGGATTCGTTGACGCAAAACAAAGTGATACTCTAGTTGTTGAGGAATTCAACTCCATAATCGATTAACTTAAGAAGGATTGAATATCATTGATTTTGTACATAAAATTGGTTCCAGAAAAAGGATCTGGAGTGATTCTTTCCTTAGCGTCAAAACTGGGTGACCTAGAATTTTGCATTTTTTCTCAAAAATTAGAACAGTGACCATACCTTTTTTATATCATTTTCTCACGAACATTATTAATTATACGATTTCTTGCCTGGGTATATGACGATTTATTCCCGGCTGGAAAAAATTACGTCACCCGAGCCGTAGGCGAGGGTTGACATCATTTTTACTACCGGGAATAAATCGTCATATACCCAGGCAAGAAACCGTATTACGAATTTATTATACTTCGAAGTTTAAGGGCTAAATATCTGTCTTTTCCCTATTTTAGGCGTTCGTATAAACCGATTTCTTTTAAACCACCAATACCCCTTATGGCGCCCCTATGAAAAGTAAACATGTACAAAGTGACGTCATATATAGTTGTGACGTCACACTACTACACTCTGCGCTATTGTGATATGGAAGCGTTTGTTGGCTGAAATGCGAGAAACTTGGCACTTTAAATGGACAGATTTGTACAAATTTAAGGTATTTATTGACATCTATATCATTTTTTATTTGCACATTATTAACTGACATCCTTTTCAACTGTATCCTGGTGTGCATATTCGGGTCGTGTTATCAGCGAAGCGAGAGAAATATGGCTGCCATTACCGTTTCGATTTTTTGTCTATGTTCATGTCGAGGCGCCTTAAGGAATCATAAGAGGTATTACCGGACCGGCCGTAGCTATCAATGTTTGTCAGGTCAGCATTAACCAATGAAAATGCTAGAATTTTCTTTGCAGTATAATAAATAATTATCTACAAAATATAGAAAAAATAAAATTTTCTGTCTCAGAGTTTTTGAGAAATTTGATCAAAAGTTATAAATTTTGAAAATATTCTCGTTCATTTTCGATATACCAGATTTTACGCATTGGGAAAAAAATACGTGAAAAATCATTATTTTTCCTTTCAATCGATAATTGTGTATTAGATTCAGTGCAAATAACTTCCTATCTATGAAATTAAAATACAATTGATATTAGTTGTTTGATTAGATTTGACTGTGTTACGGTTTTATGTAATTACCAAGAAATGAAAATCGGCGAAAAATCGGAGAGAAAATAACTCGATACCTATGACATTCTATGGCGTTTTACGAAAAACTGATTCGGTGACCCCCTTTTTTCTTTCCATTTTTGCAATCGGCATACTTTAATCTACAAAATATGAAAAAATAAAAAAAATCTATCTCAGAAGATTAATTCTAGCAATCGTCCTTAAATTTCGAACAAATACCATAAAAATTTCAATAGAGCCCCATGCTCTAATAAAACCCTGGCCCACTTTTCAGATGTTAAACCCGACCATTTCTGATGTGAATTAAACAAACTTTTGAAGCCTCTAATAAAGGAAATTTTATTTCATAAAACATCAATTACGAAATGTGAGAAATGGCTACTCAAGATATTTCATGATATTGGCTTTCAGAGAAATATATATACATGAAACATGGGTTGACATTAAATTATAATAAGTTAATTAACAACTGATAACAATGTATCGGTTATTATATAATCTGAATAATACTAGTATGTACTAAATGAAAACCAAACATGAAGCAATCATGAATTATTTTACATATTTATGAAAAATGGCCTGGGTTGTGTTGTTTCACAGAGAAAAGTGATGAGTTATCACAAGAAAATCTCAAACACTGTCCTCCAACGACAAACAATAAGTCGATAACATTAGATAAAGTTACATTTACTTTTTTTATTTCAATTAAACCAGTGAACTTATTTGTCTTCAACATTTTACGTTTCCTATATCGTCAGGTATTAGGCTTGACTAAGCTGTCAATCAGCTGTGTGACAAAACAAGCTTACTCTGTAATAAAAACATAATATTTTTAAGGCTCTCTATTGAGAACACTATGAATAAAAAAATGGTTTGTATTTTGGTTTAGCTTAATAAAAGATAGAATTTATTTTGCATTTTTCTTATGATCTTTTCATTTCCAGGTGTTTTCTCTGTCGCAATCAATTTTGAATGTGGTTCGTATAAATTTCGCAAAATCCCTAATACACCGAGGAAAATATTAAGCAACCTGAAAGAGATAAAAGAAAACAAGATGTGTTTAGGAAACACAAATGCCCCCGTAACATCAGTTTTTCTAAATGTTGACCTTGAGAGATGACCTTGACCTTGTCACATGAATTTGCCTTCGGTGCCAGTACGAGCCAAATACGAGCCTTGTATCTTGAAAATGCGTGACGATATTGGCAATGTTAAGTGTTTTTGGATAACTTTTTTGAGTTATTTGACCTTGAGAGATTACCTTAACCTTGTCACATGACAATGACTTTGGTATTGGCAGAATTGAAACCTATCATCATACCAAGTATCATGAATAGGCTTGAAGATATTGGCAATGTTAAGTTTTTGGTTAAGTTTTGCAGACAAACAGGTGGACAGATAGACGGACGTACGGACAGGCAGACCGACAACGGTAAAACAATATGCCCCGATCTTCCGATACGTCGGCTTAAAAAATCACACCGGAAACAGCTTGTTCTGTACTTCCTACAAAACGTCCTGAGAAATCCAAGGTGAGGAGAATACAAAACGCATGTAAAGAACTATAAAACGATGGTCTTTTACAAAATTGCAACCCAAAGAATGGATTTTTTAAAGTATTGCAAGGGTTGATGTTTACATTCGAATTTGGCCTTTGATCACGAAATCACTTATACCCATACCATTTCCATTGATTGCCTTTATTACCACAAGTAGTAGACCAGTACAAAAGACTTTATGCCTGAACATCTCCATTGTAGTAAATATGACTGTACCTGCGAAAAACAATAATGTACACAAATAATTTTCAGGATCAAAGGAAATATTCCGTTAATTATGAAATAATTTTATTTTCGCGTCGATTTGTCCATGAATAAAGTCAGATGGAGAAGGAGTAATATATAAAAGTAAAACCAAGGATTTTGCTTTGCATATAATTTTCAACCCTGCCATACTTAAATCAAATAATATCCATTATAAAATGATCACAGCTCTGAAGTAAGTTTTTTTTCCCTTTTCTGTATTTAAACTTGTTGTTACAACAATTTTCTAAGTTTAAAATTAATGAAAAACTAATTATATTGACATTCAGGGAATTTCTGGGGAAACGAGGCGTGTCATTTAGATCGTGGGTCATATGACGTCAAAAGCATCAACGTTCCCTCTAAACATCACATTACACTGAAACGAACTGCTAAACGGCCACTTGGTTTTTGTTGAAAAAGAAATATTTTCTTTGTTTTCTGAAATGGGAAGTAGTCGGATTCTATTAGAAAAATCATTCAGGGAGAATCTTTAATTAACATTTACTTGAAAAACTATGAGGAAAGCAGCTAATTTGACGAAAATACAAGGGTACCCCTGATTTAAAAATTAACATTGGTGGGTGGGGTAATTTTAACATTTTATCCTTGTTTGAGAAACAAAAGAGACACAAGTTTATTTTCTTCAGTGATTTGGTGTCTGACACGCAATGGCCGTCAAAATTCGTCACTTATAGGATTAATCGCCAAGTTTTTCTTAGACCGAAAATTTGAAATTCTTCGAACATGTACAACTTTTGTGACTTTCGTGATTGAGGGTTCTTGTGTTTGATCGTTTGCTACAGACACCAAGGATAAAAAATCGAATCCATTTTTCTTTTAGAATACGCCAAATTGAACAACCTTTCATATGGAAATAAAAGGTGGTTCATTCAAGGACTATAGATATGTTAAAATATGGCAAATGTAAGGTGGCCGTTTAGAAGTTCGTTTCAGTGTATGTATATTAAATAGACAGAGCTCTCTGTGCACATGATGAACCACATAAAATATAAATATGTAAAAAGTTCTGTACAATTTCTTCTAATTTCATATATGCGTCTAAGGCAACCGTGATATAATCATTTAATTTTATCCAACACAACATACACATCAACATTTGCATCATCTGTAACTCTTAAAGGTGTGGAGATTTTACAGTAAATTACTTAGTCCAATTACTTTTTTCCGCGTTTCGACAATATAGCGGAAAAAGGCTGTCTTCGTGTTCAGCCTAAGCTAAAGGTAAATCGTTATGAAATTGTTTTGATATCCTGACATATCGGAATGCACATGTATGTCGTAGAGGATAAAATAATACAGGATTGAATAGGTTCTAGCGAGCTCGTCAAACATAAGTCAAATTGAATCTAATACAAATTAGTTATATACCGCAGAGAAAGGCGCTGAACTGTTCTGGGGTACAACTTCTTTTCAGAGCCATTTTAACTGTTTTACTGTTGGATGTCGCAATTCTTGCTATGACGCGGATCACTTTTGAATGCCTTATATTGTATCTTTATCACTCTTAGAATGCGTCGCAGACGGCAAAAAAAAAGTTTAGAAAAAAGTGTTGTTGTTATTTCGAAGAGAGCGAGGTATTTTGCAAAGTAAAGGAAGGATTTGGCATTTACTTTGACTAAAATTATTTAAACCACTTGATCCAATATAATGCATTTTAAACACTCACTTCAATCACTCTCTTATGCTCCGAAAATGTTTCAAAAACACATTAAACGATCTAAACGACCCACGTTTAATTCAAATAGATTACTCAAAACTCACTTATACCACAAATTCAATTTTATTCTGAAATTATTCAAAGACCATTCAATTCGTTCAATTTTCTGATTTTGTTAAGTGTTTACTATTTTCCGTGAAGTTACGCTTAATTTACGTTTTTTAGACTGTTCCCATTTATAGAACTTGTAGAAAATCCGCAAGTTGCTTTACAGTCGAATTGCGTTACAGGAGTGCATAACAGGAAATGGACGGTTTCTGCAGACGTTAAAGCACAAATTAACGCCAAAATATCGAGAATTTACGTTACTATTGCATAAAAAGAAAGACGATAATGGTTATTCAAAAAGAGAATGAGAGTTAAAATCATAGAAACGCTTTAAAAAAGGCTTTAAACTTACGAATATACCGGGCGAAAATGTGGTATGTATTATATCGTCATATTTAAAAAAAAACAGTCGTTGACGGCACGTGAAATAATTGAATGGTCTACTACTCTTAGATTAACGAACGGATTTTATCCGTTAAAGTAAGCATATAGACCAAAAAAGAACGGAAAAGGTCATTTAAATGCTGCATGTTAAGCTGTATTCCTTGAAATGCCAGGTAAACTTTTTTTTATTATTTCTTTTCTGTTTTTCTGTTTGAATTTAATTGTTAGATATTTATGTTAAAATAAACACAAAAATAAAAGAAATAAAACACTTACCAATAACAAGAAGATCTACATTTTTTAAGGTGCAATTTGGAAATGAAATTTCTGTATCCTAAATTCAAACCTATTTAATCAATGGTGCTTGAAATGTAAACGCCCATATATGTATATGGAAATTTGTATCCTTCCGATTTGAATAAAAAATGGCAAATTACAAAAGAACGTTCAAGAATAAGAGGTTCATTTTTAGCACAGTGCTCTACAGATCATGTCATTCTTTATATTTCACATAAACTGAAATTCTCTAACACAATTTATTTCGCGAGAAGTAGTCCAGTCAAACTAAGACTAAAACAGAGTCAACCTGGACAAAATTAGAACAGAAATGAAACCTATGCCATAGTACTCAGGAAGTACCCACCTTTCCATAGAAAAAAAAAATAAAACAATCCCTTCGTTGCGATTTGGGTAATTTTGGGTCAAAAAATTGTTTTTTTGATGAAAAATGTGGAAAAATGGAATTTTGTAGTTTTTGTAAAAATAATGATATTTATGACATTGAATTATGAGAAAATGTTACTTAACACAAATTTGATAGGTAGATATATTTAATTTAGCAGAAAACCAACAAAAAAGTATTTTTAATGGGGGTCGAGGCGGGGGGGGGGGTCGTTAATGCTGGGTCATAGCATTCAATAAGTTAGTGGATAAATTTTATTTCAGAATATTCATATTATTTGAATCGGATGAAAGTTGAATGCTCCTTTCAGGAAATTCTAATTTATACATAATCATGGTGCACCTGACCATATCTTCCTAGTATTTCTTGTACTAGTACAGTAATCATTTCCATCCCGAGTCATCAGCTCCTCGTCCCATGATTATCATTCGTAAATGATGCATTCATTAGAACACAACATCAATGAAAGGTACTCTTCAAATGAAGGAAATTTAAACGAACTAATGGTAACATTTTAGCTCACCTGAGCACGAAGTGCTCAAGGTGAGCTATTTTGATCGTACAATGTCCGGCGTCCGTCGGCAGTCGTCCGTCGTGCATCGTCCGTCGTCCACAATTTCTTTAAACATCTTCTCCTCTTAAACCAGTGGGCCAATTTTAATGGAACTTGGCAGGGATGTTCCTTGGGTCAAGTTCTACCAAAATTGTTCAAATAAAAGCAATCCACCCTTAACTTACCCTTTACCCTTAACAAAAAGGCTGAAAATAGGAAAATCTTCAAAATGCTTCTTCTCTGAAACCAGAAGGCAGACAACTTTCATATTTGGTATGTAGCATCATCTAGTGGACCTCTACCAAGTTTGTTCATTTCAAGACCCTTGGGTCATATTTGGGCTTTCATGGCCCTACCCTTTTTCAATAGTATCAAAGAGCGAAAATCTTTAAAAGTTTCCTTCTCTGAAACCAGAAGTCTGACAGCTTTCATATTTGGTATGAAGCATCATCTAGTGAACCTCTACCAAGTTTGTTCATTACAAGACCAAGGGGTCATATTTGGGCTTGACCCGGGCGCATCCCCTTTAGCTCTTCTGAGAACAAAGGGTAAAAAAGAAAAATCTTCAAAAATTGTCTTGTCAAAAACCAGATTGCAGAGAGCTTTCATTTTAAGTATGTAGCATCATCTAGTAGACCTCTACCAAATTTCTTCATATCAAGACCCTGGGGTCACATTTGGTTTCCACCTGGGTGTATCCCTTTTTATATAGAATCAAAGAGTGAAAAGGCATATTTCTTGCTCTTGGCTGAAAACATTCCATAATTTTGATCTTATGTACAAATTATCTCCTTGTTGACATCTGCTTATTTAATTAATGTGATGTCCCAGGGGTCAAAGAGACTCAGGTGAGCGATCTAGGGCAATCATGGTCCTCTTGTTTTCTGTTCATATACTACTCAAAGTATGCTAAGTACCAAATTTTTCGCCGTCCTAAGGGAGCTGATTTTAAAAAAAACCATCCTTGTTCATTTTTAAAATTATACAATAATGCATTGACGAGATATCTTATGTATACATTAACAAATTTGACACACAATTTTCTCGCGAGTCTCATGCAAGACCGTTTTTTGTAATTCAAGCCCGGAGGAACGGGTTTGCCTTTGCAACGCAGCTACGCTCCAACCTTCAAAACGCCTCGGGAGTGCTAGTTTCGACTCAAACCATACAAACACGGCTGCATGAGCATAACCTGAGGTCAAGAAGACCATGTATTCGTATTTGGCTGTCCCGAGTTCATTGTCGGCGTCGGTTAACATGGGCATTGGACAACTTTGGCTGGCGTATAACCTGCTGAAGCCCCGTGCTATTCACGGATGAGTGCAGGTATTGCCGGGACTACACTGATAGGTGGGCTTGGGTGTGGAGAAGCCCGGGGAAAAGGTTTCATGCAGCAAACATTGCTGAGCATGGTCGTTATGGGGGTGGGTCCATCATGGTCTAGGGTGGTATCAGCTGGGATGGGCGGACTGATCTTGTTATTTTAGAAAGAGGTACTCTTACAGCTTGTAGGTACATTGATGAAATCCTCAATACCCACGTAGGATTTAACGCTGGTGCTATTGGAGATGGATTCATTTAAATGGATCATAATGCCCATCCACACACATCCCGTATAGTCCAAGAGAATCGCCAAGAAGAGGGCATTCCATGTCTGGACTACCCGGCACGCTCACCGGACTTCAATGTGATAGAGCATATGTGGAATGAGCTACAGGTCAGCGTTTCGGCTCGCCAGGTCCAGCCAAGGACACTCAAGGAGCTCGGTCATATCCTTAGAGAAAAATGGTCTGTTATTCCCCAAAGAGTAATCCAAAACTTAATCAGGATTATGCAGAAGTGCTGTCAGGCTGTTATTGACAGTGCCGGCTCTCGTACTGGTTATTGGACGAAACAAATGCAATTGAAAGAACACCTTTTTTGTCAAATTCGATTTTTTCAATTTTCAAGAAAACAGACCGATTTCTAGGGTCTCACTGTTTCATCTACATTTAAAGACTTCTTATCATTATAAAACTTTATTTTCTTCTAAAAAAATTGATAAACTGATAACAATCGACCAATTTTCAACATTCTTATAATCAAATTTCATTTTTGCCTGAACTCATATTATAAAAAAGTTTTGTTGCTTAGCAAACTTTGAGTAGTATATATATCTACAACCTTTTACTAACGGCAGAACATTTTTTTAAGAAATTGAAAGCTATTGCAGATGAAGGAATGGAGTTTTGGAAAAATATTTTTGTGCATCGTCCGTCGGAAGTCGTCAACAATTCTTTAAAGGTCTTCTCGTCAGTAACCATCGGGCCGATTTCAACCAAACTTGGCAGAATTGTTACTTGGGTGACCCTTCTTTAGTCGTAAAAGTTTGATTGACCCCAAATATAGACATGGCAGGGCGGGGCAGTTTTTGACCCTGAAATCCTTAAACATCTTCTCCTCAGTAACTATTGGGCGGATTTTAACCAAACTTGGCCGAAATGTTCCTTGGGTAACCCTTCTCAAATCAAAAATTGTTTGTCAATTTTTTATTGACCCCCCAAATATGGATGTGGCAGGACGGAGTTTATTTTGAGTCCAAAAATTTTGACTGACATCTCCTCCTGAACCACTGGGATTTAAATGAAACAATAGCAAAATGTTCCTTGGGTGACCCTTTTCAAAATTTGTTCGTGAAATTTTGATCTATTGCAAAACATGTGTGTGGCAGGGAGGGCCTTATTTTGAACCCAAAAACTTTGACTGACATCTCCTCCTGAACCACCGGGCTGATTTTAATAAAACTTTTCAAAAGTGTTCCTTGGGTGACCCTCTTCAAAAATTGCTTGTGAAATTGCCCAATAAATATGGGCATAGTAAGGGGGGGCGGGGGAGGTTGAGCCGAAATCTTAAAATATCTTCTTCTCAGTAACCAATGGGTGGGAGGGGTCTATTTTTTTCTTTGAGTTTTTGGAGTAACACATCCTCTTCAATAACTTGGCAAATATGAATGAAACTTTGCCAGACAGTTTCTTGGGTGAGATCCACTGGACTAATAAAATTCAGGTGAGTGGTTAAGGGCCATTCTGGCCCTCTTGTTTTATTTTTAAAAAAAAAAAAAATGTTTCCTCCTCTGTGTCTATGTAAAAAAGTGGATGGAGGCCATTCAGAGCCAAAATATGAACCCAGGGGTTTGATTTGTACATACTTGATAAAAGTCCGCTAGATTATGCCTCATACCAAATATGAAAGCTGTCAGCCATCTGGTTTCAGAGAAGAATATTTTTTTCATGATATTTGCTCTTTTATTCTATGTAAAAAAGGTTGCACCAGGTTGGAGCATAAATATGACCCAAGGGTCTTATAATGAACAAACTTGGTAGAGTTCCACTAGATGATGATAAATACCAAATTTGAAAATGTCTGCCGTCTGGTTTCAGAGAAGAAGACTTTAAAAGACTTTTCCTCTTTGATTTTATGTAAAAAGGGTTGTGCCCGGGTGGAGCCCAAATATGAACCAAGGGTCTTGATATGAAAAAACTTGGTAGAGGCCCACTAAATGATGCTACATTCCAAATATTAAAGCTGTCTCCCTTCTGATTCAGAGAAGAAGACTTTTGAAGATTTTCCTATTCTTACCTTTTTGGTTAAGGGCAAAGGGTGAGTTAATTGTCGATTTCATATATTTAAACAGCTTTGGTAGAGCTTTACCCAAGGAACATTCCTGCAAAGTTTAATCAAGATTGGCCCATCGGTTTAGGAGGAGAAGATGTTTAAAGCAATTGTGGACGACGAACGACGGACATTAGACAATCAGCAATAATAATTCCCCCCCCCCCCCCGCCCCTCCCCCAAGAAAAAAATAATAGAAAATATTTTTTATTGTTTTTCTGCTAAATACATATTTCTATAGTGTGAAAACATTGACATGACTGTCCGTAACCTCTATTAGCATACATTACATGCTAGACTGATTGTCACACGGTATCCCCGTTATGCTTTGTTCCCACTGTCGTACGATCCGTAACGAACGCCAAGATTGACCATTCGTGGCTGATCATGGGATTTCTTTAAAAATATCGGGCTGGAATACGACGTTATGGGACTGGATACGTTCTGACACGATTTGTTACGTTCGGCTGCGATATGATTACGATTAGTCAATTTCAGTCGACACAAAAAGCCACAATTTGATTTCCCGTTCAGATAAGATCACATAAGTTTAGATAGGATTATCCCGATCGAGTCCACGATGGGGTAGCGATCTGACGCGATCAACACATACGGGGTTCCCGATTTGGGACGATCTGACACGAGCACATACGTTCTGGTACGTTCAGCTCGAACCGATACGCTCTGTTGGGACAGGATGCGATTATCGTCAAGATGTCTTTCACGATCACGTTCGATGATAATCACGATTTGAGCTACGATTGGACCCCGGAGGATATATATACAGTCCGACTGACTATCGACTTCATTATTTCTTGGTCTCCTACAGAGTAAAAACTACAAATCATAACAGTTGAAAATGGCAGAAGCTCAGGATGAAAACATAACATTTGCAGTTTTACTGTATGCTTATACTATCGCCATAGAAGAAGAAGACGAGCAACAGCCAGACCAGCTACAAACCCAGTCAAAAAGAGCCAGGAGAGCTGCAGTCAGACAGTTTTGGGTGCGTCCATGGCTCACAGAAGAAAGACGACTACAACTTGGTCAATACTCAAGCCTCCTAGACACCCATCTGAGACTGGAAGATCCAATCGCCTTCCAAAACTATACGAGATTAACACCAGAGCTCTTCGATGAAGTGTTACAGAGGGTGGCCCCAGCAATCGAGAGGGAAGTCACCAGTTTTAGGCAACCCCTTTCACCTGGACTAAAGCTGGCATTGACACTGAGGCACCTTGCTACTGGAGACAACTATCGGTCTCTTGCGTATGCCTTCAGGTGTGGAGTTTCCAGTATCTCGAGGATGATTCCAGAAGTATGTCGGGCAATTGTACACGCATTCAAAGATAAAGTGTTCAGCCTACCTGTCACCCCTGATGCATGGAAAGCCTTAGCTTACCAATTTGAGCAGAAATGGAACATCCCTCACGCGGTTGGGGCATTGGATGGCAAACACATTGCTATCAAGAAGCCGTCCCAAACTGGCAGTCTGTATTTCAATTACAAGGGATTTTTTTCGATACCACTTCTAGCTCTAGTGGATGCTGATTATAAGTTTGTGTGGCTCGAGCTTGGTGGAAAAGGACACATGTCAGATGCTCAGATATTAAGCGATTCGGAGCTGTTTAACGGCCTAGAAGAAGAATCTCTAGGACTCCCTCGACCCTGCCCTCTCACTGCGAGCCCTGATGATCACCAAGACATGCCCTTCTTCATCCTGGGGGATGACGCCTTTGCACTCAGGAACTACCTTATGAAGCCATACAGCAGAAAAAGGATGTCTAGGGAGGAGAGGATTTTCATTTACAGACTTTCGAGGGGGAGGAGAGTGGTTGAAAATGCTTTTGGGATTCCAGCGAATAGATTCAGGTGTCTCCTAAGGACTCTAGAGCAGAATCCCGACACTGTGAAGGATATAGCAGAGGCAGCAGTGGTCCTGCACAACCTACTCCGGCTGAGGTATCCAGGTATTGCAGCACAAGAGGCGGACCGTGAGGATGAAAACCTAAATGTCATTCCAGGGGCATGGAGGGACCAAGTAGACTGGCTAGATGTGGATCAACCGCCTGCGCCTCGCAATTCAGGTTCAGCAGATGCGAAATATCAGAGGGAACTCCTGAAGGCATTCTTCAACACACCACAAGGCGCAGTCCCATGGCAGGAAAGGATGGCTGGGCTGGTTGACGCAGATGTTGGAGAGGATATCGTTTGATATTTTGAAATTTATTTCTGAAACTTGAGGAAATAGATATATTGCCGATGCATATTTTAGTTTCTGTTCTTAACGATTATTCAGTCAGTGATTTCGGGCAAAAGAAATTTATGTTTGTATCATTGCAGCAAAGTTGTTTAAACATTCCCGATTTTAGACCTCCCAAATTCCGAAACTTGTACGTACGACATATCATAACTTACAAATGGTTAAATCGTGTGACAAAATAGAAACCATTGTGATAAAATGAGCATTTGCATGTTATGAGTAAATTTTCGTTTTGTCACAATGTTTTGAAAATGTCTTTTTGTATTGATTTGTCGAATCTAGAACTCAAATGAAATGTTAACCTCCTCCTCATTTTCAAAAACTAGTATTAGTAAAACCCATAAAGCGCATGAATAAAAGAGTTTCGCTGCTGTATAACAAAACAAATGTTGAAAACGGCGTAAAGCACCATTTAAACACTGGAAATTCGAAAGCAATGCGAACGATCACGATTCTGTTAATCTAACTGGGCCTCAACAGAGACAACACATGTTTTGACGAGTTTCTCCTGACCCATTGCCTGCAACCAGTGGTTAACCCAGTCAATTATGATATCTCTATAATTGACCACGACTTAACACTTCTTTGGGAGTCTGCCGGAACTTGAAACACCATTTTCATTTTCCCTTCTGCTGTAGTTGTCATTTTGAACTTTCAGTAGTTAACTGCATTAATTTTTAGTCAAGTTACTTTTGCATTCGATGTTTTTCGGTGGGTCAAAGAAATCCCAACCCGAGGGCCCAGCGATCACGGCTTTGCCGAGTTTCCCACTTGACCGCTGGACTCGAGGGTTTGGATTTCCTTTCCCAACTGAACAACAATTACCGATTTTTTTTTTCATATACTAATTAAGTATGGCGATTTGAATGCAGCCTTTTCTTCAGGAAAGATGGAGAAGTGTAGCAAAACCAAATCATTTAAACAAAGATAAAAAAAATTGGTATCAAGATATTTCTTTTGGTTTAATTAAGAAAATGCATACCCGCACTTGAGGACTTTATTCAGAAATAAAGAAGTTATAGACGTTTGAGATTCTAAATTGCTTTTTCACCAGCTGACATCGCTAATGTAGAAAGCCGACGTTATCCGACAATTTGGAACGTCATTACGTCAAAAGTCGCGTGTGAGCTGTTCTGTCTACGGGTGCCCATGTGGGATCGATACCACCACTATCGTGCAAAAAACAGGGATACAGTTAATAACATAGTGAAATTGACATTCACTCCGCTCAAAAGCATTCTAAAACGATCATTCAGCGCTCCATTCACTCGTTCCAAACACTCACTCCAATTACTCAAAACGCTCAAAAATCGTACAAAAACACTACGAAATCGTTCAAAACAATCAACATTTCATTCAAATTGATCAAATCATTCCACGATTCGGCTGATGTCGATTGTAAAGCGTCTGATTTGTCCGTGAAGACGCACGAACAGTAAAGTACGTTTTTTTAAAGGGAGGTAATAAAATATCGCTAATTTCGTCCAATTGGATGAAATTAACGATGTTGTATTACCTCCTTCTAATTTCATTCGAAACTCGCTCCTCACACTCATTCAATTTCATTCTAAAATCATTCTTAAACCATCCACCTTGTCAATTTCACGATGTTACTACCTCGGTCTAATAGGCATTGGTATGTGAGAAAACAATATTCCTGAAAACAATTAAGTTAACGACTTTCATTTGTCTTTAATTTTGATGTTTTTTAATTATTACACATAATTTCTAAATGGAAGAGCCTTTATTGTTTTCTTTAATTTTTGTAATCATGGAGTGGAATAGGATGGCTCTTAAAAAGTATTCAAGGAGCCTTTGTCTCTGACTGAGTGTATGGGGAGAAGCTTCTGCCAGAAGGAGTCTCTACTGGTCGTCCCGAGGGTCATCTTCTTCAGCAGTTCGATGACTTGTGCTGAGTTGCGGGGAGTTGAAATTGGGTCCCAGCAGACTGACAAAGGAGTCATGTATGGTGGTGGACATAGCAGTGGTGGTCGTGGGCATGGTGGTATCTTTGGCTCCAGAGGTCCCTGGCTTGGGATTAGTGATCGGTGGTAATGGACTGTTCATCGACTGCGTGGGGAACTGTAGCTGGACGTAGCTGCGGTCTTGACTACCCCAGATACTGGGCTGCGGTCCTACAGGGCAAGGAGGCCACTGGGAGGGATGAGGCTGCCACATGGTCTGTCGGAACTGTTGCTGAAACTGTTGGGACTGTTGCTCGAATGAAACCTGCTGTTGTTGGCTTGGTGGTGGTTGCGTCTCACTGTGCTCAGCCGCCTTTTGAGCTCTATGCAACTCTTGCATAATATTCGCCTCAGCATCCCTCCTGATTGCCCCAGGCAACTTGGACAGCGTTTCCTCCACATACTTTCCAAAGAAGGAACTGCCTGATCCACGAGTACTTCTGGACATAAATTCCACCAGTAATTCTTCTGAACGAGAGAAGGAGAGCTTATGGTGTAACAGGGTGGTCAAAATCTACCTATCGATCTATCGATCTATCGATCTATCTATCTATCTATCTATCTATCTATCTATCTATCTATCTATCTATCTATCTATCTATCTATCTATCTCTCTCTCTCTCTCTCTCTCTCTCTCTCTCTCTCTCTCTCTCTCTCTCTCTCTCTCTCTCTCTCTCTCTCTCTCTCTCTCTATCTATCTATCTATCTATTTATCTATCTATCTATCTTTCTTTCTTTCTTTCTTTCTTTCTTTCTTTCTTTCTTTCTTTCTCTCTTCGGGTACAAAGTCGATTATCCAACTCAATCTTGTCTGTGCTTGCGATTACGTGTTTGGCGGCGGGTTAAACTTCAAATATTTGGTCATGTAATGGGTAGTTTAATATGAAGTTAATCGTGTCGGAAAATGCCTTGTTACTCTAAATGGCATTTTGCGACATTAAAATGAACCATCACCCAGTCAGTCTCCCCGTGTGCTATTACTTAAAATATTTTTGCCCTCCCGGCTCACTATATAGGCGTCTATTTTAGAAATACTTTTCATTGTCGTAAACAGCCAGTCGCTCACGCACAACAGACCATCGCACTTTTCGCGCGAAACCTATAAAACTCGTGCGGGACGCTCGGCTGTTATCCGTGGAAAATGTTTAGCCAACATCGGCTACATTCAAAAAAGTTATTGCAAGAATACAAGAGTCCTAAAAGAGATATCGTTGCTCACGCGAGAATGAAATACTTGATTTTCTAGTAAGAATATTTTAACGTGAAATTGAATGACATTATTATACTTACTCAGTTCTCCAGAGGTCAACCTTTCCTCACTGCCTCGTCTGAGGCCGACCGACCCTGGCTGGGAAGCTGTTTGGGAGGCTGGCGGTAATGAGGCTCCTTGGAGTGGTGGTGTTGGAACGCTGCTTGAGGTAGAAGCAACTTCTGAGGTTTGATCGGTGGATGTTGTGAGTTCAGTGCCACTGACACTTGCTGCTGCTGCTACAAAGGATGCAACATTTCTGCCTTCTACTGTCTCAATGTGAGGGATCAAAAAAGAGAACTTATCCCACACCCAATGTTCTGTGCTGTTCATATCAGTAATGGCATCTCCTCCTGACCCACTCTTCTTGGCGCGTTTCTTCAGCCGGCCCATCATAGTCCTCATGCTTGAGTACCATGTTTTAAGTTGCTCCACAGTAGTATTCATCTTTGCAGCCTGTGCAGCCCAGAGATCCTCCTTTTGGGTGACATCCTTGAACCCCGCAAGGCGTTTGCTGTACAGGACCTCATTTCTCATAAGAAACTCAATAATTTCCTCCTTTTCCTGTTCTGAGAAGGCAGTTACTGTTTTCTTCTTTTTCACTTTTTCATTTGGGAAAGCTTCTTCTGCATCCTCTGGTGTAGGTTGTGGCTGGACTTGTTCAATATCAGGTTCAGGGGGTGGGGCAGCTTTGCTCTTTCCCTTCCTTCCTCTTGTTCCCTTGGGAGGCATCTCTTAACGGCGTAAAAGCAAGTTTACAGTAGATGTTTTCTCTACAAGATTAGGTCGCTGAATGAGCCGTATTAAATCGTTCACGGTATATATATGTTGTGGGATCTCGTACAGATCGTGAGTGTCCGTGAAAAGGGTTTGATACTCGTAACTTCTCGCATTTACTCTTTTCTTCTCGTATCAAATCGTATCTGCTCGTGAGACATTCGTAACAGGTCGTGAGCAAGAGTCCCCGAAAGCGCGTCACTGATCGTACCAGATCGTGAGAGATCGCAACACATCTCAACAGAGCGTGGGTTTTGTGATGTCCAAGACTGACCCCGATCACCACGATTTGGAAGCACGATTAGATGCGCTATGTGACGCTTAGCTACGATGCAATACGTTCTGATGCGATGAATACGATTGAAAAATAATCGTGTCGATCGTGGAAAATTTTTGGACTGCCCAAAAATTTTCTACGATCAACACGATTGCCACGAGCGACCTCAAAATTTGATATGATCTGATACGAGCACCACGATAAGTCCACGATAAAGAATACGATTTCAATCGTGGCGCGAATCGTGATAGTGGGAACGTAGCATTAGGTCTCGTTTAACTGCGTGAACCAAGTTTCATAATAAATACCTATAAAATAACACTGTAATGAGTAGAAACACGTCATTGCACGTAGAAAGAGTAAAGCTTCAGGAGACGAAAGACAGTGGTACGAGTCACTATTACAGCATATTTATTTTTCCTCTAGGTTTCAATCCATTTTATAGATTTTTTTTTTTTTTGAATAATGTTGAAGATCACTCGATTCTCAAAGAGATTTGCTTTATGTTATAATAACCTATTTGTTTTGCCCATTGGCTTCTTTTTGTTTTATTTGTTTGAATGGGGTTTAACGCCTCTTTTGATATTTTTTTTCGGTCATGTTGCGGGGCTGGAACGCTTAATTGTGGATGCCTGGTATTTCTCTTACGAATAATACCACGACAACTCTTCCGAGACTCCGGTTGCTAATCCTATATAGGCCTAGGTCTTCGATTATCAACAAATTTTGCCCTCTTGGCCATTTGACAGTGTCTTGTGTTTTTCATATATGAGTTCAGGAGATAGAATGCGATAAATGAAACGCGCAGTGCAAAACAATTTTTGTTATTCAAACACGAGATAACTAGTCAAATGGGACTAACAGGAAAAAGAAAAAAATAATAAAACAGTGGGATGAGAGCAGATTCGAACTCATTGTCCCTGCACCCGGAGACATCAGACTAGACCTCTCGACCACACTGTCAAACAGTGTGTATTGCTCCTATTACACTATACAAACATTTTTAAACCCCACACACTACCCGGATTTACGATGTTTTTCGAAAGCTTGCGGCTACCCTCGATGATAAATGTATTCATCGGTTAATTCATTCATTGCATAAAGGTTAAGTCATGTCAATAATTTCACACTATACCCATCAAATTTGTGTTTAGTAACATTTTCTCACGTTTCAACAACATAAATATCATTATTTTTTCAAAAACTACAAAATTCCAATTTTCCACATTTTTCATAAAAAAACCTATTTTTTAACCCAAAATTACTCAAATCGCGACGGTGGGATTGTTTTATATTTTGTTTTCAGTGGAAAGGTGGATACTACCTGAGTGCAATGGCATAGGTTTCATTTCTGCTCTTATTTTGTCCAGGTCATATGATATTTTGACTGGACTCAAGTGAGCGACCGGCATTTCTTTGGTTCAGTCGGTATGGGGTTTTATATCAATTCTTGGGCGTGAGTTCGATCCAAAAATCGGCCCATATTAATCCAACATTTGAAAAAAGTTACTGTTACACCCGTTATTTCTCTCCCGCCATGATCAGAAGTACCCCAAAAGGATATTGGAAGCTAGTGGCGTGGGCGCGATGTGTGAGAAACTACACGAAAGGTGGTGAGAATAGAATCCGCGATTTAACTAAAGTCGTGCTCAGCTCGGCGTACAAACAAATGAGCCGCATTTATTAGAAAGCTTGTCACTGACTTTTGGAAGCCACAGAGCTTAAAATGGAAATCATTGGATGATTCGGGTTATATTCCCGGCATAAATCCTTTCCGACATGACTACCGTCTCCCTCAAAATGGCGAATAATTGAAAGCCCACATAATACGTGGGGTATTATTTGGAAGGTATATAACAATTTAAAGTTAGTGCTTGTGTGAGGGTAACAGATCTTACATTGCTATGACTTGAATATGGCGTTGGGCCCTTTTCAAAAATAAATGCTATCAAGCTATGTTTTGACCAAATTTGCAGCATAGATAGACGGAAGATGATTTGTGATTAGTCGATTGTTTTTCGCAGAAATACTGGACCCAAGATACAAATACAGTACCCAATTGGACAACTTGTTCCCGATTTGATAAATAAGCATGTATAAAAAGGCAAGGGCGGAGTCGTATCCAGCATCCACCACTGGTTGCATTATTTTTAGGGAGCAGATTTAACTTTAACTGACCCCCCGGCTTTGCGTTGGTTGTCTAGCTCGAATGGACACGAAGTGCACGGATAAAGATGTTACCGTCATCTATCAATGATTTATCCATAGATCGCAATTAAACAATTCACTACTAAATAAATAATCGAGAGCAATCTGCCAAGCGTTTAGGATGACAAAATTGTGTTAGCAATTTGCAAATTATATACCGCTTTGCACGTGTACTTGCGTGAAAAACGTGTTATAATCACATAACTATTTGTACCGTTTTGTCATCCTAAACGCAGGGATATCCTGCGTCATGGATATGAAATTTCTTATCAGGACATCTCTGCGATCAGGATGACAGAACGGTGCAAAGTCTGTAAATCATATCCCGCTTCGCACACAAGTACACGTGCAAAGTGGTATAAAATTCGCAAATATTTTCCGCGGTTTTATCTTCCAAACCAGAACGCGTGGCAGTTTTCATAGGCCCCGTAGTGCTTAAAATACCTGTCAAGTAACAAAAGTGAATCGACTCAAATTTAACAGGAAATATCTAAGGATTATACAATAAAGAAATCATATTTATCATTCATAAACTCAGCCCTATGCATTTTTGAATATTCGAGCTAACGGAAGTCACGAGATTTTCGTAAAAAATTATTAAAAAAGCTAGAAAACCCTTCAGGATAGGAAAACAGAGAAGTTTTCGTTAACATTCGCGTGGGAGCTTTCCTTTTCTTAACGAAAGTATGAATCAAGTAATATCTTATCTAATATGAGGTAAACACCTCGAAACATAGGGGATAAGCATTCGGACCACGCCTCGGCCAATCTCACGATCCACCTCGGATGTACATAGACGGACTATTTTTATAAATTGCGGTAAAATCTTCGAAAAACTCGATGACGTCACTTAAAATAACATTAGCCCTCGTGACCTTGAGTGAAAGCATTCGACGTCGCTAACGCTACTTGTTTAAGTCACTGATGTGAAACAATCGCGTCATTAAATAAAAAAAATTAGATTCTTAAATAACGTCTGAAAAATCTTTATTTTTGAGAATGATTCGCCATTCTCCAAAATTAAGATTTTTCAGACGTTATTCACCGTAAAAAATATATTAATCTAAAGATGGCGCATGTTGTTTCGCGCTAGTTTTTCTAACACGGTATCCGCCAAACAAAATGCACTGTTATGTTAAATACCCATCCGCCTTGTATACATCCCAGGTCTGATGCAGTTTACGGAAATGGCCAAGTGATGATTCGAATGGGGGGATACACAACTGGAGGAAACGTCATGGCAACATTTGATAAATGGACCCGCTTTGAAAACGGCAATATTATTTGTCTATTCAATTGAATACATGATACATTGGTGTTTTAGAAAGTGTGTCAAGTATCAAGGAAGAGTTAGTGATTCAACTTTATTTTACAACCAAAGACAATAATCTACCAAACTTTATTTGTAGCAAAACACCCCTAGACCTAATAAATCAAAAGTTAATGTCAGTTTCGAATGTCTCAAGGATAAAAGATTTTTTTTCATCCATTACTTTTAATTTAATACGCTCCATTAATTATTTTATCAATAAGTCAAAGGTCCGGATTTGGATCAAGGGTCCATTATAATTTAGGAATCATGAACGCCATCTACCATCATTTGTTGTAAGTTCAATAAGTTGTCTACCTCATAAATTATTGTTTTGTGAAGTAGGACAAAGGCCAATGTCAAGGGTGAAACATAATGCAAGACTAAAAGAAAATATTCGGCGACGTCTTATATTGATGTAATACTCTCCTATTTTAATTATTTCAATATATAAACAACAGGCTAGGCCTAGAGGGCCCGTATAGCTCCACTGGTTTTAATGACCCAAGAGTTTCACCCTACCACGCCCATATTTGATTTCATTTCAAAATTTCTTGAAGAATTTATGTAAAGGGTCACCCAAGGAACATCCATGCCAAGTTTCGTTTAAATTGGCCCAATGGTTTGGGTGTCGATTTTTTAAAGATTTTAACGTGCAAAAATGCACCGCCCTGGGCATATATCCTTATTTTTGGGGTCAATCAACATTTCTTTTACAATTTAAATAAATTGTCGCCAAGGGAACATCCATGCCAAGTTTAATTAAATCGGCCAAATGGTTTTGAGAAGATTTTTAAAGATTTTAACGTGTAAAAAGTGCCCCGCCCTGCTTCACCTACACTTGGGGACAATCAAAGATTCTTTAACAATTTAAGTAAAGGGCACCCAATGAATATCCATGCTAAGTTTCATTAAAATCCGCCCAATAGTTTGGGAGGAGAAGATTTTTAAAGATTTTAACGTGATAAAATGCCCCACCCTACCATGCTAATATTTGGGGGTCAATCAAAATTTATTTAAGATTTAAGTAAAGAGTCACCCAAGGAACATTCATGCCAATTTTCATATAATCGGCAGAATAGTTTGGAAGGAGAAGATTTTAAAAGATAGAGCCGTGCAAATGCCCCGCCCTGTCACACCCATATTTAGAATTCAATCAAAATTTCTTTACAAATTTAAATAATGGGCCAACCAAGGAACATTGATGCTAAGTTTCATGAACATCAGCCCAATAGTTTCTGAAAAAAACATTTTTTTTTTAAATTTTTCCTGAGCCGATGCTGGATTACCCGTCCATCGTTCACCCGTCTGGCCGTCTGTCTGAGTGATAAGGAAATATTTTGTTCCCCTCCAAACGAGCTCTGAAACCAAATATAGTATGGCCAATGAGTCCTGGATTTAAAAAATCAAAGTACTGAAAGTACTGAAAGCTAGCAAAGCATAGATATTTTAGTAATATTCCTTTTTAAAATAATTTTATGATACAAAATCAGGGTTTGAATAAAGCGAGGAGTAAAAAAGCATGCTTTCGAATGAGTTCTTATTTGAATATATTTCATGCAAGTGACCGTAAAATGTAGTGTGCATTGTGAAAATTTTAAGCTAAGTCATTACTTTGCACACATGTGACATTCTTGGAAATCCAAATTCCAATACGCTGTACAACCTAGAGTGAGAAATATTTCTCATAAATCCAGATTTTTCTTTCATTTATTCTGTTCAAATGTTCTCATTTTGTAATTGAGTCCCCTTTCTGACAAGATAAGTTTTTTGGTCATTGTTCATCGCGGTTGAGCCAAATTTTCATGTCCCTACATTTGTATTTTCAGATGAACTTTGCTCTTCCAGACGGTTTTATCATTATGACTAACAAACTGAACAAGTTTCATCCTCGTGTTTTCATATGGAATATTCAAAATTTTAATTCATACGGTTCATCTTTGTGACCTGACAAACATTACTATCCAATATTCACGAATTGTCGCCCCTATGATATAAACACTAAAGAGAGTTGATGACGAACGACGTACGAGGGATATCTAATTATCACACAACTCACCACACTGAAGCCTGATTTGCCCTTACGACCTTTATAAAGTTTGAGGGGGCCGAAACTGCAGACTTACAGTGCTCTCATTAAGGGCAAAAATCAGGAATTTTTGTAATTCCGTGTTGGCATTTCAGGATTTTTTTTACAAAGTAAAGACTTTTTACCCCCCCCCCCCCCCAACACACACACTTTCCTTTTCCTGCACACTTTGAAAGTGCTTGTTTCCTTATTAAGAATAAGTTAAATTTTGCTCCCAAAGTCCATCACTCTGGGTAGTTCTTTAAGAATAAACGACTCCCGGGCGTTAAAACTTCTAGCTTTAACTTAAAGCTGTAGGTACGAGCTTTGGTTGCAAAATCACCTTATATCTCTTTCTTTAAATTAATAATGAAAACTGATATGAGAAACTGTGGAGTTTCTATTTGGAATCGGTCCTTATATGTATCGCGCGTCGGGCCTAGGAAATGCGGCATACTCAAATTCTAGTTAGATCTACGATGTTTTGGCATCCGGCGATATTACGGAAACTGATGATAAATACAGCTTTATTGTATTGCACTGTCGTTCCAAGGGTGACGAACGTGATAGGTAGTGTGCAAGTAAATGTTTTAAACTTATGTAAAATGGCGCAGAATTATCAGAATAACAAAAGACAAGAAAATCTCGTCATTTCAAATCCCTCGTCAGACTTGATGCTGCAGACACTTTATATGACGTCATTGGGATTTCCCCGTGTTATTTGAAGATGCCTTTATTAGGTAATTTCGTAAAACGTCAGGGGTCAAATAACAGAACGTTTTCCTTGAATCGGTTTAACACTACGGTTGACTGGCCGGCCTGTTTCAATCTATCTGTTAATTCCCCCTTCTCCCTCTCCCGACCAGCCTACCGGGTTCTTTTCACCTGACCGGTTGCTCGGGTAGGAGGAGAGGTACTAGTTTACCCTCAGATTGAGATTTTATCTATTTTCCGAGCAACTGTCTGACATTGAGATGTGATGCATGTAACTGAGAAAATGCTATGTGATGTACAAGAAAGATAAAATTGCTCTCCGTGGTTTAAAAAAATCTAAAATATGTACAACTGAAAATATGAAAAAGAATTCTAATCACACGACCGCTAACCGCGGACACCACCTCAGAGCCACCAGTTAAAAAAGACTTCTAAGCATGTTTTACAAATATATCAAGGAGAGCTACAATACGATGTGGACACTGTGCCCTATTTACAAATGTACAAACTAGTACAACTTAGCTACTTCCCCCAGGTATGGATTGCCGGCAGGTAATGGGTATGCCTGTCAGCATTTGGAAAAAATGAGTAAATGGCCTAGAGAATTTGCAACGAATCAATGGAGTGGATAGTAATAGCGCTCGTGTGCTATATACAAACCGAAAAGCGCAACTTAGACCCAGTGCCGTATGGATAAGAGTCCCTCACAGCCCCCGCCACGGCTCAACAAGGGATCCAAATGGGTCCCTGACAAAGTCCCGGCGCGAGCTAACTGAGGGATTGCACAATGTCTAAACTTCGGCAAAAGTACGCCTTAACTTAGGCAAAAGTTGTGTTGCCTGGATATACGATAGGGCAATTGTCTATCAAAGACAACGTAATTAAATAAGATTATTAAAGTAAACATGTTTATATATCGAAATATAAGCGGAGAATCCCTCAACGTAGATAGATGACTTAAATTTTAACTTTCCTTAAGTTATTTTTAAGAAAATACCATGGACTGAGTCAATAATCCACTTTTTAGTGTTCGTGGGTAAAATGTCCTAACTCCCTATATATCAAAATCTGAGTTACTACATTTTAGTCACAAAACGAAAAAATGCATATTTTCTGGATATTTATGGGATTGCTCACCGAGGTGAGATTCACCTAGAAAGCACTGCGTTTGTGTCTCCGTTGAGCGCTTCTCCAAAACAAACTAGTAAGAAAGAGCTCAGGGCACTCCTTCCGCGTAACGTGGGTTAAACGGTTACCCGAGTTAGGCGGAATATCTTACTGGATATAAATAGAATACATGTACTTTGTCGTTAGCAGCCGACGTAGTTCAATTAATTAAAGAAGAATATAAATATTTCGATCTTGTTGTGAGAAGAGCCCTCAACTGAGAGCAGTTACTTAAATTTTAGATCCCTTACAAAAAATAATATCAATAACCACGAGCAACGTCAAATTTGACTTTAGTGAATTTGTGGTCAAAGTGACCTAACTCGCTGCAATAGTACAAGCAATTCACGGCCTTCTAGTCACAAGTCCGAAAAAATGCAAACTTCCTAATATTGTTCGGAATTGTATCTCAATCTATATCGAAGGGTAGCGTAGATGGGACAGATTAACCAGTCTAACAATACGGGAGAACTACTTTTTATGGCGAAAGCATTCATGTATTTAGTGGTTAAGCCGCCGAGGGCAGTTTGCACTAATTTGAACTTTGGTGCTTCCTCAAAATTTTGTAAGTTAACTAAAGCCAGCAAAGCTTACGCTTTGCTAGCTGACAAGTACAAGCCCTATCTTAAGTTTCTTGGTAGATAGTTTAATCCACAATTGATGTGCGACGGTCTAGATACACAAACATTGTCGTCAAGTTATTATAAGGATAAATATTAATTACCTTTTTATCACTACAATTTATATCAAATATGTGAAATAATTGAAGCATTAATGGGCTAACGTCATGTCTCTTACACAAATACAATAACTAGTGTTCTAGATATTTCTGACCTTGAAATTTTAGATTAAAAATTATCGCATAATCTCAAATATTTAACTTTAAATAATCTAATGAAATGTAACTAGGATTTTTACACTGCGATATAAAGTCAAAATTTAACGCGAAGTTATAAAGTTCATGTAAAGTGTTTGAGACCCAATTTTAAGGGCACTTCATGTCCAAGAAAAAGCAGTATGTCTAGGTATATTATAAATAAAAATGAAGCTATTTATGAGCACAAGTAGCTGTGCAACACAGGACAACCGTTGCCATAGCGGTATAGCCAACACTTTATGGAAAGGGTCGTTTTGTATAGAATAAGCAACTGCATGACTGTTGGATAAAATTGGCTCATATTTAACAAATTTCAGTCTAAAGAACAGCCAAGGTACTGCTACAACCATTAGTATAAAACTCGAGCCCAAAACACAGTCATGCAAGCAATTTATTTTGACTCATTTTATAAACACATATGTCTTATTGTAGACGTGTAAAAATATGTGAGGTATGGTGTGTTATCTCAACATAAATTGGACAGTAATAGTTTATTTACCTGTAAGGTTGATTAGATATATATCGATTTCTCTTCACAAATTGATAAATATAGTAATGTATTATAGATTATTGCATTCAAAAAACTACAATTTGAAATGAATCGCAGAAAATATTTCACAAGATTATGGTATGCTGTTGTACCATACCCAAAATCTATTTAAAATAAAAAAAACACAACCCAAACCGTTTCGACATGTATGTTGACAAAAGAAATGGAAATTTATTGTTTCAAAGGAGCCTTTTGAGACTGGGTTTTATATCTGAGGTTGAAAAGGTATTTAGTAGGAACATGTGTCTTCATTCTGATCAATTTAGGCAAAATTTATCCAGCCGTAATGTAGTTTATTGTTTTGACCAAAATATCGCTCTTCCATACTGGTTTGGCTATTCTTTTATGAGATGGGGTCTCTAATATTGTGCTACTACTTGTGCTCATCTACAGCTTCAACTTGATTAATTGTTTAGCTGTGTAAACCGTCTTTTTGTAAATAGAAGCAGCATCAAATTTGATTCAATAACTCTTTACATGGACCTAACACACGGCCATTACAGTTAATTTATTTTTGAAATTGACAAGGTGAATATTTATGGAAAGAAATTGTCTAAGTGGAAACAGAAAGTTTGAATGAAATCAGCTGTTTGTGTGTCTTCGGGGACCAATCCGTCCCTTTAAAATTAACACGGAAGTCACTGAATAGTTCAATCAAAAACTCTGGTTGCCATGGCAATAGAAAGCCCAAAAATTGCTGAGAATCTTAGAAAAACGTCTTTTCCTCCTAAACCACTGATACAATAAGGCTGAAACTTAAAAGGGATGTTTATTGGATGTTAATTGGATGAAGCTCTTTAATAGGTATTTAAAGAATTTAATTTCATCAAAAACTCTGGTTTCCATGGTACTGAAAATCTTATGAAAAAAATCTTCTCCTCCAATCTAGCTGAAACTTTGCACGGGTGATACTTTGGTGAAGCCAAACCAAAGTTTTTAAAAGAATTTAATTTCATAAAAAGTTCTTTTTTCGCTGGTCAAAGAAAGATGGAATTGACGAAAATCATAGAAAAAAAATCTTTTTTTTTCCTATACTACTGGGTCGATCAAGCTGAACCTTGGCAGGGATATTCCTGGGGTAGAGTCCTTCTCAAGTTCTTGAAAGAATTTAATTCCATCAAAAACTCAAAAACGTGGAAATGCAAATGCTAAAATTACCGAAAATCTTAGAACAAATTCGTCTTCTTTTTACCATTGAGCCAATCATTTTTTGTTAACTTGTCAGGGATGTTTTTAAGGCTTAGGTCTAGTAAAGATGTTAAAAGAATCCAATTCCATCAATAACCTTGGTTGCTATGGTAATAGAAAGGTTGAAAATTTACGAAAATTTTAAAAAATACCAATAGCAGGAGGATGAAATTAAATTGAAAACCAGTTTATTAAACCAGTCATCTATAATCAGATAAAAAACGAGGCTACGCCGAGTTTAATAAATTCGGTATTCGATGAGCACAAATTTGATATTCTACTTATAATATGACCCGAATTTTGGTTATAAAACGAGAAAATTTTGATATTTATCGATTCATGTTTTTCCGCGAAACAAAGAACGCCGTTTGCGAAATCATGTCAGCAGATCCAACATGACGCCATTTCCTAACAAAAAATAACGTTGTTCTTCGTTCTTAGCTCATTTGCATAGTTATTCCACTAGTGTAGTAACCCGTGTAATATCAAAAATATTCAACGGGGTTATTTCACTCCTGCGACGTAGGTCATATTATAATTTTATATATGAAAATAGTATTTTTGTTCACCGCATGGGATTTTTGTGACCCAGCAAGCGGTAGTTCCTGTGTTATCAGCCCGATCGGGATTCAACCAAAGATTCTAAAAGTTTACGGCATTATTACCATTGCTGTAATTTTTGGTTGAAACTGTTTTAAATAAGCAGACGTTGTTTTACATGAATACTTAATTGGGACCGTTTTGCCGACTCGAATGCTTGTAGTGCAAATATATCCAGATTGATTAAAATGAAGTAATTTGAATCTGAAAGAACAATGCCCCGGTATTTTTCCCATGACATTTGGTTTAAATCTACCCAGTAGTTTCAGAGAACATGTTTCTTTTATATTTTACTTTTTTCCGAATCGAAAGCCTACAGCGCCTATGCTATAGGCCCAATCAATATTGGCGTAGTTTCGAAAAAGAAGATGCTTAAGGTTAAAGTAAACGGACGAACTCACTTTAGATACCAGACGATGACATTAGCCGAGATGGGCTTCGTCCAATGAAGCTTACATCAAGGAGACATGGTATAACAATTTCGGAATGAATGCTTTACTATATTACGTACATACACATATTTATCCAAAAGAAAACTATGTATCTCTAACTGCAAATCGGACCTATCAACAAAATGTTGGGCGCCTTTTTTTCGAAAATAGACCAATTGTATATCAAACAATTAGCAGTGAATAACAATTTACTATGCATTAACTTAACTCATGAACTTAAACTTTATAAAACTAGAACTTGTCCCAGAATGTAACTATATACCCCCGCAAGAGCTTTCAGGGAATGAGATATTTTACAGGAGAAGCAAAAAAAGATTCAAATATAAAGATAACTCTTGAACCTGAGTGGCTTGAGACCTCTAAATTGCGTCTTGTAAAACTTCAATATGCGATAAATGATTGTAACAGTTTTAAGGCTATCAAGGGAAAACTGAAAGAGGAGTTTTGACACAAAATTACACAAGGTATTTGTGTACGGGAAAAATTATCCGAAGTTCAAGGGCAGATAATTCTTGTACAAGGGGGAGATGAGACTTCAAAATTACGTCTTGAAAAACGTCAACATGTGATAAATGTTTGTATAAAGTTTTCTAGCTATTGAAGGAAAACTGAAGGAGGAGTTTGTGAAACAAATTTACTAGATAAGTGTACGAAACGAAATTATGAACAAAATTTGTGTATAACGTTTCATAACTTTTAAATAAAAACTGAGGGAGAAGCTCAGTTCAATCAAGGGCAGAACCTGGGGGAATTAAGACCTTAAAATGGCGTCTTGCGAAACTTCAACATTGTGATAATTTTGTATAAAATTTCAAAGCTTTGAAGGAAAACGGAAGGAGGAGTTCGGAACAAAAAAGTTCTGGTATTTGTGTCCACAGACAGACAGACTGATTAAAATTAAATTAGGGAAGATCAATCTTGAACCAGGAGGAGTTCGGATCTTAAAATTGCAAAACATCAACATGTAATAAATATTTGTATTAAAATTACTTAGCTTTTGAAGGAAACGGGTTTGCGCCGAAAAATTACAAGTATTTGTTAACAAAAAAGGGGAAAAAAGTCTTATTTTTTAAGGAAGATAATTTTTGAAGCAGATGGAGTAAGGCCCTAAAAATTGCGTCCTGCAAAGCTTCCACTTGTGATTAATGTTTGTATAAAATTTCAAAGATTTTGAAGGAAAACTGAAGGACGAGTTTGCGACACAAAATTACTAGCTAGTATATGTGTACGAAAAATTTATAAAATGTCTTAACTCTTAAGTTCAAAGGCATATAATTCTTGAATCAGGGGGAGTTTGGGATATTAAATTTGCGTCTTGCAAAACTTCAACATATGATAGATAATTTTCAAAGATTTTGAAGGAAAACAGAATTAGTTGTATATGTGTGAAAAAAATAAGTCTAGTGTTGAAGGGGAGATAATTCTTGAACCAGGAGGAGTTGGAATTTCAAAATTGCGTCTTGCAGAACTCAAACGTGTGTAAGTTTGTTTCAAATCTCAAAGAATTTGAAGGAAAATTGAAGAAAAAAGTCTTATTTCTGTAAATGCAGATAGGTGTTGAACCAGGGGGAGCTAGGACCTCAAAATGACATTTTGCAAAACTTCAACAAGTTATAATTTTTTGTATAAAATTTCGAAGTTTTTGAAGAAAAACTGAAGGAAAAAGAAGTTTTATTTTTGTCAAGGCATATAATTCTTGAACCATTGGGGGTTGGTATCTCAAGAATTGCGCCTTGAAAATTTTCAACATGTGATAATAGTTTGTATAAAATATCAAAGCTTTTAAAAGGAAAATTGAAGGAGGAGTTTTTGTCACAAAATTACTGGTATATGTGTACGAAAAAATATTAATAATATCTTAGGTTCAAAGGCAGATAATTTTTGAACCAGGGGGAGTTGAGCCTTGCAATGCAATGCCTTGCAAAACTTCAACATGAGATAAATGTTTGTATAAAATTTCAAAGTTTTGATGTAAAACTGAAAGAGGAGGAAATTACTAGTATATATATACACAGTCGGATGGACAGACAGACAGACAGACGAACAGACAGGCTGATTCCAGTATACCCCGAAAGCATTCGTTTTGCGGGGGTATAATTAACCCCCGAGTTTCAATACCCCACCAATATATTTAATTACTGAATTCAAGTCAAGACGAAAAAGTTGGACATAAAAAATGAATATATAGGTTGACTGTTTAAACTGTTTACCAGATTTTTTTTATTATGTATTGATTTTTTTTTCTTTTCAATTTTCATTTGAATCGTCGGTTTTCTTCTAAATACCCGTAAGTACAGCTTATATTCTTTCTTTAAAAACATCGTAACAACAGCTTTATAAGAATTGTAGTAGCCAGGTTACAGAAGAAAACCGACTATATATGACTATCTCATGGTTAATCACCAGTGTCTACGTTTAAGATATTTTTGATAACGAAGGTATTGCTTCGTGAAAATTCCACAAATAAAAGAACTATTGTTTATTGTTCGAAGTTTTTACAATTATATTTTTCTGAATTTATAATTTAATTTCAGTCTTAATGTTGAATCCTAAATGAAGAAAAATTAAGATAGATTCACTAATAACTTATTGATAAAATCTTTAATTTTAATACGAACTCGATCTTGGTCTGTCGTACAGTAGAGTGAAAGTTTGGTTAAATAATAATTATAAAAATAGGTGAACAGATATGGTAGCCAAATCAAATAGTTAAACAAGTCAATTTGAGAGAAGAAATGCTCTCACAGAAATCTTGTTAGATAATATTAAGACATTTTTATGCCAGGACTTAAACTACTGACCGTCTCGTAAATAGAGGTGTCGTATCGGATATAAAATAAAGTATTATTCAGCATCTCAAGCCTGAACGAAAGGCGTGTTTATTTGGGAAAATTTAAACTTGAAACTGCTGAAGAGTTCGTTTTTGTTATCTACCTAATTACAATTACTTATTGTAACAGGGCCCGAATCCCACACTAGTCAAAACCAGGCATGGTCACTTTCGAAAGAGAACAAAATGTGTTTAGTAAAAACTAGTTGTTTGATACATTTATATGGAAATCTTAAATTTAAGTATTTAGATTGTCTAAAATTGCTTGTACATACTAATATTCAACAGGGCTTACAAATCAAAAATTAAACATAATAGTCAAGCTTTTATGTCATCAATGAGTGCCCATAACCTAATGACTTTGATCTTATTCAATAACACTGATTTTGTTTTGCATAGACAGGTATTGTTATTAGCAATGGGCGTGTGAAATATCGAGACTGTGACTTACGAATCCAAAGTAATAGTAAAGTTAACTTATATCTTTTTTTTCAATTTGACCTTAAAACATGACCTTGACATTGACACTTGACTTTGAGCTTTGTATTAATAGAAAGGTTCTGCCTAAAGCAATCATGATGTGAAATATGAAGGCTCTAACACTTACCATCTAACAGTAATGGCCAAGTTTAAAGTTTTTAAGTTGAAAAAAGGTGAATTTGAACAAAATGATATTGACAATGACAGACGACCATTACTTTAGTATTCACAGAAAGGTATTGTCAAAAGCAACGCCAAATGAAATGTCAAGGCTGTGTCAGTCCAAAGATATGAACAATATTTAAGTTTTACCTTCCATAACTTTGTCATTGAAAAATGACCGTGACAGATGACCTTGAGCTTGTTGTCAACAGAAAGGTATTGTCCCAAGCAATCATCATGAGAGATATGAAAAAATCTAACACTTACCAATCAAAAGAAATTACCAACGTAAAAAGTTTTCTGTTGAAAAATAGTGACCTGAAGTATGACTTTGACTTTGGAATTTACAGAAAGGTCTTGTCACAAGCATGCACATGTGAAAAAATAAGGCTGTATCACTAACCAATCAAAAGATAAGGCGAATGTTAAAGTTTTATTTTTCACAAATTTAAACTTTAAAAGTGACCTTGGCCTTGACAGAAGTCGTTGCACTTGTTATCAACAAAAAGGTCTCCTCCCAAGCAATCATCATCTGAAATATGAAGGCTCTATTACTTACCACTCATGAGAAATGCTAATGTTAAAGTGTTTCGTCGGACAAACGGACAATCAGAGTAACAAACAAACAGACAAACAGAAAAACAGACTGGCCAAAAACAATATGCGTCCGATCTATCGATATGGGGGCATGAACATTTGTGGATTCAGGTCGCCCTGTATATGAATATGTTCCAGATCAATGTCGGTAGATTATATGTACTTTACAGTGTATTTTATCCGATCGCTATGTCAGGTTCAACTACTCATAATGGCGTTTTTTTTTTTGTTGTTTTTTTTTTATCATATATCTGCAATACGACTCAATGACCTATTATTTCATACCTGCAGCATAGCGGACTGCATCGAAAGGAAATTTAATCACGATAGCGTACTTAAGGCCTTGCTATCTACTAGCCTGGTGTTACGTGCCAATGTTTAAACCTAAAGTTTTAATTTGATTTGAGGACGCATTTGATTATACAATTATACATAACACTGGCAATAGAACAATAACAAGTAAAACGAAAAACATTTTTGTTCGTATTTTCTCCAGAAGCAGGCTATCTAAAAGTGCGGTCTTAATAACCTTACCGTTAGGCTATCTGACTCAGAAACAGTTCTAGAGAGCCACCAACCAAGCTTTCTGAGAGAAAAAAAGAATTATAACGGGTAAAACGACAGACCAAGCAACCTTGTGGTCTAACGACCTGGCGGGTCTAAGGACTGGCAGCATGCAAACATAGTATATGCTTATAACCGAAAATTGATTATGATATCTATTGAATTTAAGAACTTTATTAAATTGGCGAATTTTGAATGAGCGATGGGGCTAGTTTTGAGTGAAATTAAAGGGAGGTAAACCAATTTCGCTTGTTGTTTTGTTCAGGAGGAACTAAATTAGCGAAATATTACCATCCTTTTATTGAAATATGCATACAAACTCTTGAAATACAGTACGGAACATCGGGAATTTGACAATCATTTCAATCACAATCCGATCATTCACGGGCAATCACGTTCAATCAGCGTTCAGCGTTCAATCAGCGTTCAATCACAACTTTTCAATCAGCGTTCAATCAAAATCGTTACAAAGCGTTCAATCAAAACCGTTCACTCATTCCGATCGGTTACATGATAAGAAACCGTTCAATCAGTTTTAACGAAAATATTTTCGTTTGATTAAAAATAATTCATTATGTTGATAGAATAGATAAATAAAAAGGCAAATTCACAATTTTCTCGAAATAAATAGCTCTAGCGAGTTTCGGAAACATCCAGGAAAATTAAAGGCGAGACGACGAGTACTTGCGCATGTTCGTTGCTTATTCGAGTTCGACCCAAATACCGTTTTCGCCTCAGTGCCAGTTCGTACCTAGTCCGCCAGTAGAGAATGAAAGGATGAACAGCCAAGAGATTTTACTTACTTTCTTTAAACAATGTCTCTCCTCATTGGTCGGCTTTACCGGGGCCATTATGTTTTATTTAAGGCAAGAAAATTGTTACCCTAACGAAATATTATCGTTAATGAAAGTGCTTTCAATTGACTGGTAAACAAATCCTATCAATGTTACTCTCGAATATTTCATTGATAAGGACATGCTCAACAGCCACGACATGCATTTCATTTTGGCGGATACTGTAATGTAGACTGGTAAACCTGTCCCATCTACGCTACCCTCCGATCTATATCGATAGATTGAGGCAGGCTCGCCAGTCAAACCGTAATATAGGTTGGGGGTTCTAAGTTAACCACATATTGATTAAATCCCCCCCCCCGAAGAAAATGAATGATAAGACTCACGATAGGGGCAACTCTAGATCCGCAACTGCAATCTAGGGTAATTGTGGGGCTGCAATTTTTTTATGAAAAGGTTTCGGTCAACTTGTATCGAAACTTCTTACATTTAACTATTGAGTCCTATGCCGGTGGTATGAGCACCTAATTTTTGACTCTTGATATTACTGTTTTTTACCAGTAAATATAGTAAGAAGAATCTGGAAATTGAATGGCCTTTGAATGAAATTGAATGAGTGTGATGAGCAAAATTAGATTGATTTTCAAGGGAGGTAAAACAAAATTGACAATAAATTTGTGCTAATTGATTACCTCCCTTTAAAAGATCTACCATCTTTTCTGGATTTGTGTCTTTATAGACAAATCAGACCCTTAAAAATCAACGACAGCATTAAAAATTCATACAATCATTTAGATGGAATGCTGATCGTTTTGCACAGATTCTAAGTGTTTTTGAATGATTTCAGAGCGTTTTAAATTGATTGGAATGAGAGTTAGAAATGAAATATTGGAGCACTGGGCAAGTGATTTTGATTGGTTTTGATCTAGATGAATATCAATTTCACAATGTGATTAGCTGTTACACAAGACCTTTTCTTAACCAACAGCTCGGAGAAGAAAGTCAAATTTGATGGATGCCACCATTAGAGATTGGGCCTGCCTGTACGAAAAATTCCACCCGTAAAAGAGGCGTAAAATAGACGTAATTATCAAGCGGATTCCTTCTCATTTTACGCTAGGAAGCTGGTTGAAACTTATTATAGCAATGTGGCGGAAACCAAGCGTAAAATAGACGGAATTTTAGGCAAATTATGTTAATTAAGCGTAATTTTTTTACAGGCGTAATCACTTGCTAGCGGAAAAACCAGGCGGAATTATTAAGCGTACTCCGTCTAACTTTCCGCTAGTAATAGCAATGAGGCGGAAACCAAGCGTAAAATAGACGTAATTTGAGGCGAATTATGTTAATTAAGCGGAATGTTTCTACAGGCGTAAATGCTTGTAGTTGAAAAACCTGGCGGAATTGACTAGCGGATTACGTCTCATTTTCCGCTAGTGAGCTGGTAAGGAACCAGGCGGAAACCAAACATAAATGAGACAGAATTTTAGTTAAAAGTGAATGTATATTTGGTTGGATTCTACAATAATATCTCAATTCTTAACTATAGATCCATCACAAACAAAGATTCCCCACCAGCGCTTTGTTCAATTTCTGCAGAAGGTTCCTGGACAAAGTTCAATTGTGACCTTGACCAATATGGCACTGCCCTGGGTCATTGGCAACAATAGTACAAAGTCCATTATTCTAGGACACTTTGTTCCTATGTTAGAGCACGGTAACAAATTAGGTCTAAGAAGGTATGTCAGACAAACAGGGTGAAACCAATATTCCCCTCTCTACTTTGTAGGTTGGGGCAATAATAAAGAAATAAAATGGCAGGCAGACAGACTTGGTAAAACAATATGCCCCCTATCTTATGTGGGAGCACAAAAATGTCTTTTAACTCAAGTCTCTTGTTTTCAAGCCCCTGAGTAATGAAAACATTGTGTGAACATAGCAATTTCTCCTTTTCCCTACATACTAGGTACATGTAATAATATTTCAGAGTACAATCGCTTTGAATTCTAGCTTCTTTGGAATTTACCTAAATGAACAATTCTCTATTCATTCCAAAATCAGGGTTCAACACTTTTTTGCCTTCGGCATGCTGGACCTTTATGTTCTATATCTTACAGTATCTTCCTGATAATAACAAGCCCTTGATGGAGACTATATTCATTCATGAACTCTTGAATTATTATTCTAGTATAAGGAAAATAGTGAGTGAATAGAAGAAAATGCATATAACAAGCAATAACTTATTTTCTCACAATGTTTTCCTCAGTGGAATGAAACTCTATGTGTTGAAAAGAAACAACTAAAATTACATGATCTGGTAAACAAGAGCACAGCATGCCAGTACCTGCAATCAGCTGCAAATGCTAGATAATGAAAAAATCTAAGAAAAAAGGGGCATAACTCTTACAAAAAAGATGTTATAGTTATACCACTTGATAGTCTTGGTAGCTATTGTGATAGTGAACACATGCCAAATTTCAAGTTCATATCTTCATTAACAAGAGATATGACCAAGGTTTGAGTTTGCCAGTTGCCAACACATACGCCAATACAAATGCAAGCAACACCAATGTGATGATAATACCTTGATGTTTTGGTGTTAAACAGCCAAGCTGAAAATCTTGGACAAGCACTATAGGCCTGAAGAGCCTTTGACATGGTGGTTACTATCAATCCTCCCAAAGATCTACAAGGTCCTAGGACAAGTCTTAAGTATTGATCACTGAAAATCCATAGTTACATGCCAGGAGCTCTGCTATACACAAGCCCAATTTTTACATTGACCTTAGAGCTATAGATCAAAATTTTGTGTGAATGGCACAATTACTCAGACTTTAGATCTGCATTTTTTTTTAATCTTTACCCTATTTTGTGTGTGCTCAAAGGGAATGAATTGATTAAACATTTCGAATGAGTACCCACAACACAGTATTTGATGAATAATATAAATTTTTCATTTTTAAAGGGAAATCACTAGCTCTGTTGGTGTCAATGCTTGGCTAGATGATCCAGATAAAAAAAAACTCAGTAAAAAGGGGCATATCACACAGTTTTCCACAGTAGATATAGTGAACACATATGGAAAATTTCAAGCAGATCTCTATACTGTATTTTAAATAATGACAGAGATACAACAACAGCATGATGAAAAACTTCAATTTTTATGTTCTAGAACAGCCAAGCAAAAAGGAATGACAACTTTCACATAAGAAGAAGGATAAATTTATACATTATGTAATAGTACTTCAAACAATTTTCAAATTTCTTTATTTTCAGGCAACAAATTATTCTTGATATTCGTCCATTTCTGTTCAGTGAATCCTCTCTGTAAATGCCTCATCTATTTCAACTATTTTTGTCCAGAATGTAAAATGACCATCAAGCCAGACTGGAATTGACATATTCTGAAAAATAAAACAAATAATCATCACATTACTTGGCCAAAAACTATACAACTTTTTGCATTCTCTAATGAGAATTTTTTCAAACTATAGCTTGACATTAAAGCTTTTATTTTGTATGTTCATAAAAGATAATATTAATATGTTGTAAATAACAACTTATTAATTTCATTTTTATGTTCCACATCTATTTATATTCTAGATTTAGTCCACAACTGATTTTCTTTTGAAAACCAGAAAAGTTTAAGTTCTTGGTAAAATTTCTTGCCAGAAATTTTAATTTCTCATTTCATTTGGCTAAATGAGATATCTTTGCACATGACATTCTGAACCAGAATTATCGCTGCAAGGGTTATTTAGCAGTTTATCTATTTGTAAATCTGTGATCTTTGACAACCCCAAATTGAGTAACCATATGATTTCTACACACTTTCGTCTCAAATATTTACTAAACCTAATTCCAAATACTTAAAGCGTAAAAAGACTTTAACCAAATTCACTGTATGATTTTTATAAGGCAAAAAGTATCAAAACAATGTATTGAGGATGTTGAGCAAATTTTTTTGTGTTGAAAATATTGGGTGTGTTGCACACAGTTTCATCTATGTGTCCTACCTGAAATATTCTGTGAGGCAAACTCAAGCCTCAGCGAATTGGTTGTTACAATACAGGGAAAAAACAATGATGTGGTAATTTGAAAAAAAATGCACCCAATGATTTTAAGTGAAATGGATTTGTAAATACCTTTCATACATACTTGATGCAATCTTATTAGTTTTCATAACCCATCTCCTCTCAGTACTCAGGGTCCAAAGAATCCACTCGTCCGCTCGTATTTACGAGTAAGAAATCCCGGAGGACGAGTGGAAATTCAAAGGCAGTCGTCCTCCCGGACGAGTGAAGAATGAATGGCATTTAATAATTATGTCCAGTGTCAGGATAAAATTGGGTAAAACACAAAAAAGACGCTTCGAAAAAGTTCGCGGTGATAGAAGTCGCAACACCTTGAACTGTAAAAAGTCATGTACTTTGATTTCTAAAAATAAAACTTCCGGTTTTTGCATGATATAACCCGGTACCAAAACTTCACAGATACAAATCGATCTCACGATCAAGAAAAGTATCGAAAATAAAAATAACTTTTCCCCTGTTTTGTTCATATACTGTTTTGGTCGGTTATAGCTACAATAATTGAAATTTACTTGAAAAATCCTTGGTATTGTATGTTTACAAATGATATATTTTACTTGTCCCGTTCTTTTTACCGGTATTTATTGCCCCGGAATTTAATGTTTTTGATTGTCGTAAAAAATGTACTTTCGTTTCGTCTGCACTTCAAGATGACGTTTCCAGATACAAAACATGGTCTTTAACGATCCCTAGGCCTGTTGAAGTGCGAGTGACAATCAAACCAGGACGAGTTACTTTTTCAAGTCACTTGTCCTGCAGGACGAGTGCCTTTTTCTGAATTCTTTGGACCCTGGTACTCATGATAAGTAGCTTATTTTGTTGATCTTTTGATCCCTGAAAGTCCTTAAATCAGGTCTTCTGCCTAAAACTGTTCGGTTAGATGATAGGCTGCCTTCTCATGGCCTCTTTTAACAGTTAATCAGTCCAGCATGATTCTAATAGGTTCAGGAGGACAAACTTTGTCTGGAAATTAGAAATAACGCTTGAAAGTGGTCAATACAGTAAATACACACTTCGAAAATTCATTCATATATTAAGGTGATTGCTTGAAAAATTATTTTAACTTATATTGTGAATAGAATGCACAGTGCTCTCAATAAGCGGACATCGACGTAATGTGCGTCCAAAATTTCAGAAATTACAACAAGAAAATCAGACTCTTTTACGTAAAAAACGTCCGAGATTCAAGAAAATCGCCCTGTATTTGACCCCGGACGCCTATCGATAATCAAAGCGAGCATACATAATAGCTGACGTAAAAACAAGTCATGTGTAACGTACATGGTATTGGACAACACAACACGTCATTACAGCTTCTGTCATTCTCCTTCTTTGTCAGATACAGATCGCAAAGGTCCTTTGATAGGCCTTTTGAAACAAATGAAATTCAAATCAGGGGAATATTCCTAAGATCAAACGGAATTCATACAGATCTGACTGATAAAATTTCAAAATATTGCTTTGTAAGTGTCTAGAATAGATCTACGGGTAATTTATTTGAAGTGAAAAAAGGCGCTACCAGAAAACAATACCAAAAGGTCAATCGACTACCCTCGTCTACAAACGGCATCCTCGAAAAACACAAAAAATCCCAATTACGTCATTTAAAAGTTGACTCCATCAAAATGTCTGACGAGAGATTTGAAAAGGACAGAGTCTTTTTTTGTCTTAGTTATTCAGATAATTCAGCATAAGTTCAAATATATTAATAAGATTTATAAGGTTCAACTGCCAGAACAATTTTTTGCACACTACCTGTAGAATGTTCATCACCCTTGGAATGACAGGGGGGGGGGGGAGGGGGATAAAGCTGTTTTATATCAAAGGACATCAAAACATTGTGACTGAAATTTGGGTTAGCAGCATTTCCTAGGTCCATCACGCAAGAAACATCTACAGAGCAATTCCTAATAGAAACTTCAGTTCCTCATATTAGTTTCCAAAATTTATATAAAGATTTAAGGAGTGATTGAGCAACCAAAGTTTGTACCTACAGCCAAAAGTTAAAGCTATAAGTTTTAACCCTTGGAAGTTTATATTTAAAGACCAACCAAGAATAATTGACTTTGGGAACAATTAAACTTATTCTGACAAGGAAAGAAGCATTTACAAAGTGTGTAGGAAAGGGAGGTGTTTGGAGTGGGGGTGGAATTCCTTAGTTTGTGAAAAAAAAATCCTGAAAATCCAACATAGAATTACAAAAATTCCTGATTTTGGCCCTTATTGAGAGCACTGTACAATATACTCTTAAAAACATGTTGCTGAAATAGGACATAGGGTCGCAAATTTATTGGTACGAATCTACAAAAATTAATACAATTTGATATATCCATTTCATATAATTCTTCTATACCTATGGGGTAACAATGTTTAATCTGGGTTTAATAATATTTGGAATTATGAATTTTGGCTTAATTCATTAAAACCATGGAATCATTTTTCAATTTGTGCATTCCGAAGGACTCCCTATTGACTGAGTTGCAAGTTGTCTTATATTTGTAAATAACTTGTTTTGAGCCCTAAGGGACAAGATTCTTTTAAAAATCATCAAATTACTGCTTTTAACATACCTTTTTTGTGCTATTCTTCCCAATGTGAAAGGAAATAAGGCAAAACAAGAGGACCCTGAGGGCCCTAAATCGCTCACCTGATATTTAAAGTAAATTATCATTAAGACTCCATTTCCTATGATATGGCATGAACCTTCCCATTTTCAACAGACTTCATTCTTGTGACCTGGCAAACATTTTGATCAAGTTTCATGAAGATTGGACTAAATTTGTGGCGTTTGGAGCTCTTGCAAGAAAATTGTCATTAAGGCCCCTTTTCCCGTGATATGGCACGGATCCTTTCCATTTTCAAATGAGTTTATCCTCATGACATAACAAACATTCTGACAAAGTTTCATGATGATTGGACCATATTTGTGGCTTCTAGAGAGTAAACAAAAAAATAGTCATTAAGGCGGCTTTTTCTGTGAAATGGCATGGATCCTTCCCATTTTCAATAGACTTCATTCTCATGACGTAACAAACATTCTGACCAAGTTTCATGAAAATTGGACCATATTTGTGGCTTCTAGAGTGAAAACAAGAAATTTGTCATTAAGGCCCCTTTTCCTGTGATAAGGCACGGATCCTTTCCATTTGAGCAATTTTCATAAGGGACCACCCAAGGAATATTTCTGCCAAGTTTGGTTGATTTTGACCCATAAGTTTAGGAGGAGATGTCGTTTAAAGATATTGTTGACAAAATTGTCATTAAGGCAGCTTTTTCTGTGAAATGGCATGGATCCTTCCCATTTCAATAGACTTCATCCTCATGACCTAACAAACATTCAGACCAAATTTCATGAAGATTGGACCATATTTAGGGCTTCTAGAGTGAAAACAAGAAATTTGTCATTAAGGCCCCTTTTCCCATGATATGGCACAGCCCTTTCCATTTGAGCAATTTTCATAAGGGACCACCCAAGCAATATTTCTGCCAAGTTTGGTTGATTTTGACCCATAAGTTTATGAAGAGATGTCGTTTAAAGCTATTGTTGACAAAATTGTCATTAAGGCGGCTTTTTCTGTGAAATGGCATGGATCCTTCCCATTTTCAATAGACTTCATTCTCATGACGTAACAAATATTCTGACCAAATTTCATGAAGATTGGACCATATTTGTGGCTTCTAGAGTGAAAACAAGAAATTTGTCATTAAGGCCCCTTTTCCCGTGATATGGCATGGATCCTTTCCATTTGAGCAATTTTCATAAGGGACCACCCAAGGAATATTTCTGCCAAGTTTGGTTGATTTTGACCCATAAGTTTAGGAGGAGATGTGGTTTAAAGATATTGTTGACAAAATTGTCATTAAGGCGGCTTTTTCTGTGAAATGGCATGGATCCTTCCCATTTTCAATAGACTTCATCCTCATGACCTAACAAACATTCTGACCAAGTTTCATGCAGATTGGACCATATTTGTGGCTTCTAGAGTGAAAACAAGAAATTTGTCATTAAGGCCCCTTTTCCCGTGATATGGCATGGATCCTTTCCATTTGAGCAATTTTAATAAGGGACCACCCAAGGAATATTTCTGCCAAGTTTGGTTGATTTTGACCCATAAGTTTAGGAGGAGATGTCGTTTAAAGAAAAAGTTGACGCCGTGACGGACAGACGGACGCCGGACAACGATCGATCACAATAGCTCCCTTGAGCACTTCGTGCTCAGGTGAGCTAAAAACATGTCAACGGAAATTTCTTTGAAAATAGGCAGCCATCTTGGATTTCTATAGACTGGAGTCCTAGTCATTTTTAGACTTGGACACTATCAACTGCATTCGTTTGGGTAAAGTAAAAAACATTTGCAGAAACTATAGTTGTATTTAAAGATATTTCTTGAGAATAAGAAGATTTTTTGTGAGTATATTCAGATTTTTTTTTTTTGTGTGGGGGGGGGGGGGGAGGGGGAAAAGGGGGGAGCCTTCATATTTTTCATGTATGATGATTGCTTGGGACAAGTGCTTTCTCATGGAGTTCTTGGTCATCAGTCAAGGTCAAGGTCATTTTTCAAGGTCAAATTTGTTAAAGATTAAAACTTTTACATTTGCTCTAACTTTGTAATGGTAAGTGATATGGCATTGATATTTTACATATGAATTGCTTGTGACAAAGCCTTTTTGTGGATAGTAAAGTCAAGGTTATTTTCCAAGGTCAAGGTCATTTTTTGGAGTTCACTGATTTTCAGCATAAAAACTTGAACATTGGACATAACATTTCAAGGGTAAGTGAAAGATTGATTGAAAGGAGTTTTACGCCTCTTTCAACAGTTTTTCAGTTATATCACGGCATGAATTTTCCTCACAGTAATGATTTTTTTCACGTGAAATGTTTAAGTTAGAAAAATACGCCTCTAACAAAAGTTTAAGTTATTTTACGCTTGCTGAAAGTGTCTTTCCGCTTCCATAGAAATGTTAAGTCTGTAAAATCCGTCTCTAGAAAAAGTTAAAGTGTTGAAGTACGCCTGTAAAACTGAATAGAAATGAAATTCCGCTTTGAATTCATTTTACGCCCGTAATTTCTGATGTATTCCGCCTGTACTTTATGATGTAGCAGAGACGTAAATTAAACTTACGCCTGAGTTACAAGCGTAAATGACCATTTCCGCTTCATTTCCGTCTCATTTACGCCTATTTTCCAAGCGGAATCCGCTACAATTTTTCGTACGGGTGGGACCAGACAATTTGTGTGTTTGAAAGGGGGTTAACACTGCTTTTAACAATCTTAGGGTCTTTTCAGCTTTTCAAGCACTACCATTAGATCCCTTCCTAGCCTCTAGCTGCTATCCCACATAGGTTTATGATTTTTAATCAACAGGGGCTAAGCCTAGCAGTAACGCTGGGCTGTCAAACATGGGGTATGGTTTAAACCTATTTATTTTACATCCATTGGGAAACAAGTTCTTACAACTTAGATTAATCCCTCTCGATTCTGCTTTCTGGAAAATTCACCAGTACTTGCGCCGAATGTGTGGGCCAATGAAAGAACCAAGATCGATAGCCCCACCCGGGAATGAAACTCAGGACCTTTGGGTCAAGAGGCCGACGCTCTACCTCTAGACCACGGACACCACAAACATGGGGTAGCGAGTTAGAACCCTGGCTTAGCCAACTTTCATCCGTCAATAATGATTATACTAGAGTCAACGGCACATGATAGGTTACTTACAATAAAATGTAGCACACCTTAGATGGATGAGCAGCTAGTGGCTCACAAGAAATGTTGAGGTTTTACTGGTGTGAGAAAGGATATGAGTTGGTGCACTGGCCAACTATAATATAACTGCACTAATATTGAAAGTGGTATTAAACCCCATGCAAACAAAAAATATCAACCCATTCGGGGGAACAACATGTAGGAAAGTACAGTGGCTCCAGGAGCAAATGAATGGGAGTCAGATACACTACCACAGCAGTTACCCAAATACATCCGCCTATATAGTTGTGATGACAATATATTTCGCATATCCTTGAGTCACTTACAACACATGCTAAATATGGCCATGATTTGTATAGAGGTAGTGGACCCTTAATAGTTCCTCCACATATCCGAACTCATGATCTTTCACAATGTTTACAGAGGTTTCATAATAAAAATCATTAGGAAACCTCAGTTAACACTGTTACAGTTCATTAGTCCCAAAATGTTGTGTATCTATCACGGGTGTACTACCTTAATCCATTTCAATCTGAACCTGGAAATTCCCATTTTGGCAGGAGATATAGACAAGGATCATCCTGAACATATGTGCAGTCTGATCTTAGTCTACACCATCTGTTTGACCAAGAACTGTGTTGAGACTAAATTTTCAAAACAAAATTTGTTGGATGATTTTACTTTCAGAGACATTCAGCACTTTGCCTTAAAGCTAGTGTAATTTAGTCTGGATTTATACTTAGCATAAGAAGGGTAAATGGCCATTGGCCTAGATGAGCTATTTCCCATATGCGGATCCAGTGGGGGGGCGATATCAGGACTGTTGGTGAAAATAATTTGTCGTAACAGGGACATAATTTGCAAAATATGCATCTAGATTTATACGTCTCAATACCCTCACAGATAAAACCAAAACAACAACCCTGTTTTGCGTATGCGAGATGCGTATAATTAGGGCAACAGCGGTTAATACAAATACCTACATGTATTTACAAACAAAATATTTGATAAAAATCAACTAACAATTTACGCTCTGATCCCTACCCCAGCGAACTGTTTAGGTTCACTGAATGTATTAGATATTCATCTTAAGAATACTGGCCGTCCACGAACAACCCCGCTTTGGAGGAAACGTGTGTCCGCAACATGCACGACTCAAGAACCAGTGATTGGTATGAATCTCAGACTATTCCTAGAATATCTAGCGCGCGGACCTACGCCAATACTCCTTGAAATTATTTTACATGAATTATTAAATCTATCATTTTGAATTCCAGCCATAAATATATATATTCTTTGAATTATGATTCTCGTTCTTTCCGCAAATTGAATTTGAATGAAACTATGATGTTGCATGTTAGAAAGTCTCGCTAGAAGTGACCACGTATACACTATTCGTCTATAAATAGAACACACTGACCAAACCTACGTAACCGGTTTTGGTCGCACTGATTGAGACAGCAATTCTCCGCTATACGGTGTAACGCGGAGAATTATATATCTTGGCAGTAGAGTTGGTTCGAGAAAATATGAGACAAGTTCCAATTCAATACCTTTAGGAATACCATAGATATCACAAAATGTCAAAGGACATGCAAGACGACAACCAAGGCTACAGCAACTACTTCACTAAAAATTCAGGATCAGCACATGTATTTCTTGTTGTAGAAATGCTCAAAACAAAAAGATTTGAACCTTTTATTGGACCAAATATTTACAAAATGCATAATAGAGTGTAATTACATTTACTTAATTCTATAAACAAGACATACCAAACAAAAATCCCTAAAAAAATCTGAATATGACCTGTTCAATTAATACATAAACTGTTTTTAATAACTGCCTATCTCATTCTTTATTCTCTTAAATAGCACCTTCCTTTCCATATCAATGAGTCATTCTACCCTACTATAAAGTCAAATTTCGAATAGCAGGAAGTGAAGTCTCAGAGTTTAAACTAAACTCAAACTTTTCATTTGATTAATTTGTTACAGATAAAATTCAGGGTGAAACAACAGTAGCTAAGTACAATTAAAGCTGTTAATTTGGTCTCTTGTCCAATGATAAATTCAATCAATAGTTGAAAAAATGCACATTTGATAAGACAATAATGATCAAGCACAGAGAGTGTGTTTTATAGATTAAGATTTTGAAGATATCTTGAGATTTTTAATCTGAATATCCCGAGCAATTCAGTTGAAATTCTACATAGCAGTCCGAGATATCCCGATTAAAAAATAAAAATAAATCTTAAAATTCTTCATCCTAAAAAAACACACCTCAGGTCAATTGAAATTCAATTTTAAAGAAAAGTAATATGGCTATTCTGTATTTAGAAATCTACTAAAAATGTTACCATCTTGCTCAGTCAATGCAGAGTGTACAGTCTAACGAGGATAAATATTTTGCCAGATCAGTATTGGTTTGAAGGTAGTGGACCGTTATAGTTTCACAACACTTCAAAGCAATGAATTTTAACAATGTTAACCGAGGTTTCCTAATGATTATCATTTGCAGGTGTTTTTTTACTGAGAAACTGGGGCTGAATATCGGCCCCTTCCCCTTGGCAATTTTTTCCCCAAAAATGGACCTTTTCCCCTCCCAAAGGAATTTCCCCACCCAAACAAGGTTTTCCCCAGTTAATGTTTATGTTATAAATCAAAGATAGTGGATAATTTGCTCTTAAAATGCATTTACAGTTACATTTTTAGTCGTAAAACAGCATTAGACATCTTTCATAAGGGGCAAAAATGTAAACATTCCGGAATTTCAGAGACATCATTAGGCTCCACTCGGTCGATTCTGTATCAATTTTCAACAAATCCGGAACCCTCGGCGATTACAAAATACTTGAAACATCGCTCAGACTTTTCTGTGATGCCATTTTATTATGATTCTGCTCTGACTTTACACAAGGAACCATATTAAGGTAGTGGACCCGTAAAAGTTCCGCAACATTTCAGGAGGCATGAACTTCAACAAGTTAAACCGAGGTTTCCTAATGATTTCATTTGGAATATAGGTTAAATTATTCAGCACAGACACACACTTGCCAGTAATACCCTAAAGGGGAAATAGGTAGTAGAAAGATAGGGAACCAGTCAAACCGGCTCCTCGTCAAACCAGCCCCACGGTCAAACAGGCCCTAATGCGGTCATACCAGCCCCCAAAAATAGTCAAACCGGCCCCAAATCAGTCAAACTGGGCCTTATTTAATTTCAAACGTTGGTTATATACATGGATTTTACTTTAATTTTTGAACTATTGATTGTAATGCGATAGATAAATAGTGACAAATATATTGACAGATAGAAAGTGTATCTTTCTCTTTTGCTTAAGCTACTGTCACTTTGTTTGCTTTGGTGAGGCATCACTGATTGCTTAATGTAGAATAGTCGATGAAATTGGTGACGAATTTCCGATAAGTTGACATCTAATTCATTCATTCGATGCAATGTCCTGTGAATTGGCAGGGCTAGGTCTAATCATCTGGTTGGCTCAGGTTTTCTTTTTTTTACATCACAATCACAGAGTTTTATATTCTTTTCTGACCTGTTTACTTCAATTTGGAATCAGCCACTATCGTTGGCGACCCGACTAGTCAACGGCATCTAGTAGGCTTAATGACCATGCAATTTCTGTCTGGTATGAAGTAAACTCGACAGGTCGAAAGGTTCGAGGTCCGAAAAATTGACATCATGAATATTCAACTGTCGATTTCTTTGGCGATCCTATTATTCTTAAATGAGATCAATGTCCAGTCTTAACGAAGCTTATTTTAACTCCAGCCGATGGTTTTCAAAATTCTAATCTGGAAATATGAGATTTTTTTCCAAAAAAAGTTTTTTTTTAATTAGAGTTCAGTTTCGTGTGTAAATGGCGGCTTTTTATTCAAGGGAAACAATCAAAACAAAATGATGGTAGGTAATTTACTTTGGACCCCTGCGGATAAATTAAAAAAAAAAATATGCTAGGAAAAATATAATTTTCATATTTCGTTTAATTTCTTTCGTTATTTATATTCTAATTGAATGATTGAACGCAGCGTTCAATTTGAATGAACGGTCGGATTTAGCATAGAAAGCGTTCAATCCAATCAGAAGAAAAAACGTTCAGCGGGCAATAAGGATCCGCTCCGGTCACAATTTACTTCCTAGGTCGTTGTACCCTCAAATAGTCCGGTTAGAAAAAATGATATGCTCCTTTTGCCACACTGTTTCAATGTTTAAATAACAGTAAAGGGCTTGAAATGAGGTTCAGCTAAGTGCCAGACCTCTGCTACATTTCATGCATAGGATTAAATGAATTTAGTTGCGAACTACTTTTTCTTGGAGCCTGACCTTTGATGGAGGTACCAGAGTTGACAAACACTTTCGTACCAAGAGAATTTTGAGGGTAGTTGTGCGCAATGAAAAATTGTGAAAAAAGTTATCCTGCAAGGTACTGTTTTCTGGGGCTGATATGCAAGAACATATATTGCTCTTTAAGCCACACTAAGTTATTTAGCCCAAATTAGTTTTTTAAAAGAGCTACAGACTGTCAAAATGTGCCAATTTACTATATAATTTAACACGGCCAAAACAGACAGGAGTGTAACCATAAACGTTCAATCACCGCTCAGCGTTCAATCACGTCCCAATCGGATTGTCAAATTCCTGATGTTCCGTACTGTAGCTTCCCTACATCAAGAACTTATAGGGAACTTGAAATTTCCATTATGTCACTTAAATTGCGATATTTTTCTAGCTTTATATATTTTGAATGAACTTGTTGATATATTTTGGTTCACAGTCAACTCGGCCTGTGAATAACTCGGCCCGTTAACTCGGCCCGTCAACTCGGCCTGTTTATGTATTATGTATGTAATATTTTGGGTACCTTATGTGCTTTTTTGATAATTGATAAATATTAAATAATTAATAATTACTCGTTAAAAGGGTTTTTAATAATAAAAGTCTTATTTTACTATTATTTGGCATTTGTATAAATACAAGATAAAAAAGATATAATTAAATACATAATTCACCTTCTACTCAAATTTATTTTTCAAATTATTTTTTTCTAAGCACAAAAGAAGATGACAAGTTATATGCGTATTAAATATGAAGATCGTAGATTTTAGTCATCATTTGTGAATTTGCACCCCCTTTAAGTACATTCAGAGTCACACATTGATTAATCTGATAAGTGTGCTTATATATCCGTTTACTAGGCTAAACACTATATAAGTTATAGGCTATACAGGCCGAGTTGACGGGCCGAGTTATACACAGGCCGAGTTATACGCGGGCCAAGTTTTCAACCGGCCGAGTTGACAGGACACCTATATTTTTCGGTGAGTTTGGAGTGTTTTTGAGCGACATTGCAAAACTTGCAGTTTTTAATTTTGAAAAGAATGACCTGAATTTCTTTTTCCTAAAGGATTTAAATCTTTCATTTATTCACCTATCGAAGTAATTTTCGCATTTTCAAAATCTAGTGCCTGGTCCTACAAAACGCCAAAATATTTTACCCACTCAAGCGATTTAGCCCTTACTCCATAACATAACATGTCAATATTGAAGGTTTTTTTTAAATTTGTGTTTTGAACCAAAAAACATAGTATCTGTTTTTCCCAGCAGTCAAGATCGCTTATGATCTACTTAACAATTACTTAAACCTAAAGTCTATGATTTCTATAATGACATAGAGTAGACAACATAGTCGAACACTTTCTGTAAGTCAAGCCAGGTCATTCCAGCATACATTCCTTTATGGAGATTCATCCTTTCTAAAGTCTGCCTCTTGTAATATATGCCTTGAGCAAAAGTAAAGAAGAGCCTACTTTTCAGTATGTTATTGGCTTTGTGAAGATTGGACCCATACTGAAAGGGACATTGTTTAAATCGTGTTCATGTAATGCTGGTTATTTCTGTGAATTACTCACTATTGGAGACTATTTACGAAGTGTACAAGCACTGAATATGTTAAACTGATTTTAACAGTTCACTTCTGGATGAAGATAGCCATACAAATCAAAACAACTGACGCATATAAGCCAGTAGTTTTGACATGGAATTACATTACCTTCATGGTTTCCTTTCCTTTATTAATTTGTGTTTCTTATCGAGAGATTATCGCAAATAATAAGAAAGTATAAGGATTTTTTTCTTTCAAAAGGAAAAGACGCATAGATATTGCTTTGTACTACAATAGACATAAAAATAAGCGCAGCAAAAGCATGATCCGAATATGAGTAGTCCGAAGACAACAACACTTAATGGGTCTCGTCGAATGTCAGTACTTAAGAACAAACGACGCACTGGATCAACAGTTCGGCTCAGCGTTATTGTGACAAGCATTTGATTTTGCCTAAAATCAAATCGCGAACATCGCTTTAACGTAAAATAAGATAGAATTTTCCGAGGCGGTCATTGCAATTAAACAGAATCACTTTCATCTGATTACCAATAAGACACCCCAACCCGCAAAATAAACTGGATTTTTTGTTACTAAAAAAGTCTGTGGGGTTTTTGTTGTTGTTGTTGTTGTTGTTGTTGTTGTTGTTACTTTTTTTTTTTAGAAAATTGATAGAAAAAAGCAATTTTTTGATACCTTAACCTGAATTCAATAGAGATCGGTTATAATTGTCGATAAACAACGGTGATGAAAATTCCGTCTAAAGTTTCCTTTTGAACGAGTATTTATGTTGGAATGTTGATAGTCTTCTTGTAAACCTTATCTTTGATAAATCTCATTCGGACAGAATGGGTGACGCCGTCGGGGACCTCTAGATCGACAGTCCGACGCGCTACTTACTGTGCTATGACGGCGGCAATTATTAGACAAAGAAACCTATAAATTGTATAGGCCCAGGCTGTGTAAACATAAGTGAAGAAACCGGGCGTTAACGACCCGTGAATTTACTTATTAATCCACGTTTTCTTTCGTGAATGCCCGGATTTTTTCAATTATCGTATGGCGATAACGGCCCGAAACCGTTAATCTTATGCAATAATGGATTGATATCAAAATAAATGGGAATAATCTACACCAACAAACAAATGATTGTGTCATTTTTCTTAATCCTAACTGTACTTTTCTTGTTACTTATTATTGTGTCTCAATGAAAAAAGATTTTGTCTAATCACCGACCGTCGACATACATATAAATATTATTAGAGACAGATAGACTAACCCTTACGAATATATGACCAAGCAGTATTTCAAAACTTTGTCGAACGGGTAATGATAAGTGAGACATTATGTAATATAAGATTTGATCGTTTTGAATTTGTGAGCTTGTTTAAGAAAGGTCTACGCGTCTTTGAAATTTTTTCGGTAAGACTGTGACGATTGATGTGCCTTACCATACTATCCTGGTATTTTTTCGTCATGACTATAACGACATTCTTTCCGATTCTTAAGCTGCTCATCCTTTATAGGATAAACATAATTCATCCATTTGTAGGTGGAAAAATGATATATGTCGCACCTGGGAGTCGGAACCGGGAACATTCGGAACATCGCTCGGACTTTTTCGTAAACTGGAAAGTACCTCGGATGAAAGAGTAATAACTTTTGGTCATTTTTTCGGTAATTCAGCTTCTGGTGGTACTTTGGTTAATTCGCTTGAAGAATAGTTCATTCCTTTAATGTTTTCTGTGGAGATCATTCTGCCATATTATAATTTGAAAGCAAAACGCAGTAAAACGCTGCGTTTTGTTTTCAAATTATAATATGCCCAATTCTAACCTTACGTTGATTTATTTTTTTCTCAACGTCATCCTTAGTTATGCTTGTTACGTCATATAAACCCACGTGCGATATGACGCGCTTTCATGGTGCGCCCTTATTATTTCCGATGTCTATTCCGTAGAATCGCCGAGGGTTCCCGGGTGACCCGTTACCACACCATCGGAAGTCCGTCATAATTCGCTTACATGTTGGACCTTATTAATTTTTTTCGGGTTTATTAGGTAGTGGAAATGAAATAGTTCCGCAACGTTTCGGACATCATGACCCTTCATAATGTAAACCGATGTTTTCTAATGATATCATAGGGAAACCTCGGTTAACACTATGAAAGTTCGTGAATCCCAAAACGTTGCGGAACTGATATGGTATCACTACATAAGAGCCAGGTCAAATTATATTTTGTGTTCTTTTAAAATATGAAGACCTTGCCAATAGTTATATTCATAAATTTATTTGATACTTGTCGCACTTCGAAAGAAAAAAAAAGTATCGTGTCAAGAAAGTATGTCAATTATTTTTATCAAATGCAATGATTGTATACGCTTCAAGTGTTTCATAATGAAATATAAATCGAGGGCCACTATTTCTATATTGCTGTAAGACCCTTTATAGAATTACTTAATAATCAAAAAGTGCATTCCCTTCAAAAAGTCACCAGGGACCCGTTTAAGTTATCATCTTACGATAAAAAAAATTGCTTCTACAGTGGTGTAATATGTAAATAGTAACATTGAATTCTGTCATGCATCATCTCAATTGAATCGTCTTCTAAAGACGATTCCAATGAGATGTTACAAGGCAGAATCGAACAATGAATGAAAACACCAGGTACGTTTTGTGATTTTGATTTACGATTAATTTCTTTGTAAGTCGTTGTCCCGTATCATGTTCGGGTACAGGCGTTAACAAAATTCCATTTAGAATAATTTTAACCATGTTTAATAAGTTGTTATCATCAGATTGACTTTAATTTATAACTTTAATATCATAAAGATGCTATGTTGATAAAGGGTTATATTTGTCAAATGGTTTGGGGGAAAAGGAGGCTTGTTGATTTTAGAAAAAAGTCCTTGCATATAAGATATATTGATTCTCTCTTTATATTCACAAAATAATTACTCAATCCTTACAATTGTTTCTCTCGACATAGGATTTGATCTCCCAAACAATAAGGAAATGATTACTGTGGTAGTTTAGTTAGAAATCCTATAAAACACTTCTAATATCACAGTCTTATGTTAAATTATTACACTTAACCGATCGATTTTACCTTCATAAATATTATATGTTCATTTGTCCATTGGTTTCAATCTTTCAAATGTCGCAAGAAAGAGACTCTTAAGTTGTACAAATTTTCCAGGTGTTTAACTTTGCGATTTTGCATAGTGTCATTTGACCGTCTCTTTTTCGGATAATATCAACTTAAGATAGACGACCCGTAATAGTCCCGCAACGTTTCAGAGCTTATGACCTTTTACAATGTTAACCGAGATTTCATAATGAAACTCATTATGAAACCTCGGTTAACAATAAAACGTTGATGAACTATTACGGGTCCACTACCTTAAGTCAGACTTGTAATATCTTATTCACAGTTTCTGATATACAACGTTACTCCTCGAATATCTCTATAGAATTTGGGACTCTGTTGACCAAGAAAGTTACGCTTTTGGTCGCATGGACTGTGGTAGCAAAGACCAAAAGAGAAGTAGCTTACACTTCTACAAAGGATGTTGCTTCGACAAGCGGTAAGGCAGTTCTTAAGATATGGCGTGAAGAAAAATATCTTTTGAGCACACCGAACCGCTTGTTCTGGGTAGTTGATGAAAGTGTTGCCATAGGAGGCTTCATGGCCACAATCTGTAACATAAAGAAAGCATATTTGTTTTATTGTACTACTGAATGAAATTTTCCTCTTTCGCCAATCTTCCAAATACTGTAAAAGAAATTTGCTCAATAACATTTTCCAAGATAATCTGTAGAAATACGCAGTTAGATTCAGTGAAAAAAAGCTCCGCACATGCACATATATTAATGAAAAAAAAAACGTTCATAGAATCTTAATGTGAAACGTTTAAGTCAGCACCATCTCATGTTATATTGAGTTCCTTAAGAAAGTGAGCACTTTTTGCATTTCTCTTGATTTTTACAAAGTTGGAGGAAAACTATGGATTAAATTGAACACTATACTTTAGTTTAGACATTTTGAAATTATAAGTCAAATCAGATTTGGATCAATCATCGCATACTGCATACGAACAGGCAGAATTTAAATTGTTGAGATTGGACCTACTTACAGCTTTTTCTCTGATATTAGCTATGTATTGATGTTGCATTGTAACGTTTAAGAAGACATGCCAAGCAATTTCCAAACATAAGTTCTTATTCTTATGCAGACGTTACGTGTACGTCAGCGTTATACATTGCTACGTAAATAGGCCAATAACTTGTCGTTGAGTAGTGCTTTGGCGTTCAATGATATCTCGACTTGCTTTTCAAAGGCCTAACAAAATGATGACCTCAATATCTATCGGAACATGAATGCCTAATCAGTTTTAATGACGTTCTAAATCTGACAAGGTTCAATTTAGTTCACCGAGGTTTATTGGTAGTCAAACCACGCTGTAGTATCATGCGCATTTGTAATGAAAGTGAGATTTTATGCTTAGGAAATCCACGAAGATTTAACTGGATGCAATTTCAGACCAATTATTCGTCTAACGCGTTGTCCACATGCAAAATCAAATGTCTCAATTAAGCAGAAATGTTTGCTCACCGCGCGATGTTTGTTTTCAAATATCGTTTGCACATACTCCCAAGGGATAGTCATGCGACATTTCATGACGATAGATTGTAATTTTTCAGAGATATTTTGAATTCAAAAGTGCACACTTTCTTTCGGAACTAAGTATATTTACATAAGGACAAAAGTTCTGTTCGATTTAGTTTCGTTCAATAAAGCTTTTAGTTCCAAAGATAAGGTTTTGAAACTATTGCTTAGCAATATCGGCCCTCCCTTCAAAACATAGGGACTGTCTTCTCTGGCACTGGATCACAAATGATGTGGATTCATTCCCAACGACGTTATTGACGTTTTACCTCTTTAAAAGCTGCATAGGACATAGCAAAGACAGATTTTGAATGAGATCATCTCTGTATTGATGATTAAATAAGAAAACACTAAAAAAGTTGTTATAGAATCGGTTGCCTTTCCGAAACGTCATTTTCAATTTTGTAAACGTTTTGTGTTTTGCGGTTTTGTTGTTGGACCAGGAAATAAAGACGTTTCCGTCATTTTTGGATAAACGAAAGACGCATTTAATTAATTAGACGTTGTTTATGAAGCGTGGCAACGTCTTTCTTCAGGGTTCATCAGGCCGCGTTTTAAATTACGTTAGTCAGAAAATTTGAAACATCGTTTTGTTGACCTCTTTCATTTTTTTTAAGGAAAATGTATGCGCGATGGAATTAAGACGGATGCTGTGTACACATTTCTTGATTTTTGTTCATTTGATTTTGCCAACGCTTGGATTAGACCGATTCGTAATTTTACAATAATGAAACATTCATTCATGTTCTATTTATCATCAAATAGGTTTTGCCTTATTTGCATATTCGTGAAACCTGACAAGACCTTTGTCCATTAGTATATACCACATTTGAAGACATCAAACAACTAAATCCAATATTTGCGGTGTTCATTTTCTATAGATTTTTCGTAGCGATACAGTTAATAACATCGTGAAATTGACAAGGTAAATGATTTTGGAATGATCTTGGAATTAATTTGAATGAGCGAGTGGGGCGAGTTTTCAGTGAAATAAAGGGAAGTAATCCAATATCGCTAATTTTGTTCCAGATGAACAAAATTAACGATATTTATTACCTCCCTTTAATACGATATACCCGAATTTCTGTTTGTGTGTCTTCATAAACCGATCAGACACTTTTAAACCCACGCCAGCCAATTAAAATGTAGAAATATATGATCGACTTGAAATAAAAGTTTATCGTCTTAAACGAATTCGAAATGTTTTATAATGATTTTGAAGCGTTTATTATCGATTTGTGTAAGTGTTTTGAATGAATGAATGGAGCGCTGATTGAGTGAATTAAAAGAGAGATAATGAAATAGCACTAACTTTGTTCAAGATGAACAAACTTGGCGATATCTATTGCCCCCCTTTTAATAATATATATTCATACAAATTCTATGAATAGCTTCTTATTTCTTCAAGTACCTATCCGACGCTTTCGATTTCAATTATGTCAGTGAAATTGTGATTTTTTCTCGCTATGTTAAGTTTGAATGAAGTTGTTGATTTTATCTTTTTCAGTAAGTATGGTGCGATTTGAGTGATAGCTTGAAATTATTAAATAGAGCGATGCGCGACTGATTTGGAAAGTTTTTGATCGATTTGAATGTCAATTTCACGATGTTGTTTACTGTACTTTATGCATTAAACGAGTCATCTACGCAAGGATCAAAACGTGACTTTGTCGAGTTTTTATCTGTTGAAGGTAGTGGAACCGTAATAGTTCCGCAATATTTCGGAACTCATGATCAATCACGATGTTGACCGAGGTTCCCAAATGAAAATCATTAGGAAACCTTGGTTACATGTAACACTACAACAGTTTATTACTTCCGAAACGTAATGGAACTATTAGGTATCCACTACCTTAAGTTTACCGGTATAAGTCATTTTTTATGAAAACTGATTTGATATTTTTTTTATAATGTTTTGGGAAACCGAAGAATTTTAAGAAAAAAGTCGATTCAAGATATTCCGTGAAACTTGAAAGTCGTCTGTAATGCCGCCAAAACATGAATTACATGTAGTTTCACAGGAAGTAAATTTCTTTACGCTCTTCGTTCATTTTTATCGACCCATGTATTGTAAAAAACGACGTTATGTCCGCTCTCACGTCATTTGTTATATGAAAGAAGAGAGAAGAGAAAATGCTTAATTTTATGATTATTCTATTTGATGCAGATATTTACCTGAACGTTCATTGTGCGTTTTGGTTTGAAGCACGTATATTAATAATTCAGCAGGAAAGTAACGTAAAAGATATTTGTAATAATAATTATTTTCAGTCGTCAACAGGCTGGATGCAATAACACTATAACAGTCTTTGCATCGTTGCAAATTGACTATTCATATTAATAGATATCTCCTAAAAGCATCTATCCATATAAGCACATTTGTTAAGTAACAATAGATTAACCGGACCTTTATCCAATTGATAAAAAAAATTTAATGATCATTGCCACATGTTCAGAGAGACAAAACGTAGCAAATTATTTGCAAATTTTACCCCGATTTGAACGCAAGTGCACGGGTAAAGCAGAACTTACTTCCCATAATCTTTCGCGTTACTGTAATGCGTTCAAGATGAAGATGTTTCTGCAAAGCGTCTTTTTTAATCACATTTTGGAATTTAACAAATATAATAAAAATATCTATGAAAGCTTAATTCCTCTTGTTGATTTTCAATCAATCGTACACTGAAAACACAATTATCCTCTGATTATATTATTAATAGGATGTATTATTTGCTTATTATTTGAGAAATCTAGATACGTCACCAGCAACACAAGTCCGTTTCTGTCGTCTTTTGCCTGCGCTACATACACATTGTTCCATCTTGTTAAGGTCCTCCTTGGTACCACATTTTGGAGTTTCTATAAACAAAAAGAAGAGGGAAATTTCATAAGCTTTCAAAGTATGAGATAATTACAAATAAGGTAAGAGGGCTCTTTCTCTCTTGTCTGCTTTAGAATAATGAGAAAAAATTAGAAAGCCTTTCTACTGTTATGGTCTTAACTCATACAAGATCAGTCAATTATAAACAGAGGCAATGGGTTCTTATCAATGCTACCCGTTTTAACAGCCGAGAAGAATAGGGACTCATTCTGTAAAGCTCCAGTCCAAGTAACCGTGCATTTGCTTTCGATGAGGTTCGTTTCCACATCCATCTGATATGGGAGGAACATCTTGAACACTCGACCGATAGACCAGACAAATGCCTAAGAATTGACAAAACAAAGTGTTACCGATTGAGCTAATCATCATACGGCTTTAACGTTAGTTTCTGTAAACTAAATTTTCTGACTATATGGACTCAAAAGCAATAAGGTGGTCAGACACATACTTTGTACCGTGGATACCGTGAGATATGCGTACGCAGCATCGAGAAATTTGAAAATAATTGCGATAATTTTTCTAAAAATCTTTTTCGGGACGACATTTCTTTATTGATATACAAAGTTTACATTTGATAAAAATGTAATTAGATATTTTTTAAAAAATGTTATTATTTTGATAGTGAAATTATCCTGAATGCACAATTTCTGTCTCACTTTCGTGGGTAATGTATGATTATCCTGCTCATTAACAAGACCAGCTAAATTAAGCATTCAGAAAAACGGCATTGATAAAAGCAAAGTCGACAATTTACGAACCATTTCAATGCCCAGTGTGTATTTTAGGATTTAGAAAGCAGGGGGGGGGGGGGGGGGATTTTATTGAAAATCGGCAAAATTGCCTAAAAGATGGGAAATTTTACTCGTTCTCTACGTAAAAATATCCCTATCATTTTCAAAAATTTGGGGGGGCTTCTCAAAAGTATGTGTTAAAATGAGCAATCCCCCTCCTAGAATTGACACTGATGCCGCAATTTTTCTGTATCATTTGCTTTTTGTCTTATATCTGATAATAGTTGATCTTTATACAACTGATTCTTTATAGTCAAAGTACTAATTAGACTCCTTGATTATAATTCATGTATGAATAAAATGCTAAAAATTAACAAAAAATCTGGTTTTGTTATAGAAACTTTGACTCGACATCACATATGTGCGTGGGGCTTATTTCACTTTAAATTTTAAGTGGATAATGTACCGTTTTTAAATTCGACATGATGATACTGGTTAGTTTTAAACCATACTGGGCATGCGTTAACGGACAAAACCCGGCCGTTAACGGGAGAAAACGCGAATTAATCAGAAAATTCACACGCCGATAACGCCCGGCTTTCTTTTCACTTTAATTCCCTCGATCTGGTGCCTAAACAGCTTATAGATTTCAAATATACTTATCTTTTTCTAAAGTATTTGATGAATTCAATATTATAAATCAATGCATTTTGTTAATAATACGTCAAATGTTCGATTTGGACGAGTATACATATTAATGAGTAAAATGCATCTTACATGTTCATTGCTTACGTTTATTTAGAGCGTTACTTAGGAAGTTAATCTAATTCCCGCGTTAAGTTTTGTGACGTCATGAATTTACCAAGCAATTGCGGCAGTATAAACAAAAGTGACGGTGCAATGCATGACGCAAATAAGCCGGCATTTTTGTAGGCTTTTGACTCGTTTTAAGCGTTTATTTCGCAAAGTCCGCTGAATAAATACTTTAGCTTCGCACTCGTTCGTTAAACCATTTCTCGGTTTTCTGCAAATGTAAACGCCCCAATAACGCGAATTAACCCTATATGAGAACAAAGACAATCGGATACCTTTGAAAAAAAACATGTGATCGACTGAAAAATCGTTCATTTTACCCTGTTTACCAACCACCTTAGAAACATCTGCATTAACAGTGTATACGAGAAAAATGGGAAATTTTACTTAAACTGACAATAAATAAGATTATGTTTTTACCCTGAGATATTTCTATTTTACCCAAGTTAGACAATTTCGATGAAAAGAAATCTAACTCACAAATTCAAAACTCTTTAAATCATAAATTTTGTTCGAAAATGAACAATCGTTGGTACGGTAGAAAATATTTCTTTTTGGTATGACTAATTTGGCAAAGAATAACCCCAAAAGTCAGTACTAACTAAACTTTTTCATCGGAGCATATATCATATTTATAAGCTCCATGTCAAGGTGTTGTAGGTCTTGCTGTCCCTTTAACAAAATCAAAATCTCTTATGAATCGTCTTTCTTCCCACATATTTTTACCTTCACAGAATGGCATAATGTTGATCAAAATGTATCATTTCTAATGAGCCGACTGAATAAAAAACAACATCTGCGGTACATGCCGGGGCCAGAAATAAGTTGGCCCTAAGCTAGAAGTGTTTACCCTTAACTTCCATCTAATTCTTCCCTAAAATGTAAAGTTAATGTAGCAAAAATGGACCTATAGGCCGCACCGGCGTTTAAGCCACTTCCATGAAATGCGTCTACTTCTTAAGCGGATAATCCGCGGATCAATGTCAACGTGTCTGTTTGAGAATATAACATTCCGGAAATTGCTTTGATTAAAGCGCTACATTGTACTTTGAACTATCGCGATAACAATATGTGATACCTCGTGACATTTTTATACCACAACAATGTTTCATACCACAAGTTGAAGAGTTGTAATAGCATCGCTTCTTGGAATCGTCCCACATCGAGTCCAGGGTAGGACAAGATCGGTTATCGATTAAGTATCCGTTGACACAGCTAGCATACACATTACAGCCGAGGCAGGATTGGTAATTACCATCAATAAAATATGAACAGTCTTTCACACAATCTAAAAAATGGTAGTTCATATAAATTAAGACCTATCTTATGCTTGTAGACAATATCGATTAACATCGGTCTCCACAGACGTTGAACCTGCCTTTAACCTCTTTTTTTTTGCTTTCTACTTAATTATCATTGCAAAACTTCAGCTAGACTGGTTAAAATTTCTCAGAAATTAGCTACGCATTCATAGTTTCTGTTCACAGTCGATGAATATTTCTAGATCAATTTGTGGTTGTCCCTTCTGCTCAATGTCCGTCAATCTATGTTTGATTGCATACCGTATATGGAATAATATTGATATGCCTAATAAAGACTTTTACATTGAAAGTACTGTGTTGTAGATTATCAAATCTTATACTTAGCATTCTTTCTTTTTATACATTTTAAAGCACATCTTTGAAGGTTTATAAGAGATAGCTATATTACGAATATTCTCATGTTGAGTAACATCGGACTTGTCGAACAAATAAGCTAATTTTCAAAGTTAGTCTTCTTCTGAATCAAATGCTCTACAACCTGAAAATGCGGCGAGGGATTATCAGCTCATAGAATTCTAACAAAATAGCTAAAATCATGACTGTTGGGCCACCAGGGCCAGAGCAACAGGAGGTAGAGAACTGGGATCGAATAAGAAATCTTGACAAATTCTTCTTTTTCTGAACCAGAAGTCCTGCAGCCTTGAAATTTGGCAAGGATCATCAGCTCATATACCTTTGATAAAATAGCTGAAATAATGAATGTTGGACTAACAACGGCAGAGCACTTGGGGTGGGGGGGGGGGGGGGGGGTTCTCGGATCAATTTAGAACTCTATCAAATATTCTTTTCTGATTATATGGAGCTCTACAGGTTTGAAATTTGGCATGGTGATGGTGTCAAGCCTGTGTGGCGTTAAACTTTTTTAAACATGTTCAACATGACGTCAATTGTAGGTAATAATGGCGCCAGGTCTTTTTCTTGAATTAAGAATTCATTATGTCTCCTGTCAAAAAGAAAAGATGTTTCTCTGTATTAATCACTCTTTTATTCTTCTACAGGTGCAAGTCAATGGCTGTATATCATACCATTTTGAAAGTTATCCAAAAAAAAAAAGGCCAAATAGTCTCGGATCGGACAATTGTGACAGGCATTTCTGATTAGTCTCGAGAGGGATGCAATTTCTAAAGATTGTCAGCCATTCTTAAAAAGCAACAATGTTGTGTAAAGTTAATTCTAGTTTGCTGAAACTACAAACATATTATGTAATAGTGAACCTACATATTTCAATATCAATTAGATACTTGTAGCACAAACGGTGTTTGATCTCAACACATTCACACGTGCGCTATAGACTTTAATAGTCTCTAGAAAAGACACGTCTGCTACAATTGCCTGATCCATGTCTATTTGGCCCTTTCGTTTGGGTACTTTTCAAGACTACAAGGTATAAGGCTTTCACCAGCATATAGTGTACAAAAGAATTTAAGAGAATCCTCAAAGGAGAGAACTAGCCAATCCATTTGCCAGGAGACATGATGAGTGTTATTGGTAATTCAAGCAAAAAAAAACCATGACGTCGTTATTGCCTGAATTTGACGCCATGATAAAAGGTTTGACGTCATACGGGATTCACACTATCAGAGGCACTAACACAAATTATATATCGATCAAAATGTTATTTTGTCTACATAAAAGATGAATATTTACGCAAGTGACAGGACAATGTCTATTCGAGGAGGGGGGATGGCATATTTCAGCACATACTTTTGAAACATACCCCCCCCCCCTGTTTATGAAGGTTATGGGGGATTCGTTTACATTAAGAAGAGAATTAGTTCACATCTTTTTTCGAACGTTGACGATTTCAACGAATCCCCCTAATTTTCGAGTCCTAGAATAGGCACTGCAGGGTGGCGATCAGGGACAGAGCACCGGGGGTGGGGGTGGGTAGGAGTCTGATAAAATTTGTCATCCTCAAAATTATTCTTCTCTTTCTTAACCATGTCCCCAACAGCCTTTATATATATATATATATATATATATATATATATATATATATATATATATATATATATATATATATATATATATATATATATATATATATATATATATATATATATATAAATAACATGAATCATCAGTCCATTGCCCTTTATGTAAATAGCTTAAATCATGACTCTTGGGCCGTCAGGTGTAGTGCAACAGGAAGAGTGGGTAGTACTCTTTATCTTAACCAGAATTGCACCAGACGGTTTATTTTGAATAAATTATAAGATTATAGATCTTTAAGAAAGCTGATTAATTCATCAGTCTTGGGCAATCGGGGGGCACAGCATAGGGGATTCGATTGGACCATATGGCTATATGTATAAAAAAAAATCAAATTCTTCTTTTGAACCAGGGGGCTATCAGTCTTTGTATCTAGTTAATTCATCAATTCTTATACCTTAATGGAAATAAATATAATCATGGCCGTTGGGCTACAAGGGACAGGGCATAAAAGGGAGGGTGTTGGTCATTGGGCTATGTCTTAAAATTTCGTTGTCCAAATCCAAATCCGAAAGCCTTTATATTTGTCAGGATAAACCGTTCATATATACCGTCCTCTGGTTACCTCTTATAATTTTTTAATGGATAGTAAAATAAAAAGAAAGACGCTATTAGTAGAATTATTGATTAAAAATCTCAAGAGTTGATGGTCTCACGCTTTGTTAAGGTTTACATGTACGTAAGTAAATTCATGAAAAAGCTGGTTCATTAAAATACTTACAAGGGTTAGCTAAGTACGAGGTCCTTGAAAGACACAGACTAACGCCGAATGCTAATACTAATACTGATATCATTCGGGACAATTCCATATTCACAGGATCTCTATCTACAATTGAATAAAATACGATTATCAAAGGAGTTTCGGAACACCCAAAGGTTCTTAAGGTAGTGGACCCGTAATAGTTTTGCAACATTTCGAACCACATATTCCTTCACAATGTTAACCAAGGTTTCCTAATGAAAATCAAAGGTTTTTTATATCAGGATTTGTAATGAGCAGAGAACAATTTTGTAAACTTATCAGAGGTTGATATGTAGTAAGAAGGGTGCTTTCTTGATAAGAAAAATTGGAAAAGCATGTGCAGCTCACATACACCAAGAATGTATGTGTACAACCCGCTGTTTCAAGAATGCCATTTTTAGAATTGCATGTCAGAAAGGTAGAAAAATAATAAATTATCAGAACAATTTAGTTGTATCACCTCGGTCAATATCCATTTTTATGAGTGTCTCCCATATATGGCTTGATTATTGTTAACCTTTGAGGGATAGAAGCTAGAAAATTTTTTTGTAGTCAACTGTACTAGGGGTGTGAGAAGAAGAAGAATGCCATGGCCAATGTTCGCAAAACGCCACGTAATTTATGACAGAAGATCAATTCAAAGTAGTCTTTAAATCAATTCGACAAAGCTCAACAACTTTTTGTAGTATGTAAACTATTACCAACTACTCGTTTTACTCAAATTTGCAAATGGATCAATGATAAATCGTCATTTGTGCCATGTTAAGTAAAACCTAATATTCATACTTACATTTATTTTATAATCCAAAATGTGTCTTCTGTGAGATATGAAGAGATTTGTGTTAGAAGCTGGAAAGAGTGTGCAAATGGTATTGTACAATTAGCGGGTCGCTTGTTCCGCACTTTAACCTCCGTCACGACAAACCACCCAAATGTTTTAGAGGATATCAAATGAATGGTCATCGAATACCGAATTTTATTTAACGCGTCATACATAAACAGATAAAAACGAGGCTAATCCGAGTTTTTATCTGTTTTAGATGACGAGTTTAATAAATTTGATATTTTATGAACACAAGTTTGATATTCTATTTATAAAATGGCCAGAATTTTCGCGAAAAATCGTCAATTCTTTTAAATACAACATTTTAATTTTCCGCGAAAATTATAACGCCACTTGAAACTGACGTCACTATATGAACATTATGGAGTCATTTTCGCGGTTACAAAATAGCGTTGCTATTCGCTCTGAGCTCATTTGTATATTTTTTCCACTAGTGTAATATCACCCGTGAAATATCACGTTTTAATCATCCATTCAAGAGCATGATTGAAGCAAAATGGCGTAAAACGTCTGGTTTCAACAGTTATCTCTAAACAGTGTTTCGATCTGTTAATTATAAAGAGGATCCGTGCAAGTAACATTCATCATTATATCACGATATGTTTAATTTTACGTTATATTCAATTTTTGTTTGCTCTCTTAATTAATATATTTTACCGTTTTTCCAGTTTCATAAGAATATTTTTGATAAAAATGGAAGTGTTACTTATTCAAAGGAAATAACTATTCGCAGGCAAATCTACCTTCCGCGTTTACGAATTAACCCTTAAAACTGTTGTTATTTTCTACATGAAAATACCATTGATATATTTTTCCAATTATTTTTAATTTCAAAAAAGAAAACAAACAGAAATTGGTTTTTCAAAAAGGAAAACAGATGATTGACAACGCCTTTCCACTTTCAAAGAAAATGTTGTATTCGAGTTTATCCCTTCAATTTCTTTTATTGATACGTTTCTTCATCCCTCTATATGTTAGTTAAATGGTTCAAACGAAACTCATGGCTGATCTTTTGTTTCCTTTTTCTAACACTTATTTCATTTATATCCACAATTACGATAAACAGATATGCTATGAAAAATATTTCACCTGAATGAGTGATAAGGCGTTAAAAAACAAATCCGCGGTCTAATAACGTATTCGAGTAGGAAATATTTTTCATATCAGACACGACCAGTTGATTACTCTATTTATTACATTCTCTACAACTCTATCTTAATTCATGAAAACAAAATGTATTTTGCCATTTTGTAGCGTCTACGGCCCTTGGAAATTTCGCGTATTAATACATACACATTTTTATTTTTCATAATTTCGTCGGCGTCTTGGGTAACGCTTTAAAATTTGAGCATATATATATACATAAGAGCAAAAGATCCATTCTTTGGGCGTAAGGCAATTTTAAGACGAGAAATGATTATAATTTGGGCCAATGGTAAACTGCTTTGATTTATAAAAGACATTTTCGTCAACGAAACATTGGAACACCCTCTTGAAATCGACTTGGTACCGAGAAGTGCTGAGATAAGCTGAATGTGGTGTCCGTGGTCTATCGGGTAGAGCGTCGGCCTATTCACCCAAAGGTCCCGAGTTCGATTCCTGGGAGCGGCTATCGATCTTGGTTCCTTCATTGGCACAAACATTCGGCGCGAGTACTGGTGAATTTTCAAGGAATCAGAATCGAGAGGGATATATATTAGTTTTAAGAACTTGTTTCCCAATCGATGTAAATTAATAGATTTAAACCAAGAGCTGAAATGGACATAATGAAAGAATTATGCGGTCTGTGATCATTCAATCCCATGAGATGACCATTTAAATAAGCTTAGAATCGGATTGGATCGATTATTTGTCGCTATAACTGTAATGTCAACGGATTTGCTTTTGGAAAACAACCCAAGGTCGCAGAAAACAGTCGGATAAGGATAGTTATTGTTTTAGAACGATTTCAGGATATTTCCTCCATTTTATTACTGTTAAAGATTGCTTTGTTAAGTTTCTGTTAACGTAGTTCATGTTGAGATATAAATTATCTCGAAATGACTCATAAGCTTCAGAGGCTGATCCAAAAGGCAGGGAGGGTGGTCAATCAACACCCCCATATGTAGCATAATATTTTCATTTCCGCGTGGATATTTTATTAAAATTGTACAATAACGAGATACCCAAATTAATAAGTTTGAAGCCCTATGTAGACATCCAGAATCTGAGAGTTCTGAGAGTTTCGATGTATTATCTTAGCAAGGGGCTAACCTGCTTGACAAAACGTAGTTCCTCCATTGAAACTGAAAAGTGTTATCGTCACTAGTGACGATATCCAAATTTGTTAATCTGAGCCATCTTCAGATTTCACTAATTAAATGAGACTACATAGTGTATAGAGATATTTAATATAAAATCGATTAGAACGAAAGGTTAAGCATATAAAGTTCCTTTCAATTCGGGTATTTAATGGAACGTTTAGTTACCATACAATAGGCGTAGATTGTGTAAATGTATGTTGAAGCAATGAGATGGCAAAAGGACCACAGGAGGAATAATCTACTGACGGTGTTGTGGTTAGAAAGGGGGTGTTATAAGTAGCTTTTGGTAACCTTTTTTCCTTAGAAACTGCAATCAATCTGGAAATTTCTATATTAATTTCACCCAGTGAAACTTAACAAGTGTAAACTTTTGTCTCGTATTATATTTTCAAGATTACATCTGAATTCAAAATTTTCATTAAAAAAGCAAAACCTAAATTGTTGGAAATACCTCATGGAAACGCTTCTTAATCAGACAGAGCTTTTCATAAGTGATTTTAAGTATAGAAATTTCGTTGAGGTTTATCCCCCGTTTAAAAGCGACAATTACCTTATTTTCAGGTATTTGGTGTATTAGAATCAATGAGAATATCAGAATCCTTGTGTGATTTTCCAAATTAACTAGTCTTTGCGAAAACCATAATGTATGGTGACCACCGTTTCGGTATGATTCTTGCTCGGTCATAAAAATGTAATCAGGTAAAGGGCTCATTGTATATCATGTCGGATTTCTTCCGACGTTGAAACCGTTTTACAACGGGACTATGTTGCGTCTTGCGTAGAATTCGTAGTCGAAGCCTAAAATTCGTCTTCTATGCGTAGTTTTAGCTATCTATAATTGATATTCAAATTCAAACTGAGAAATCAATTACCATGGGTCGAGGTATGGCTGATTATTATCAAATCGGGGGTGCTTCGAACGATGTCACGATGTTATAAACGCACTCCAATCATAGTCAAATGAGGTTTCGATCGACAGCGACATATTCTATGAAGGAACAGACTTCATATATATCGTTCACCCCTCGTATATACGTTTTTTTTTATGGTTTGCATATTAACTTCTTCCCCATCTTCTATCCAAAACTTGTAAACCAATAGGTGTATTTAAACTGAAATTGGATGCTAAGATCCCAGGGTGACCCTTTGCGTAAATTGTCTCTAAAATCTGATTTGCAGATAATAGAGGGCTTTGTATAGCGGGGCTTGTCGGACGAAACCAGAAAATAAGTTTCTTAATCTAATAAAAATATTCGAGTTTTTTTTCAGAGTACATCGAGTTGCATGTAAGATAAGTACCAACTACAAACTATTGCAAACGTAGTGAAGACTATTTATATATTCTGTAACTTATAAATACAGACATAAGTATAGGTAGATGTTGTGCGATGAGCCGTAAAATCTATATTGGTGTATATACTGAGAGACTGTAAAAACGCAACGAAGTAAATTTGAAATTTGAGCACGAAAAAGTAAATTTGTTTTAATTTAATGATTAAAAATAGACATTTCAAACTCACTCACTTTGCAAAGACTGTGTACTCCGAATCGAGTACGTCAGAAGGGAAATTATTTCTTTGAATTGGAAAGTCGTTAACCTCGGTAAGACTAAAAAATATTGATTTATTCCATCAATATTTGAACATATGTAAGGTAAGTTCCTGCCAATACGGAGCTTCAGAAGAATTTACGTGTTAAAATGACGTAATTATCATGCCGTAAACACGCTCAAAATGTCATATCAGTTCTAAACGACAATTCTGCTAAAGGTTAAAAAGCTGTTACAGGCTTTGTTTGACAAAACTGCTTTCACATGAGCAACGTTTGTGGTTCTACGAAAGAAACGGAAGACATGTTGGTGACGTCATTTCTGGTCCAGGATACGACGTTTTAATGTGTTTGGACAAACCAAACCGTGCTAAAACTCAGTATTGATGATTTGTTTGACCTATTGGTTCATTAAACTTAACTTTTAAATTTGTTTGGCTTTTGTTGCATTTGAAAAGAAAATATCGTCCCAACAGTAGGGCCATAGAGCAAGTTCAAGTTTCGGGGGTATGTTTAAAATTGTCACCGTATTGGGAATACAAGAGAATAGTTCAAAATGACATTGAAGTTGGATTAAAGGTACCTTGTTAAGGTAACAAAATAAATTTATTTTAGTCAGAGACTGTTCACTTATATTTGTATTTTAGTGACGTTTTTAAGTATTGCGTTTTTAAAGTCGCTCAGTATAGTTTCCTGAGCCCAGTCTTGAAAATACACCTATAGAGGTCAATGCAATGATATTGTGTTTGTGTATTCTCTGTTTTTATTCAAATAGAAGGGCATGGCTTAGCCCTGGCGTAATAAGGGGCTGGTTTACTTTACAATATTTTGTTGTTGTTTTTTCAAAAAGTAGCCTTCCATTGTCGTTAACGCGTGTAAATAAGGGTATCTTAAAACCAAAAGGATACATGTGCAAAAGTGAATAAAATCATTGTTGTGTTACCAAATCCTCGTTTCTTCAGCTTACGAGGGTTTTGTTGCCAACCTTAGGCTCAGCCCTGCCAGTGCAGTAATCTTGGATTATGATCGGCCCATTTCATTGGTACACTCACTGGGATCAAAATTATTCTTTCTCTCACACTCAGCCAGCTCTCCATTCATTCATTCATTCTATACACTCTCTTAAATCGATTAAAAACGCTTCAAAATCATTATAGCCTATTTTGTGCTACGGTTCTCACATTTGAAGGTACATGTATGTAAATCAAATAGAAAAAGTCCAAATTAGGTTCTTCAAAAGAATTTGTTGCTTATCTAAAATCACAAGTGACTTTTTTGCTTAGGTGAATGCGGAAGATTACCGCTTTGCACTACATATATTCCTAATTGTATAAAATATCCGGTACATTTAATTCGTATTGATAATCGACGTTATCCGAAACAGAGCTATTATCAATTAGATGAATCTGGAAGAAAGACGTGGGCTACTTATATCAAACAGCTTTTACTTTACTATTGATTTAGCTATGCTTGGATAACTCATAATATTGGAAATGAAAATGAATTCTTAAAGATTTTTAAGCAGCGAATAATAGATTGTTTCGCACAAAATGGTATTTTAACGTTATCGATTCATCAAAAGATTTTCATTTTCGAAATTTTAAAAATTAGCTTAAGCCTGAATTGTTTCCAAATACGGATTTGTATTTTATTCTGAAAAAGACACTGTCATCTTTTAGATGTTCCTCTCACGACTTGATGATTGAGAGAGGAAGGCATCTATCCATTGACAGGCACTTGCTATATTGTACAATTTGTGAAATCCAAAATATATATGTTGTCGAAGATGAGTATCATTTCTTTTTCCAATACAAAAGCTGAGTGCCTTAGAAAAAGATTCTTTGAACAACGTTGGCTAACTTATAGAATTGTTGATAAATTTTACTCTATTTAAGAATGTGATAATAGAACTACGATACTTAAGGTAGCGATGTATCTGTATAGCGCATTTCAATTACGAAATGAAATTCTTCAAGAATTTACCTAGATTATATTGGTTTTTATGCCCCAGTATCGAGAGATCGGGGGCATATTGTTTTACTCATGTCCGTCTGTCTGTCCGTCCGTCTGTCCGAAAACTTAACCCGAAAACTTAACCTTTGCCTTATCGAGAGATCGCTGTTACGGGGGCATTCGTGTTTCACAAACACGTCTTGTTTTTTTTTTTTTTTTTTTTTTTTTTTTTGTTTTTAAAAATAATTAAAACTTTGGATTAGCCAAAGACCAATGCCATCATCAGCTTTCGTTATACATATATATCTATTTGTCAGTCAAATAATAAATTTCCTCTTAATCTGAAGTTTTCCTTCACGAATGTTAACATTACTATGTCATTGTAATGTCACAGTAATAATTGTGTTGTCACCCCCTTTTGCATTTTGAACTATAATGCATGTTGTGTTATGGGCCGGTGGCCTAAAATGTACGAATAAAATGTCTGTCTGTTAATGTTCAAACATATAACATTTTAATTGACGTCATTAAGACGTCACTTAACGCACGTTTCAGTTGGCTTTCTGTCCTCAGAGCTTATAAAAAATGGTCTGTAACGTACAAAATGTTGTAAGTGTGATAAAAAGAATATGTTACTGCATTTTATTTGAGAAAGGCTCTAGGCTTACTTAATAACAATTCAATTCTGGACTTTATCAAGATCAGCTTGTCTCGAATTAAATCTCATGACAGATCCTATATATCCCTGGGAAAAAATCCTTATATTAAAGCGTCTGCCTGTATCAATCATTGTTTTTACTTTACTTTTCCTAATATCGCTGTGCGTCGTGCGTCGTCCGTCAATCTTAAAAAGTTCATCTTCTCCTGAACCATTAAGACGATTTCAATGAAACTTTGCCAGAATGTTCCTTGGGTGACCCTTTTTAAAAATTGTTCGCGAAATTCTGATAGGCCCAAAATATGGACATGGTAGGGCGGGGCATTTTTTTTCAATTTGAACGTCATCTCCCCGTGATCAGTTAATTGGTTGCCTAGTTGACTACTCTGTTAAATAACTGATTGATTAATTGTTTACTTAATTTAGATACATTCATTTGATCATTGTCTCATTGTTTCGAAACTTTCTTATACACATGGTGCTGGGTTTTCGTTGTTGTTGTTGTTGATTTCTTCTCCTTCTTCTAAGTTCTTAATCCCAACGCCAATATTATTTATAGGATCACAATAATAGCATAAAAATAGTTAAAGATTTATCTGTCCTTTATTTCGTCTTTGAAGGACAGATATTCTTCTCGAAAATATCGTTCAGAAGGTCTGCTCTCATTTGGCTGCGCCACCTTCTCTCATTTATTTCGGAGAAGGAAGCAGACAGATGAGGGGGGAATTTGGATGAATTATTTGGTCTTTGTTTTATAGTTTAATGAATAAACCGCTTTTGGAATGAATGAATATCCACAATTTAACCAAGAGCTATCAATTCTAATATGAATTTAAAAATCCAGTGTATGTAAATAAACATCGAATTGTCACTCGTATATATGTTTGTAATGTTTATTGTATTTATGCATTTGGGCCGGAGGCCAAGTACTGAATAAAATATTTGACTTTTTGACTTTGACTAGGGCGATTTCAATGTTAGTTTTACAGAATGTTTCTTGGTTGACCCTCTTAAAAAATGTTTGTGATTTTCTGATTTGTCCATAAATATTGGATTGGCTAGGCAGGGCATATTTTTTGCCCGAAATCTCTGAACATCACCTCCTGAACGACTGGGCCGATTCCAATGTAACTTTACCAGAATGTACTTTGGGTGACCCTTTTTAAATGATGTCCACGAAATTTTGATTGGCGAATGAATATGGGCGTTGCAGGGCGGGGCTAATTTTGTGCCTGGAGTCTTTGAACGACATCTTCTCTTGCTACGCTGATTTCAATGAAAACTTTCCAGAATGTTCCTTGGGTGACCCTATTAAAATGTTTGCGAAATTCTGGTTGGCCAATGAATATGGGCGTGACCGTACGGGGCTTATTTTGATCTTGAAATCTTTGAACGTCAATCCGCCCTGAATAACTGAGCCGATTTCAATGAAACTTTACCAGAATGTTCCTTGGGCAATTCTCTACAAAAATTATTCGCCAAATTCTGATTTGCCTATGAATATGACCATGGTAGGGTGGGCCTTGTCTTTGGCCCGATATCTAAATACATCTTCTCCTCAATAACCAAGGGGTTGGCAGGGTCTATTATCACTTTGAATTCTTGGGATGATATCTCCTCTTCAACATATAGGCAAATGTGGAAGAAACTTTGGTTAAGATCCACCGGACCAATTAAATTCAAGTGAGCGGTTTAGCGCTATTCTATTCCCCTTGTTTATTAGAGCTTCTTGTAAATTTGGAGTTTTCTGTGAGTGTGTATCAAATTCTTTTTTCAACACCCTTGAGCCGGCATCGACGTTTTCCCTTTATCTGATAATCAGACTGCTAATTTCTATATAAGGTTTTCAATGGGAAATTACAGTTTTTAATAGAAATCAGAGCATTGTTTTACTAAAACGATGGGTAATTGTTGGCCAATTCCAGTCTCTTTTGCGTTGTCTTTAATCTTGTTTGAAAATAACATATTTCTTTGTGATCTTTACATTTGCTTAACTCAAGTTGGGTCGATTGGTCCGTCCGTGCATTTATTGATGATTTATATGATGATATTGTAAGTAATATTAATTTTGCTTCTAAAAACTGCTTGCCACATACGAAGTATCGTTATTTTTTAAAGTCTTATTGGTCTGCCGGACTTAAACAGTACCATGCGTTAATGAGACAAAAACGCAGGGCATGGGTTGAGTCGGGTAGACCTAGGGGTTTTCAATTTCATTCCTATAAGGAATACAAAGATACTAAAAGAATGTTTCGAAAACATCATAGAGTATGTTCAACACAGTTTTTACAGAAAACTAATGAAGAAATTGACAATGCATGATCCATTGACAGTCCATTGTTTTGGCGTCTGTTTAATGTGAAACGGAACAGTTCTCAACAAAGTAATAGTAGTAACGGTATTAAATTTAATGGATCTCTTTTTCGTGATTCAGAGCGTATTTGTAAAGAATGGGGACGTCATTTTGAAACCCTTTATTCTGATACCGATTCTCTAAATTATGATCAAAGCCATTTTGATACTGTAAGTAATTATGTAAACCATTTGAAAATGGACAAAGTTAAGCCTAATTATGATCACATTCTGTCAGATGAATTAGAGGCTTCTTTGGCTTTGATGAAACCTGGCAAAATGTGTGGATATGATAAGGTATATACAGAGCAACTCAAATATGGGGGTGAAACACTTTTGTACTATTTAACTGTTTTGTTCAATCTCATGTATAGTGAGTCATATGTTCCACAGTCTATGAAATATGGTATTGTTTTAACTTTGTATAAGGGTGGTGGTAAACCCAAATGTGACCCTAGTAGCTATAGGGCTATAACATTATCGTCATCAATTTTAAAGTTATATGAGCACGTTATATTAAAACGTCTTCAAAAAAGTGTTCAAATCCCTTTACACCCTCTACAAGGAGGTTTTCAAGCTCAAATGGGTAATTCTATGACGTCATTCATACTTAGTGAAAGTATTTCGTTTTGCAAAGAGATGGAGAGTAAATTGTACGTTTGTTTTCTGGACGCCCGACAAGCATTCGATAGGGTGTTGCATGAAGGGTTGTTCTACAAATTGCATAATGAATTTGGTGTTAACACCACACTATTGAATGCTATTATAGCCCTTCACGAAAATATGCAAAGCTAAGTATTCTTTAATGGTTTTAATTCGACATGGTTCCGCATTAAACAGGGAACCAGACAGGGATGTGTTCTATCACCCTTTTTGTACCTATTATATATTAATTCACTGATTGAATTATTGGTAAAATCTAAATTAGGATTTCAAATAGAGGGTAAGTCTTTTTGTTCACCGTCGTTCGCGGACGATATGGCACTTTTATCCTTGTCGTGTAATTCTCTTCAGTCGATGATTGATTTGTGTTATCAGTACTCTTGGAAATAGAGATTTCAATACAATTCCTCAAAATGTGCGGTTGTAACATTCAATGAATCAAAACTTTCTTTTAAAAATCGATCAAAATCATGGTGCATCGGTCAAGACCAAATCGAAGAAATTGATTGTTATACACATTTTGCTATTTACTACCACAAATATAACAAGCCTTCTTACTCTGTAAAACTGATAGATAGAAAATTAAGGGGTACATTTTATGGGTTAATCAAAGATGGTTTGCATAAAAATGGACTGAATCCACTGACTGGTCTTCAAATATACGAGTCTATAGTTATACCAAAAGCCCTTTTTGGGTGTGAACTTTTACCGCTTCTTTCCGAACGTGATAGTCTGTCGTTGGAAAGGTCACATCGATTATGTTTAAAGCAAATTCAAGGCTTAAATCTAAGATCAAGGACAGATGTTGTTCTTGGTCTTATAAAGTCTCTTCCGATAGAATCACAAATTCATAAGAGAAAACTTGCCTTTCTTGGACAGCTTTGTCGATTGGAAAGAAGCTGTGCTGTTACAGAAATGTTTTTACTCCGTATGTGTGCCTATTTATCAAGTTTGTCTAGGGTCGGGTTTATTCCCGATATTGTTGTTTTATTGCAAAAATATGATTTTCCCCATATTTTATCTGATTACTGTTCGTCTATTTCATTTCCAGGAAAAAATTATGTGGAAGAAATTGTTTTGTGAAAAAATATCTAACCATTTCATTAATGAATGGGATTCTAGAACTTCAACTGATCAGTTTGAATTTTTTAAGCAAATTCAAGGACAGTTTAATACAAATTCTATTTGGCATTATGCTTCTAGTCATCCAAATTTATTAAAAGCATGTTTTTCGGTCGCACAATTGATTGTCTTCCTGACACACTTTGAGCAGAAATGCTCACGTTGTGGAGCGAATGACATTCAGGTGAGCCTAACTGAGCATATCTTAACTGAATGTGTAAGGGTTTATGACTGCTCAGTGCATTTCCTACAAAAAAAATAGGTCTTTATTCCCTACAGATGTTACGCAATCTCTTCTGTCAATGAATTCAAAAGATTATATACATGCCCTGTTTGGAATTAACTTACAGTTTTATCTTGTTCTAGGAGACAATTTTAGGTCATTCTACTACACTGTTATATTGTTTTTGCATAGAGCGTGGTTGGATTATAGAAAACCAATATGATATATTCAATCTTAGATTGTCAGCCAAATTGGTTTAATTCAGCTCACATAAGCTGTAGTTATGATCATTGTGGTCGACGATTTATACTGTCTTTGGAAACATCATAAATAATCGATAAGTCATTGGTCGATGCTTTTCATTTCGTTTCGGTTAAGCTTTGGCGAAATAATGACACACTAATTAATTTATTTGCATTGAAATAAATGGTGACCATAACATCGCACAAACAGTCTTGATGCGCTGTATTGTGTTATGTAATGGTAGCCTAAAGTATTACTGAAACCTATTATTGGAGGAGCTTGCTGCTTTGACTCGTGGATCGAAAACAAATGTTCTGGATTCGCGTGTCAAATAGCGTGTTTTGATAGATAAATATATCTCACTATACAAAACTGTAAGTTTTATCGCATCTTCATGTATGCTTTTTCCTTATCACCTAGTCTTTCTTCTATCGTTTTGTCTTTATTCTTTTATACACTCTATACGTTCAAATGTTTTTCACATTTCACAACTTTGTTATAAATTTGATGTATATTTGTTCTAACTTACAATCTTCATATATGGAGGAAATAAAGAATATATATAGCAGCTAAGTTTAAAGCAGGAATGTACATAATACGGGGTATAGTTCATTGACTTTGGCAGCTTAATACACCCTTAGATGAAAAGATCCCGTCTTCTCATTTTCTAAGCACTTATGGTCGTAATTTGATTCAGACTTCATAGAAAGATTTAATATCAATCATAGATCTTATCATACACCCTATGGGGATTATACTGGAACCAGATTGTCCGTCCGTCCTCCTGTCCGTCTGTCTGTCTGTTTGTCCGTCCGTCCGTCCGTCCGCCCGTAGACATAATTTTGTGTCCTCTTCTCCTCCCACAGTTTTGGACCACTTTTGCTGAAATTTTATCAAGTCGTTTCCTATCATATGAAGTTGTTCACCTGCAATTTTCATCATGATCCAGTCATTAGTTTGAGAGTTATGACACTTTGAACTTTTAAAGGAGGGGGAGGACATAATTTTGTGTCCTCTTCTTATCCCACAGTTTTGGACCAATTTTGCTGAAATTTTATCAGGTTGTTTCCCATCACATGAAGTTGTGCACCTGTAATTTTCATCCTAATCCAGTCATTAGTTTCAGAGTTATGTCACTTTGAACTTTTTAAGGAGGGGGGGGGAGTAGTCAAAATTTAAAATTGCAAAACTTTTAAAAAGGGGGTCATAAAATGCCCCTTCAAATTCCACTCCTTCATAGAAAAGCCCTTGTGGTGGTGTGGCGGTATTCTCGTCAGCCCTTGGGGCGTCAGCTCTAGTTCCTATTTGTTTTTGTCCCCTTGACATTTTGTTGGTGTTTGATTTAAAAAAAGTCAATATGCCAGTCCTTTGGTTCCTGCATTTTTTTTCCAGCATTTATAGGTATAGGTAAAGGATCATTGACTTTTGACAAGTTAAATGTATTTAGATGAAATATCTTGTAAACTCAATTTCTCAGCTACTGATATAGATACTTTAATTTAAATGAATAGAAATTGTCAGTATTTGTCATTGCATCCCCTATTTTTCTTACTTTTACTGGACTTCCAAATTTACCAATCGGCTTATTTTTTCATCAAATAAAGCTAGGTCATTCATTTTTGTTGCGTCATACATTCTTCAATTCAATAGAGATAAAAAAAAAAGTAGGGGGAGCGAATTTAATCACCATCGGATTCCTGTAATTAGTTTGTCATTCGGCGAGACATATCAGTTAAGAATGTTCTGTGGACAAAACCTCCTGGTTGCCGATAGTGGATTTCGTAAAATTTTCAGTTAGATTTTTTACTGCCAATATGCCTCCCTGTAGGTATTTTATATTTGTAGAAAAAAAACAGTCATCTACAACAGTATATTCAGCCGCGCAGTGGTAGCGGGTCGGACTGTCATTCAGAAGGTCCCGGGGTTGATCCCCGTCGGCGGCACTCATCCTTTCAGACTAGTTGTCTCCCACCTGGTTGATAATCGTACACCTTTGTGGGATAGCAGCAGGAGGCTAGAAAAGGAATGGTAGTACTGGTGTAAGAAATACCAGGAATTCATTGTAATGAGCTCCAGTTTCCGCGATATAACTGAAAGATTGTAGAAAGCGATGTTAAATTCCATACAAATAAACAATATCACGGCATATCCATGTTCAAAAAAATAAAGTTTGTAACAAGACGTTAGTAAAAAAAAAATCATAGTTCATTGAAAAGTTGTTGTTACTAAGTTTTGGTTCCATACCGATACGTCACGGTTAAACGGGTAACGCTTGCTGTCGATATTGGTCAGCTATGGCAGGCCTTACATGCTTCGAATCACTTTCTTTTTGCAAATATCTGTATTTAAAGAATTTATTATTCATTTTAAAAAGAAAGTGAGGTTTTATATCGACTCAACCCTGTCGTCCTTTCTTTTTTATGTCAATGTGAAAATGTGGAGTACAGAAAGACTTGGTTCGAGCAATCTTGTCAATGTCATTCTTACTACTTTATACCATGTAGATGAATACTTTATTGACAGAATCATTGATTTATCAGCGAAATCTTCTCTTGATTAACATGCAGACATATTATTCAACAATCGTCTCATTTAGATGAGTAATTGTGTATAAGCAATTCAAAGGAACATTCACAAAACGTTTTCATAAATACTCGATTATAAGTTAGGGGTCCTTCGGGACATTTTATCAGACAAGATTACTATGTCACTGTCTGGTTTTGAATGTAGCCCCGCCCATTTTGGCCGAAAGTAGCTAACTTATCCGAACAGATCGTCAGGTTATAGGATATATTTCTTGAACTTCAAACGAAATAGCGGCCTTTCATTGGAGGAAAATAAAAAGGGCGATCGATGATATAGGTAAAAACAACAAACCACAACTTTTCTCCGATTACGTTTTAAAAGAGTATACTTAAAGAACAAAATATTTATTCATAGAAAAGAGCAAGGAAAGGGAGGTAAATCTATAGTATTAAACAATAACATACTATTCTACATGTATGAATCAAAAGACAGACGTATTAGACTTAATAAACTGATGTCAATCGAAACATAGATTGGCCAATCAAAACCTTCATTCAATATGAGATGACTGTAAATCGATACTTTCCGCCATTTTGTTTTATAATAATCGATGATCGGCGACTTAAACGTCGGAAATAAGCTGTAGTTACAGTTAACAACATAGTGAAATTGACAAGGTCATTGATTTTTGAATGATTAAGGAGTGAAATTGAATGAGTGTGTAGAGCGAGTTTTGAGTGGGAGCTAAGCCAATATCGCAAATTTTGTTCGAGGTGAACAAAATTAGCGATATCGATTACCCCCCTTTAAAAAATATGCATATTAGTTCTACAATTTGAATTATGTCAGTGAATTCGCGATTTTTTCTATCCAAATTTATTTTGAACAACGTTGATGATTCTATGTTTTTGAACGGGTTGAGCGTTTATGAATGGTTTGAGTGAGTGTTTGGAATGAATGAATTGAGCGCCGAGTGAGCGATTTAGAATGGTTTTGATTTAGGCAAATGTCAATTTCACGATGTAACTAATTGCACGACGTATAATTCTCCCTTCAACGAGTGCATTCCATAGTGATTATTCTATGGGGGTATAGGAAAAGCACCCTGGTATAGAGGTGACATTTGCTTATTTTTGTTATCTCCCCTTTAAAAATGCGAAAAATAATATCTTGATTTTCCAAGTTTTTCTTTTCAATAATTTATTTTATCTATTGAATAAAAATGAGAAATACAAAATTCCCAATTTTTGATTTTACATTTTATAGAATAAAATAATTCAAAAAGGGAAATCCTCGATGCATGTTTAACAAGGTTCAATCTATGTTTGATTAACAAGTTTTTTTATGGTTTTTTTTTTTTGTGTGTGTGTGGTTTTTTTGTTGTTGTTGTTGTTGTTGTTGTTGTTGTTTTTGTTTTTCCTAGTAAAAATCTGATGACATTGAACCAGTCATCTTCAGAATCACCTTTTCAAATCTATAGGGTGGAAGGCGAGGGTTCTTTATGTATCAAAGAAATAGCTAAGGTACCTTTAAGGTTGCAAGATCATCGATTAATCTAAAGAAACTTAAAGAGTATGTCGTTTCTTCTGTGTGTTGAATCAAACCTAATCACAAAAATTATTACAATATGTATTTTCCAACATACGACAATTAAAGTACGACTTAAGACGTTTTTGGAGAGAATATGGTAAACCTGTACAAAAAAATATACATATACAACACAAGTGACCCATTACTTATCGGCTGAAATTTAAAAGTAGAAATATCGAAAAATACGAGCTTATTTTGTAAAGCTGGGTGAATTAAAAGCTAGCTTAAATATCTATGCGTGGAGAAACGAGTGACAATTTAATTCATCGGTACAGGTTTAAATCAATCAAAATTTACTGGTATGAGTTTGACAGCAACTTCCCATTTACTTAAACCATTTGATAAGAATGAATTCAAATCCAAGTTTTCAAAAGAGTCTTATGCATTACCCATTTTACATTTGTTTAAGAACTTGTTCTTGAGCGTTCCAGAACGCCAAGGGTTTAAAAAATAGGTCTGGAATAATCTAGAAGGTTAAATGACAGTTCAAAAACTTCGAGAACTAGTTCTTTAACCAGGTTCTTGAAATGCCATCTAAGGTGCTAGAATAGTCAAAAACCAGTCTTCACTATTTAGAACATTTGAGAATCACTTCTTTGGCTCTTTTCAAAGACGTAGTCAAACTAAGTTGCAAACTGAATTGCAAGCTTTCATAATATGAATTTGTGCAAGTTTTCACAAATTTTTCGAAAATCTACCAATTAAAACGGATGGGATACTTTGGGCAAGATCATTTAAAAGTCGGAAATCGATCTGAAGATTTTTTCTGCGGGTAAGGAGTAAGCTCATTTTGGTGTTGAAATTTGTCATGCTGAACCCCGAATATTCTTGATTTGACAAGAGGAATCGTCTGCAAATATATGCCGTCTGATCGTAACTTATACCGCAATACTTCCTTTTTAACCCAATAGTTACTTAGGAATTATATTTCCAAAAATAAAATGATAAATGACAATTTTTCATCTTTCAACAATTTTAGATAAAAGCAATTTGTGTGATTTTTTTTCGTTGTTGTTGTTGTTTTGTTGTTTTTTTTTTTCAGCTTCGTCAGGGTCATTCCATGCTGATTCAATTTTACACCTGCGATTGATGTATGATATTATGTTAAAGAAAGCCAATTTTGGTTCAGATTGTTTTCTTCAATTGTGGCATGTACAATAAAATCGCGCAAAACTTCTCAAGCTTTAATCCTCGAGTATATTTTGATCTTTTATTAAAAAGGATTGTTGCTTTTTTCTCACAATGTGTGTCATGTGAAATAGTTAGACGGGGCTTTGTGTAAGTTGTTAGAAATGTGAACACTTTCTTTTGAACCTAAGTATATTTTGCTTTGGGTTTTGGATGTCTTTCATTCTGCAATGGGCCACAGTTTTGACGATAAAAACAAATTGTTACTCGCAACCCTGTTTACAATTTCTTATATAAAGAGTGGCCCCCGGAAGATTGTTGTCAAATATGGGAAGTTGTGGGCCCAGGAAGTTGCGTCTTTGGTCGCATGGACTGTGATAGCATAAGCCAAATGAGAAGTAAGTTGCACTTCGACAAAAGAAGTTTTGTCGACAAACATAGAGACACTGTTCTAGATAAGGAGTGAAGAAAAATGCCTTTTTGAAAACATCGGACCCCTTGACCTGGATAGGTGATGAAAGTGTTGCCATTTTCACGTCCAGGGCTGCACTCTGTAATAGAATAATAAGAAAACGTTTCACCATGATGCTTGTTTTTCCTTTTTTCATATAGCTGCTCAACTTAAAAAATACAAAAATAAACTCAGTCTCCCATTTTTGGAGAACTGCTTGAGTAATACTTACCGTTACAAATAAGGTACGAATAAGATACTATAAGTAGAATTCGCTATTTTGACTCGTCGATTGCATACAAATGTATTGTAATCACAAGTCACAATACCGTATTCGATTTATAATTAAAGTTGTGTCTTGAGAAAACATGTTACACACACAAAGAATGTTTCAATCACAATATCACAAAAAAGGATCTTACGTACAGCCTAATGCTAATTGAAAGTGAATACATCTAAATATTTTTTGTGAAAATAGAATTATACGTATTCGTTTTCTTAGAATTTAATATATATTTTGAGTGGTGAGAAGAAAAGTTTTCAGGTGTTATAAGCCTGAACGCTTATTTATATCTTCGTTTAGTTTGCCATTGGTTGACTCGATTGATACGTTCGGTATTTCGTAGCCTCATCTTTCATTTGTTTCTTTAATTACTCGGGCCTGGTTTTTCAACTTCTTTTTGGGTTATACCTTGTAGAGTAGGGGACATCATAACATACTTCCCCTTCATTCGGAACATCACTCGGCCATTTCCGTAAACTGCAACAGACCTCGGATGTATGTAAGGCGGATGGGTATGAAGCAAAATCGTTCAAATTGTTAGGCGGAAACAGTGTAAGAAAAATTAGCACTGTAGATTTATAGCCTTTACAGTAAATAACGGCTGAAAAATCTTAATTTTTGAGAATGACAAATTATTCTCAAAAATTAAGATTTTTGCAACCGTTATTTAAGAATCTAAAGATATTTATATTAGGATTCGATGGTTTCACGTCAGCGACTTAACGAGTAGCGTTGGCGACGTCGAAAGTTTTCACTCACAGTTTCGAGGGCTTACGCCATTTTAACTGACGTCATGGAGTTTTTCCAATGATTTCCCGTAATTTTTAAAAATAGTCCGTCTATGTACATCCGAGGTTGATCGTCAGATTGACCGAGTGGTGTTCCGAATGACTTCCCCTTAAGTCATCAGAGATATGATAGATACCACTGAGTGCGAATCATAAAATACACGATTGTTATTGGAAAGCAAAATTTACCTGTCACTCATTATTTTTCGTAAACTTTTGTTAATATCCGCGAGGTTATTAAAAGAAACTTATCTTCAGATCAAATAAAATACCCCCATCGTTATAATTGGGTCCATAGCACAATGGTCTAAATAGTTCGCCAATTAGAGTCATTGAACTGACAGACCTGGTTCGAATACGCACGCAATCGGATACGGTAAATTTAATTTTTCCAAATTGTTTTAAGTTTAATATTATTGTTATAACACAGAGAGACAGTTTTATTGTCTCTTTAATTTGTTGTTTGTAGTATTCTATATTAACAGTTTTTGTTCTGAATTAAATCTATCATTCCTTTTATTTTCATGGCATTAATAAGTTGTAGTCACCCATTCAAGCTGAGGTCACGAGGCTTTTGATCGTCAACTTCGACCATTTCTTTCTCTTACGCAGCACATAAGCGACTGAATTGAATTATCTTCTTTCGTTCATGACCTTTAATTCTTTTGATATTATTACTATTTTTCTTATCGAACGATACATTTCATTGCTTGCCGTTACTTCTGCTAATTAATTCACGGAATTCTCTTTCCCTTTTTTCTAAAAATAAAACAAAACAAAACAAAAAAAAAAAAAAAAAAAAAACATCAGCCATAGACAGAGATCGAGAAAAGAGGAGCGTGATAAATAATCCTGCACTTTTCAGAAAAAAAAATTGTGTTGTGCTTAGGCTACTGAAATTACTTGATGCAGAGTATCAAACGGGTTACCTACACAGACTGATTAACAATATTCAGTGAACTGTGTCGTGCTCTTTTTATGTACAAAGATCTAAATTAAAGCAATTAAAAGTAGCATCGTATTTATAACACACACACAAAAAGAAAAAAAAAATGGGGGAGGGGGGAGACGAACGGGATATTCGATCTCCGGACCCCTGCATTGCAAGTCTCTGACTTTATACCTATAGCTTTATCTGGTCATTCTATAGAAATGGGTATATTTTGTTATTTGAATGTTCTGTTTGCGCATTTTGAATCTATATAAGGAAGTGGGTTCCGAATATCAATGAAGGTCAACAAGAATATTAAATGAGTGACAGGTCAACAATGTTTCACAATATGCGTAACAATTTGTCAATAACAGTTTGAAATTGACAAGGTGAACGACTTTGATGTGATTTGGAAATGAAATTGAATAAGATATTTGTTAATAAAACCAAAGGGGGAAATATTATATCGCTTGTTTCGTTAAAGATTAACGCAGTAATATTCTACCTTCCTCTTATTCAAATAAGTTATATAAAGAATAATCCATATCTTTATGAACCAATAACGCGCTTCCAAATACAAGCAAAATAGCAAAACTCATTGAATTTTTCGAGCGATTTATGATTAAGAGTTTTTTTAACGGTTTGTGTGAGTCCTTGTAATGGGTCAGTCAAACTCTGAGTTAGTCTTTTACATTTGTTACTTAAAGATCGGATTGAGTGTAAATTTCACGTTTTCAACTATACTTACCTTCTACACATGCCTCGTCCTGTAATCTAAACCCAGGTTTACATATACACTGGTCCATCATATCAAGTTCCTCGTTCATACCACATGACTTCGTTCCTGTAATGTATACGGGACTTTTGAGGTTCATGTAAAGCCGCTTGAGACCCAATTTTAAGGGCATTCATTTGCCAAGAAAAAGCAGTATGTCCAGGAATATTATATATCAAAATGAAGCTATTTATGAGCACAAGCAGTTGGAAAACATAAGACTGTTATAACTATAGCGGTATAGCCAAAACATTGTGGAAAAGGGTCATTTTGTACAGAACAAGCAACTGCATGACTGTTGGATAAAATTGGCTCATATTTTAACAAAGTCAAGCCTAAAGTACCATCCAGGTAGTGCTACAACCATTGGTATAAAACTCAACCCCAAAACGTAGTTATGCAAGCAATTTATTTTGACTTATTTTAAAAACACATATGACATATATGTCATTCTAGTTTTGTAAACGTGTAGATCTTTTTAGGGTATGGTGTGTTATCACAACATAAATAGACATTAATTATTTATATACCTGTAAGGTTGTTTAGCAATATATCAATTTCTATTTCACAGAATGATAAATATATAGTAATATTGTAAATCATTGAATTAAAAAAAAAAAACTATAATTTGAAATAAATCGCAGAAAATATTTCACAATATTATGGTGTGATGTTGCACCATACCTTACGTCTATTTTGAAAACAGACTAAACCGGTATGACATGTATGTTGACAAAATAAATGGAAATTGATTGTTTCAATAGAGCCTTTTGAGACTGAGTTTTATATCTAAGGTTGTAGCACTACCTGGATGGTACTTCAGACTGTACTTTGTTAAAATACGGGGCAATTTTATGCAACCGTCATGCAGTTGCTTGTTCTGTACAAAATGACCCTTTTCCACAATGTTTTGGCTATACCGCTATAGCTATGGCGGTCTTATGTTGCCTAACTGCTTGTGCTCACGAATACATGTAGCTTCATTTTGATACATAATATACCTGACAAACTGCTTTTTCTTGGCTAATGAAGTGCCCTAAATATTGGGTCTCAAACACTTTACATGAACCTTAACAACATCGTGTAATTGACAAGATGAATGACTTTTAAATGATATCGAATGATGTTTTGAGCACGTTTTGTTTTGAATTAGCGTTAGGTAATCCCACATCGCTGATTTTGTCCGACATGAACAAAATTAGCATCATATATTACACCCCTTTAATACAATATGCATATAAGTTCGATGAATAACTTTCAATGTTTCTTGAGTTCATCACACGCTAATAAAATTGAATTATATCAGTGAAATCGCGGGTTTTTTTTCTCATTAATAATGACAGTCAATTTCACGTGTTCTTAATTGTAAGAGAATATTTTTGATTTTCTTGGAACTATAAAACCATAAACCTAATCGCTCTGAAAGATTACAAGAGTTGGATTTGAACATGCGTGTGGTTTACTTTTGAAGTTCATACCTCATTGAAATCAACAAAAAAGTCAATTATGTTTCTTTATTGAAGCAGATTACTTACGGGACTGCTTCGTGTGGAAGCTATTGACATAACTGCGCACAAAGAATTGTCTGCTTTTTTTTATTTTGAATGGTATTTTATGCCATATTAAATAATCTTTCGGTTATATAGCGTCAGCAGGAGCACCTGTCAATGGATTTCTGATATTTCTCACACGACTTCTACTATTACATCCTTTCCCCGCGAACTTTCCGTTTGAGTATCCTCACGGACAAAACAATCTTTTTAAAAGCCGCCTTCATAGCGCAGTTAGTAGCGCGTCGGACTTTCAATCTAGAAGTCCCGGGTTCGATCCCCGACTGCGGTACTTATCATTTCCGACTATTTGTCTATTAACAATGGGTTGATAATCGTAGACCTATGTGCGATAGCAGCTGGAGGCTAAGAAAGGATGTGGTGGTAGTACTTGTGTGAGAAATACCAGGAATCCATTGTTAGGTGCTCCAGCCACCGAGATATGACTGAAATAATTTTAAAAGCGGCATAAAACCCCATTCAAACAACAAGACTTTCAAATCAACACAAGCCAATAAAATCGTACGATAGTACACAATAGTAAAATCTAAAGGGTTGAAGTGGTGATAGTGTGCAAGAATTCCGAAGCGATTTGAAAAAAATCGGAACGTTTTGAGTAATTTGACTGGGTGTTTAAAATGAATGCATAGATCTCTGACTGTGTTATTTACGTGTAGAATGGTTTTGTTCGGAGTGGGTTAAAATTCCACAATGTTATAAACTGTAGCTACGCATATAACGTATCATACCGCATGTGTCGGAGTAAAATTCGCATCGTTGCTTGTTATCGTCCCAGACCAGGCCGCCAGGCGGACAAGGTCGTTTATCGAATAAGTAACCATTGGAGCAGGAGGCATACACGTCACAGCCTTGACATGATTGGTAATCACCATCATCCAGTCCGTTACAATCGATCACACAGTCTAAAAAGAAAAGAAAAGAAAAAAAGATTACAGTTAACAACATCGTGATATTGACAGAATGAATTTTAGGATTGTCCTGTTTGGAATAACTCGCATGTGACAATTCATGGATAATGAAGTTAATAAAGGTCTTTATCTTTTCGGACGGAAAACATTGTACACACTAAAGCGTAAGTTACATTCACTGAAATCAAAACCAGTCCGGCACTCAATCCTATACATAAAAAAACTCACTCTAGTCAAAAACGCTCCGAAATTGTTTAAAACGCTTTGGAACTATTCCAAACGGATTCCATTTCATTCATTACGTTAAATTATTACATGATTTTATTGGCAGGCGTAGATTTAAGCGTCTGATTAGACCATGAAGACTCACAGGCAGAAAAGTGCGAATATTTCAGGAGGAGGGTAACGCAGATTGTTTCATAACAGACAGAAATAAAATATACTTTAAATAACATCGTGAAAGTGATTGTCTTTCCGATCAAAGTCATTCTAAATCGCTCACACAGTGCCATATTCACTCATTAATTAATTCATTCATTCATTCATTCTTTCTTTCATTCATTCATTCATTCCAAATCTAACTCTAACAATAAAAAATAACACTCCATAATCACAAAAAATGATAAGGTCAACATCAACATTCTAAATAAGAATTGGTTAATAAAACTAACGATTTCACTGACATGATTAAATTTGGTAAACGTAAGATGCGTTCATGAAGCCATGGGAAGCTATTCATATAACATGTTTTATGATTGGAGGGTAATACATATCGCTAATTTTGTTCATCTTGAACAAAGTTAGCAATATTGGTTTTCTTCCCTTGAATTTCATATCGCCCCACATTAGCGATAAATATTACCTCCCTTTACTACAATATGCATTCAAGTTCTTTAAATAGCTAATTACAATTTGAATTATGTCACTTGAATCGCGATTTTTTCATGCTATTTATGTTTTGAATGAACTTGATTATTTTATCAATTTCTGTGAGTTTTAAGTGTTTTGAATGGTTTGAATGAGTGTTTGGAATAAATGATTTGAGTGCTAAGTGAGTGATACGGAATGTTTTGATCAAGATGTATGTCAATGTCACGATGGTGTAAGCTGTATTCCTTGGAGGCATATGAATGCTAGCTATTTAAACAAAACTTTTAATCATATTTTATTTCAGGGAGTATTGAATAATGCAAAATTTGTTCATCTTGAACAAAATATGTGAAATATACAACAAACCATTAGCTTCATTCAACACTCGCTCATCGCACTCATTCAATTTTATTCCTAATCGCTCCGGTTTCATTCACCCTGACAATTTCACGATGTTCTTAACTGTATTTTTATCGTCATTATGACCAAGTCAGTTGGGGGAAAAAACAAAACAATCTTAATGTACAAAAAGAAACAATGTTACAAAGTTCTTGTCGCACAATGAACTAGAAAATATTCTGATGCAATCCGAAATATATTCTTATCAATTATATTTCTTTTTATTATTGGTTGTTTCTATTTTTTTTTTTGTGGCGGTGGTGGTTTTCCATTCAAGATGAACTTTCATTCTATCTCCGTGTGCAAATATTCTCTTAACTATCAAGAATTTTGATTAAACTCTATTCGATGTGCATATATTCTCTTAACTATCAATGATTTTCATTAAACTCTATTCGATGTGCATATATTCTCTGAACTATCAATAATTTTGATTAAACTCTATTCGATGTGCATATATTCTCTTAACTATCAATTATTTTGATTAAACTCTATTCGATATGCATTATATTCACATAACTATCAATAATTTTGATTAAACACTCTTCGATTTATTTTCAAAGCGCCAGACAAAAAATTTGTGAGCAGCCATGGCACCCTGACATCCGTCCGACGGTCGTCCGGAGGGCGAGATACGTCAATATCTTTTTTAATATAAATTGTTAATACTGTACTTACATGGACGGGTTCCCTCAGTCCTTGACACGATCAGGGTAAGGCACAATGCCATTCCAAACACGGATATTATTCTAGACAAATCCATCATTACTCGTTGTCTATCTAAAAGGAATTGACAGACAAATGTAAGAACAAACGATAATTCAAGTTTAGATATCATAATATTGATTCATTAAATGATTACGCAAAAAAACTGGAGAAATCTATATAAGCCAGGCCAATATTCCAAGATTTCGTTGGCTGGCGTGGGTCTTGAACGTCCAATTGGGACGTAAAGGCATAAAAATTTGAAAGAACGGATATTTTTAAAAGGTAGGTAATAAATATGACTGATTTGACGAATTAAGCGATAATGTATTTTATCTTATAACTATTGAAATATCCGTGTAATAACATCCCGTATGATATTCTTTATGATATCACATAGTTATTTTTAGAACAATGATATAATGCGGTTATTTTTAGAAACTTGCATTTCAGTTAGAAACATCGACGAAAACTAGAAAAATAGAGGTTATAAGATAAATATAATACATACTTAGTATACTGTATGAAAATATCTTACTCGGTTGTGAAAATTGATGATTGTCTCGGCAGAGCCTCGACAAATTTCAATTCTCCCAACCTTTTTCATACAAAACTCTAAGTATGTATTATATACATGTATATCTCCCTTGAATTACACCCAAAACTCGCTCTTCACACGCATTCAATTATTCAAAAAGCATTCATTTTGTCAATTTCATAATGTAACTAACTTTATAGACTATATTCGAATCGTTCATTGATCGCTACAGCGAATATGACAATTCAAAGTACATTTATTCTTCGACAAGTTCGTTCAAAAGAAGAACAGTCAATTATTAAAGTCAATTTTGCTCGAGCGACCACGTCTATTAAGCCACTTTTTCACCAAGCGACCTCTTTAAAAATCCATTTATTTAAAGCAAAATATCCTAAAAAGTAGATAGTGTTTGTCTAAAAATCATTGAAAATGAATCCTATATTGTTAAAACTCACGTGTAAATGACGATTCTATCGAATTATAACAACTTGGTATTTTGAGAACTTTGCAATGATATACATATTCAATCAAAAGGTATGTTTCTTATTTGCATAAAAACGTGTATTAAGCGGCAATTCTTTTTAAACGACCATTTTTGGTGGTCCCTGTAGTAGTCGCTCTCAACAAGTTAGACTATATAGATCGATTTTGAATTTTCGTCTGACAGTATTATTTGAATAAAATGGGGATTGCAATACCCTTAAAAGTGAAATGACGAATGTTACCCTCTTTCAATGTTTAAATTGTTTTAGAAAACTGAAGATAATTGTTTACACAATAAGAAAAGTCGGTGTAAGAAAAATTTCCTTTTCTATGAACGTTATGATGTGGCTTTTTTCTCTTCTATTACATTTCCGTAAAAATAGTGTTCTGTAATTTACCCAAAAATCTTCAGATTACTTGAAGAGTAGTTGCTTTGATGATTTAAAGTATCGTGGATAATGAAGGTTTTTGTTGAATTTTCGGTGTGATGAATGATTGATTGATTGAATGGGATTTTACGCCGCTTTCAACATTATTTCAGTTATATCGCGGCGGCCGGAGCACCTAACAATGGATTCCTGGTATTTCTCACGCCAGTACTGCCATTACATCCTTTCCTAGCCTCCGACTGCTTTTTTACATAGGTTTACGATTATCTACCCATTGGTGAAAGACAAACGTTGGAAAGGATATTTGCCGCCACCGGGGATCGAACCCACGACTTCCAGATTGGAAGTCCTATGCCTAACCAACTGCGCTATGGTGGCGGTTTTCGGTGTGATGAAAGGACTGATTATGATATGAATATTCTCTAGCATTTTAATTTTTCTATGATAAAGGTAGGAAGTAGACCCCTTCTCAGTTATCATTCCAGGTTGAATTATTACTTTGATTTGCAATGAAAGGTGATCACACACAGAACATGTCTACATCTAACCAACCCCTCTCTTTAGAATGCTTCCTACACGCCTGGATCAACTTTAATCGAATGTTAATAAGCAGAAATATAAATGTCATTAATATCAGTTAACAACATCGTGAAATTGACATTCATCTCTATCAAAACCATTCCGAATCACGCGCTCAGCGTTCCATTCATTCGTTCAAACTCGTTCAAACCATTAAAAAACGTTCCAAACTCACTAAAAATAATACATCAACAAGTTCATTCAAAATAAAGATAGCTCGAAAAAGATCGCGATTTTACTGTTATAATTGAAATTGTGACCGCCCGATAATTTCTTGAAGAAATATGAAGCTATTTATAGAACTTGTATGCATATTTTATCAAAGCGAGGTAATAAATATAGCTAATTTGTTCAGGATGCACAAAATTAGTAATGTTGGATTATCTCCCTTAGATTTGACTCAAAACTCGCTCATCCCACTCATTCAATTTCATTCCCTAATCATTCATAATTCATTCCTCATGTCAATTTCACGGTGTTGTCAACTGTGGGTGCATATAGTTGATTTTATTGTTTCCAATTTTTCTTATATCAGACGAAAATTTTATTATGAATTTTTAACAATGATTAATGTAGGTTTATTATTACGCTTCAAAGTTGAAAATTAGATTTCGTTGTATAGGCGTGTTCTTCAAGGAACACTTTTGCAAATGTCCTGAATGATTCGTTTTTATCCTTTCTTCGTATAAACTGTATAAACTGTATAATGTTTACCAATTTTAAATTGCGTAATCTGGCTTCGTATGGACCTTTTTTGGCATTTTTTTTTTTTTTTTTTTTTGCAAAAAATGGTATTTAAAGAAAATCGAATTCTTCTACGAAAAGAAAACATGGAAAGCTGTGTTTATTGTCACAAAATATCGTAAAGGTACATTCCAAGAAATACATCCTTTTCAAAGAAGTTTGGAACAATTGTCCAAATGGTATAGTACTTCCGTAAACGTATTTCGATTTGAGAATTGCCAGCATTTTGTGTAATGATTTTGGCGTTAAAGATTTCTAGCCGTCATGTTTTATTGATATTACTTAATACATTTCAAAAACAATGAGACGCCATTTAACTTGAGATTTAGAAGCGTTACTCTTTTTGATACTTAGTGTTTTCATGCAGTATTTTCCGCATTCACCCCGAAGGTAAATCTATAAGATCTCCTAATTCTAAATGAGACGAATTATGAGACGAATTATGAATCATATATAAGTGTAGGCTTAAATGCTCCTAAAACAATGAGATGTCATTTTTACTTGACATTTAGAAGCGTTACTATTTTTGATATTTAGTGTCACATGCAGTGTTTTCCGCTAAATGACCTCAAGATAAAGCTATAAGATCTCTAAATGCTAAACGAGACAAATTATGAATCATTTATAAGTGTAAGCTTAAATGTTCCTAAAACAATGATACGCCATTTATACTTGATATTTAGAAGCATTTCTCTTTCTGATACTTAGTGTCACATGCAGTGTTTTCTGCTAAATAAATTTATAAGATCTTCTAATGCTAAATGAGACAAATAATGAAATATTTCTAAGTTAAGGCTTAAATGTTCCATAAATAATCAGTCAATGGCTTTTGATATTTTTTCTTTCCCTTTTTTTAGATAACAAATTAATTATTTAAAGAAAATCTTATATAAATGTCCGAAAAAGATTAAAAAAAAAAAATAAAAAAAAATCAGAAAAAAGCAGACGATACCATTCACTCTGAGCTTAATTGTCACTTTATTACACTCGGGTAATACTTCCTTTTAATACTTAAAAACTTAATATTCAACGAGAATCCACGACAGCGACGAAAGACAAAATTTTCAAATAGTAATATCTTACCTGCGGGTTTCAAACTTGTTTCTGCAAGAAATGGTCGGTAGCTGATGTAGAGATGCTTCGCACATACAATTTATTGTTCATAATTAGGGGGCGTGAACAAGATGTTATGCATTAATTAACCAATCTTGTGTAAATAAAGATGTGACCCGTCGAGCGAATAGGGGCCATCCAGGATCTCAAATATATTTTTAAAAAAGAGATTGGGTCCACCATCGGTAAACCAGAGGTGGCATTTCTAAAATTCTTATACAGACAAATAGAGTGATTATTCAAGATTGAGAAAATCAGCCAAAGTCGAAAGGTTTCGACCCTAGTCAGCCTGCGCTGTCCGCGCAGTCTGACTGGGCCCAACACTTAACGCACTGCCTAGATAGTCCATTTTTGCGTGTCGGGTTGCAATATTTTATTAATTTAAGTAGTCCTCCTCTAGACAGAGGGCGGACTTAATTTTGAGGGAGGGTTTTAAGTTGTGTGTGGGTACACCGATTACTTTTTGGAGTAGGGGAAATGTCTTTCCTATTTTTTTAGGAAAATTATGAATTCTATTAAACTAAAAAGTGATTTTTTTGGAAAATGGACTAGTTCTCTAAATGCCTAAAAAAGAAAGATAAAAAAATGGCAAGGAATGTGATAGAAATAAACGAAAAAACATTTCTCCTTTGTCTTCCGATTCAAAATTGGTGAGCACAGATCATAATAAACATAGTGAAAGACTAACGGACACAGTTGTGAAACAAAGTGGGATTAAACATGGGACTATTATAGAACAACAGACAACACCAGAAAACCAGAGTAAATGTTTACGTCTTTCTTCTCCTTCACCTCCCCAATATTTTGTTTTTGATGCCCTACAACCGAATCTCACAATGAATAACATGAACACTATGAATAATACTCCTTTCCAACAGCAGTTTAATGGTCAATATGGACAATCACCCATTTCCCAGTACCAACAACCGTATATGGCATCTGCCTCTTATTCACAAACACCACCATGGGCAGAGAGCATAATGACGGATCTACGTAGCATCAAACTGTCCGTAGCAAAAATTGAAAATATAGAACAAACAGTTTCCTCTATAAACGGTAAACTATCAAACTTGGAACTAAAAGTGACAAATATAGAGCACAGATTGGCCGACGTCGAAAAGTCCAGTCAATTCGTAAGTGAAAAATATGATGAACAAAAATGTGAAATAAAAAAAAACAAGAGATACTATGAATAAATTAATGGATTCTTGTGATCAACTACGAGCAAACATGGAATCACTAAAATCAAAGCAGGACCAAATGAAAAGCAAAATATCAGACTGCGAATTTCGATCCATGAGGGAAAACTTGATCTTTTATGGAATAAAAGAGTCCAGTTCGGATACAGCTAGCTCACCAGAAAACTGTGATTCTCTAGTAAAAGAGTTTATTCAAGAACATTTAGCGCTAGATGTCAATAATCTAATACTTGATCGGGCTCATAGACTTGGAAGCGTCAAATCTACAACATCACCTCGACCGATCGTCGTCAAATTCCACTATTACCACGATCGTGAGAGCGTAAGAAATGCATCTATCACGTTGAGAGACGATCTAAAAAAGAAAAATATAGGTGTAGGCGTTCAATTACCCAAGGAGTGGAGAGATTCGCGAAAAGCACTGTACGATGTTATGAAGGCCGAAAAACAAAAAGGAAATAGTGTCAAATTCGTCGGAGAGAAACTTTTCATCAATGGTCACGAGTACAAACCACCGACCTAGAGTCGTCACGAAGAACAATTAAATATAATATCGTGGAATGTGAATGGACTCACCCGAAAACTATGTGATACACAATTTATAGAAAACATCAATAGTTATGATATTATTATATTATCAGAAACATGGTTATCCCCCAAAACACAGTTCAATTTAGACATTTTAGGTTATAAAGCATTTCATTTATTTGGTAATAAATCACCATTAGCCAAAAAAGGACGACATAGTGGGGGTATCAGTGTATATTATAAGACTTCATTACATGACAAAATTCATATCCACAAAAAACATCAGTGTGGTATTGTATGGTTGAAGTTATGTAAAAGTTTATTTCATTCCGATGATGATTTATATATATGTAATGCTTATATTCCACCTAAAGACTCAAAATTATTAATCAATAACAACATCGATATGTTTGAAATATTAGAATCCGATATTGAACTTATGAAAACTAGCGGTAAGATTTTTGTATTTGGTGATCTAAATGCAAGAACATCGGATGAAATCGATTTTTTAACATTTGATAAATTCTCAGAAGATGACCCAAGTCAGAATGATCAACCAAAAATTAGCAAAAGAGTGAATAAAGATCGAGTATTAGATATACACGGAAAACGATTTATTCATTTATGTAAATCTGTCAATCTATTAATCGGAAACGGACGACTTGGTAACGATGAGAACATCGGAAATTTTACATTTCTGAACAAAATGGGTTAAAGCGTATTGGACTACTTTTTGTTAAATCATTCAGATTTTAATCTAGTTAAACAATTTAACATACTTCCCCCAAACGAATATTCGGATCATTGCGCAATCAATGTAGGAATAAAAAGATTACGCCCTCAAAACAAATCACGAACCAATAATAATAACCGTGAACAATATTTAGTTTGGGACGAATCTCTTGTCACAACATTTCGCAAGGGCTTATTGGACAATATGAATAAGCTCCGCCTACTTTCAGATAATTTACATGGTCAGTCAATAAACGAAATTGTGAATCAATTCACGAGCCATATGCAAGAATATGCATTCAAAACCTTTGGAAAAGAAAGAATTACAAATTTCAATAAAGGTTCTAAAAATAATAAATGGTTCAATAAAGATTGTTACCAGGCAAGAAAACAATTCAATATAGCAAGAAATATCTACTTGAGAAAAAAAGATACGGAGGGCAAAAATGTTTTCTTAGAAAAGAAACGTTATTATAACAAAATTAAACGAAAATGCAAAAAACAGTTTGCAAAATCAGAGGGCGAACGGGTGTCAAAACTAGCTTCATCCGACCCAAAATTTTTTTGGAAAAATATCAATGCGCATAAAAATAGAAAAAAACATCACGACCCAGACAATATCAAAATAGAAGATATGTACAATCATTTTTTCAATCTATATAATTTCAAACCACAAAAAGAAAACATTAATACTGAAATTCCACTAGAAAACATTATAGAAGAAGATTTAGATAAAAGCTTTACACTGCAAGAAGTAAGAAATGCTGTTTTTGCACAGAAAAATGGAAAAAGTGCGGGCACTGATCATTTGATTTCGGAAGTTTTTAAAAGTTCATTCGACATTATTGGACCCTTTCTCACGTCGCTGTATAATACAATATTTAACCAAGGTGATTACCCAAAAAGCTGGGGAGAAGGCATTATTATTCCGATTTTTAAGGGAGGTACCCCTGAACCAAAAAATTATAGAGGAATAACATTAAATAACATCATTTCAAAAATATATTCTAAATTACTTATTACACGATTAAATCAATGGTCTGAAAAACAGGAAAAAATTATCGATAACCAATATGGCTTTCAAACGGGAAAATCTACCGTTGATTGTCTTTTTATATTACATAGCTTGCTAAATAAAACTCTAACCAGTAATAGAAAATTATACGTAGCATTTTTAGATTGGGAAAAAATGTTCGATAGAATAGATAGAACCCTTCTCTTTCGAAAATTAATCAATGAAAAAGTCAGTTACAAATTTTTAAATTCGCTCAAAGCAATGTACAGTAGTGTCAAATCCTATGTTCGATACGGATCGGATACATCACAGTTTATCTATTCAAACGTCGGTGTTAAATAGGGTGATCCCGCGAGTAGTATTTTATGTTTATTTTATTTAAATGACTTATTAAACAGCATAAACAGTAACGTAAACGGCATAATGACAGTTGATAACCTACAACTATTTTTATTACTATTTGCCGATGACGCGGCGGTATTCACGCAAGATCCCGAGTCACTACAGTCCATATTAAACGATATCGAGTTATACTGTAAAACATGGAACCTACAATTAAATGTGAATAAAACTAAAATAATGATTTTTGAGAAAGGTCGCCCAACTAAACATGATTTCTTTTTATATAATACGCGGATTGAAATTGTAAACTCATTTAAATACCTGGGAGTTAATCTCTTCAAAAATGGAAATTGGAATCGCACTCAATCTGATATTGCTCAACGTGCATCATTCTCTCTACATAAATTATTCGCAGTTTTTAATCAGATCGAACTACCTGTTTCGTCAAAAATACATTTATTCGATAGTATCATTTTACCGGTCCTCAATTATGGAGCGGAAGCTTTGGGTAGTCACCCAGCCCCAGACGTAGAATCGGTTTTTACAAAATTTTGCAGAAAAGTATTACTTGTCAAGAAATCCACTAGCTTAGAAACGTTGTACGGAGAAATCGGAAAAATACCTCTTAGAATAAATAGAAAACTCATCATTTTGAAATACTGGATTAAAATAATAAATTTAAAACCGAATTCAATAGTTCTAAATACATATCGTATGCTTTTGAATGATTTAGAGAATGGAAGTACTTATCATGACACAAACTGGGCTTACCATATCAAATGTATCCTAGATGAATGCGGTCTTCATTATATATGGCAAAACCAGTTTAACTTACCCATCAATTTTAATTTAATAAGACAACGTCTCTTAGATATATACTATCAAAACTGGTACTCATCTATCAACAATTCAAGTAGACTCGAGACATACTCATTTTTTAAACATGAATTTCAATTTGAAAAATACCTCGACGAAATTAGTGAAATAAAATTTCGGTCTGCACTTACAAGGTTTAGAGTGTCTTCCCACGACCTGGAAATTGAGCGTGGAAGACACCTAAATATATTGTGAGAGCCAACCGCCTTTGTAAGTTTTGCAATTCTAATATGATAGAAAACGAATTCCATTTTTTATTAATCTGTTCAAAATATTCAGATTTACGCAAAAAATACATTAAACGATATTATTACACTTGGCCGACACTAAAGAAATTTGAAAATCTAATGTCATCTCGTTCGAAAAATGAAGTAAGAAACCTTTCAAAATTCATATACTACGCACAAAGTCTACGACAGCAGTATATACCATTCACATATTGTAAGAATTGTTCTTCTGTTAAACCCATAGTCTTAAATAATTTGACTATAATAACCATATTACTTGTAAATTTTGTTGATTTCCTCCATTTTCAACAATGTTTGTTGTTTGCTGTAAACATTATGTATGTTTAATGCAATAAAATGTATTGTATTGTATTGTATTAATTTACGGGATCGAATGCGGATTTAGGAAATTGACGGTTTTGGCTGTGTAGATGTTTTAACGGTTTGCTTGCGCCATTCTAACGGATTTCCCAGTACTTACATCCGTTAAGCTCAACTTGACCAGGACGTCTATTATCATGTCATGTGTCCGTCATGAGTGCGTCCGTACACTTAACTTTTGATTTGGTCATTTTATTCTCTGACACTACTGGATGAACTGAAACATATTGAATGAAAATGTTGATTCACCGGAAGGAACCTATATGGAGAAATATAACTATCTTATTCGTCGAAAATACTTGGCATTCTTTAACAAAATTTATCAGGAATGATTATCAGGACACACTCTCTAATTTGATAACACATTTTAATTGAATGAAACTCCAAGATCCCTTTGGATCTCTAAACGATCCCAACCCGATCCCAAACCCGACCGCCTTCCTTCCGATCTCCGCCTAGTCTTCCTTACCTATACTCGAGCCAAACACGATGTCAATCCGACTATCTCGATCTCTACCTAAACATATTAATACCGATCGGGAAATGTGGCCGTTTATCAGCCGACTTTAAAGTTTGAAATGATCGGGAGTTCGTTTGGATCGGAATGAGATCGGGAAAACAACTGAGTAAAGCTCGAGAAAGATCGTCGAGTAAAAAAGATATTAGGTCGGGTTAAATGTATCAAACCGATTTCACTCGATCTTTATGCTATGTTCTCACTGTCGATACGATTAACTCGACCAAGCCCGATCAGGCGACCGAGTAATGACCGAGCTGTGTCCGCATGATTGGGGGGGGGGGAGGGGTCGGGTTGATCGAGTATGGTCGGCAACGGTCGGGCTTCCTACCCTTATAAAAAAATATACGTGAACGGTCGAGTGGAAAATATGACCGAAAAACGGTCAGGAGGCGATCGTGTATTGATTGGGTTCAGGATCGAGCTGGACGTAAATAATTTGTGCAGAGATCGAGTGCAAACTGGATGATGGCTTTATTTCAAACAATTGTAAATACAAATTTTCTTATATAGAATTACACGAACTACGATCTCAATCATTCTAAATCAATCACTCAGCGATTCATTCATTTATTCCAAAGGTTCCTTCAAATCGATCAGAAACGCTCCGACATTGTTCATAATCGCATCGAAATGCTTAGAACGGTTCATTTATATCGATTAAATTATTGCGCTATTTTATAATCAAATGTGGGTTCTAAAGCTTATAGTCCGTGGGCCAGGAGGGGTCACCATGCAACCCCCTAAGGGCTCTCCGAGAGTGGTATGGAAATGTTCATAGGACCTCCCCGAGTGAGAATCAAGATGTTAACAGCTGATAATTTTGGTCCCGACTGCCATTCCGAGTGGTTTTCTAGATGGCAGCCAAGAATAAATTTATTTTATCTTTGGTACACTATAGAGGGATTTTTTTCATTTTGAATATTTTTGAGGGTCTCAAACATGTACATTTTGCGTTCTGGTAAAACCCTTTATTACTTAAAATGATTTTAAAGATCCCAACTTCCGAAAATGGGAGATGGCAGTAAGTTCTAGATAAGAATTTTGCTATTTTTTCTATGAATGCAATGAGGTAAAAGTGTTCATCATGTACCACACCGTAGATCACATTGCAAAGTGCTATGTTGTTGTTGATATGACCTTCCCGAGTCCAAATCAAGTTGATAACAGTCTATGTTTTATGTCCTGACTGCCTTTCTCGGTGTTTTTTTCTAAATGGCAGCAAATAAATATATTAATTAAACAGGAGGCTTTATATAGGGACTCTTTGATTTTAAATCATATTTTAAGACCGAAATATGTATATTTTACGTTCTTGGAACGATATCTATAAGTTGAAGATAATTTGGAAATCCAAACATCCTTTATGGGAGATGGCAGCCAATCTAAGATAGAAATTTTGCTATTTTCTGTTGTATTCTATGAAAGACGAAGGGTCACCATTTACTTTGCCAAAAATCCTCTCTGATTGTTCCATGAAATTGTTAATGCAACATCCCCATGGTTGAATCAAGCTGTTTCTAGTCGATATTTTGGTCAAGAGAGCCTTTTCTTGGGGGGGGGGGGGGGTGTCTAAATAGCAGCCAATACAAATACAAGTATACTGAGTTCCATAAAAAAGTGTGCACTTTCATTTTTTGCATTTTTCTTGATTTCGAAAAATTCGAGGAAAATTATGGAGTAAATTTGATACCATACTTTAGTCAAGGCCTTTTGAAGTTAAAAGTCAAATCAGCTTTGGACAAAGTATCGCATGTTGCATACGCGTAGACAGAACTTAAATTGTTGAGATTTGACCTCCTTACAACTTTTTCTTTGGTAAGAGGTGTGTATTTATGTTGTATTATAGAGTTTTAGAAGCCATTTTAAGTCATTTCCCAACAAAAGTTTTATTTTTCATGCAGACGTTACGTGTACGTCAACGTTAGACATTTCTACGTTATTGTGCCAGTAACTTTTCATTGAATGGTGCTATGGCGTTCTATGAAATCTAGATTTGCTTATTAGAAGCCTTACATAGTGATGACCTCAATTTCTATTGGAACTTGAATGCTCAATCAATTTTAATGACGGTCTAAATTTGACAATGTTCGATTTTGTTCAACGACGTGTATTGGCAGTCAAACCACGCTGTAGAATCATGCATACTTGTATTGGAGATGTGATTTTATGCTTATGAAAGCCACAAAGATTCATCTGAATGCATTTTCAGACCAATTATTTGTCTAACGCGTGGTGCACATGCAAAATTTACAAAAACAAATGTCTCGATTTAGCAGAAAATGTTTGCTAATCACGCGAATTTTGTTTTCAAATATCGTTTGCACATACTCATGGGGATAGTCATGCGACGTTTCATGACATTAGATTGTGTAATTTCTGAGATATTCAAAATTCAAAAGTGCACACTTTCTTTTGGAACTAAGTATAAATACATTGGAACAACTTGTATACGAGCAACCTTCATTTTTTATCTTTTAGGACTAAAATTCATATATATTTTATATATTTGGTGTTCTGGCAAAACTAAAAAAACTAAAGTCTATTTGAAGATCAAACATCCTGAATGGTAGATGGCAGCTTATCTTGAATATGAATTTGCTAATTTTTGTTGCAGATCAAAAAGACAAGAGAAGACGAACCATCCTGAAAACCTTTTCTGAGAATGCGAAGGAATCTTTAACCGACCTAACTGAGTGGGAATCAAAAATCTTTTAATCAATATTTAGTGTCGCGACTGATCTACGGGTATTTTCTAAATGGCAGCCAAGTAGATGGTTGAATTAAATTAGAATTCCTATGTAAACCGTTAGCTACCGTTCTATCAGTTGTTAATGTCGAAATAGAAATCCCAAAATACTGAATTTCCCGCATGAATTTCATTCGGAGTGTGGGAGGGGGTTGGAGGCCTAAAATTTATATATCAAAATAATTGTTCAAAAGACCCTCCGAGATAGAATCATGTCTTTATATTAATATTTCGTATCTTTGGTTTCACCTGCTTATAAACGTTTTCAAACTGAATGGGAAAATGTTTGATTTTTTTTTTTAATTTTCTTCTTGGTTATCTAGGGCTAATGTGATGTTCCCGAAATTCTAAAAGCGAGATGGCAGCCAGATTTTAAAACGAATATTCAATAATTATTTAGTTCGATGTAGGAATACTTTGAAATGGCGACCGAAAATGTCAACCAAAATTAAAAAATGTAAAAGAATCCGAAACAAATCAACCAATTTTGCTTATTTCAATATCTTAAATATGCTGGAATCTGTTTTATTCATATTTTTTTGAATGGCTCAGCAGTACATTGTACTAATCTCTACGTAGCTGACACATTTAAAAAATTATGTATGAATTTGTTTAGGACGTTTTACCTAGCATTATTTCGTTTAATTTTTTAAAAACTTGGCCGCCATTTGACCATATGGAAGTTTTCCTATATCCAATAATTCCAAAATATAACTTTATTATTGTATGTAAATGTAAATATGCATTTATTTGTTTTAAAATGAGCCCTGTTTGACAAAATAAACGCCTCACTAAAACATTCTTAGAACGAATGACAATTTTTTGTGACGCAGCATTATATATGGACACACGTTGAATATATGCTCTTATTCATATCATGAAGTATACTTCGATAGTGTCATCAAAAACCACCCTCAAAGACAGTGACTATATATAATGGACAATTATGTGCTATGATTGTCCCATGACCAGAAATATTATATAAAAACTTCTTACAAATCCATCAATAGTTTGATGTAATCCATACATTGATGTAGAAGGAGTGACGTTTACAAGACAATTGATAATAATGCAGCTTTTTCGTGATTTGGAATGATGTCATCTAACGGAGTTGATAAGCACACGTAGTCACATGATGAGGAAAATTCTGTGAAAGTTTCATGCAAACTCACCCTTAAATGCCAGACGAATGTATTGACAAGAAATTACTTGGCATATATATCAGCTTTCATCAACAAAATGAAATTTGTCATATTCTATGATGTTTCATGAAATTATGTCTATAAATGAAGGAAGTATTTTGCGATCAAAAAACATTGTGTACTTGACACTAAGTGTAGTCAAAACCATTCTAAATCATTCCATTCATGGCATTTTTGAAATACTAACTTAAATTGCTCCAAATCATCCAAACAACATTCAATCGACAAAAACCACTCCGAAATCATTTAAACTTTCCAATGATTCAATAATTTCATTAGCTGGAGTGGGTTTGGAAGCTTCTGATTGGTCCTTGAATACATACATATCTTCTAATAGAACAAAACGTTATTAAATTTTATAATTAGGATCAAGTTCGATAAAAAAGAAAACATTCAATTCATTCAAAAGTCGCTTATGCTATCAATCCTTTTCAATTTCACTTTTTTTTTTAAATCGAAACAAGAAATTAACTAATCTGTGTATAAACACACGGACTGACAGGTGGAGAATGCATCCATCTTCAACAGAAACATGTACTCATAAAGATGTTTTTTACAGAAATAAGATGAATTCAACTAATGACTTGACTGCCATCTCATATTTCAAATTCTCTGAGACCATTTAAAACTACCCTAATCCTTCAGGTAAAACGAAAGAGACAGAATGTTGATATCAGGGATATATGGTGAACAACTTGATACGCCCCTTTCCACAGGAGAGACATGCCCTCCAAACTAATTTCAGAGACTATAACAGTTAAGTAAGCAGAATTACGCGCTTAAAATTGGTTGCCATCTTCATTTCAGTATGTTTGGTTTTTTTATATTAGACACTAAATTAATGAAATAATGAGAGATACGCTTTACTTAGGTGATTTTGTCCAGAAAATAAGATAAAAAATAGACCAATGTTTGCAAAGGGATTCTTATGTAATCTATACTTTTTCTTGACTGCCATCTAGATAAAAGATCTCGAGAGGCAGTTGGAACACCAAAAATATCGATTGATACTTTTTTGATTCTCACTGAGTATTTCGGTTAACTTTTCCTTTGTCCTATCAGAGATGGCTTTTATGATGATGATGGACTGAAAAAAATATATTTAAAACTGGCTGCCATCTACCATCCAGGATGTCTGGTCTTCAAAAAGACAATAGCTATTTCAGCATGTAGCAAGAACACTAATTATTCATGTTTTCGGACATTTATATTATTGAAAAAAAAAACAAAAAAACAAAGGTTGATCAAATGCAAGTTGTTCCAAATTATTTACTTGTATTTGCACTGGCTGCCATTCAGAAAAAAACGCCCCTAAAGGCAGTCGGGACTTAAAACATCTACTGTAAAAAAAAATAATTCAACCTTGGGAATGTTGAATTAACAATTTCGTGGTACAATCAGAGAGGATTGTTTGGCAAAGTTTATGGTGACCCCTCGTCTTTTACAGATAACAACAAAAAATTCCAAAATTCCTATCCTAAACTGTCTGCCATCTCTAATAGAGGATGTTTGGATATCCAAATTAACATTATCCAATAGATATTGTGCCAAGAACGTAAAAAATATACGTTTTGGTTCTCAAATAAGATTTAAAATCAAGTGATATCCGTATAGTGTCTCCTAGTGAATTTGTATTTTTAGTGGCTGCCATTTAGAAAAAACACCGGGAAAAGCAGTCAGGACCCAAAATATCGACTGTTAACACTTTGCTTTGAACTCGGGAAGGTCATATTAACAATATCATAGTACTTTGCAATATGATCTCTTGTATAGCACATGGTGAACACATTTATCTCATGGCATACGTCGGAAAAATAGCAAAATTCTTATCTAGAACTGGCTGCCATCTCCCATTTCGGAAGTTGGAATCTTTGAAATTATTTTAAGTAATAAAAGGTTTACCAGAACGCAAAATGTACCGGTTTAAGACTCTCAAAAAATATTTAAAATGAAAAAAATCTCTCCATAGTGTACCAAAGGTGAAATGAATTTTTTTCTTGGCTGCCATCTAGACACCACTCGGAATGGCAGTCGGGACCCAAATTACCACGTGTTAACATCTTGATTCTCACTCAGGGAGGTCCTATAAACATTTCCATACCACTCTCGGAGAGCCCTTAGGGGGTGCATGGTGACCCCTCCTGGCCCACGGACTATTATGATTAGTCCGTGGTGATAACCAAACAGAAAAGTACTGTTAATTGATTAAGGGAGGTAAAATATATCGCTTATAGTCCAACCAGGGTATTCGAAAATGTGGGAAAAAGTGGTATAGCCATGAGTAGGGGTGGACTGAACTGAAATTTAACAAGCGTGAGATAACGGTACTTAGTTACAATTGTAATCACCTGTATACTGATACAGTAAAGAAACTCGGCAAGTAAAACACTTTTTTCTTCCAATCGATATTCAATGCCTTTTGCTGTTCCAATTTTAGTTTCTTCATGATGAAGTCGTTTTCGAAAGCATGTTACTTTTACGCTATGAAATATGACGTTTACAGATGTAGTTCAAAGGTTTGCACGCAATTGTAGAAATTCCAGTACTTTTGTGTTTCTGTGTTCCTTTAGTATAGTGAAAAGACCGTGACAGCAAAAAAATCGTTGGTCCCGATTTCTCTACTAAACTCGTCAAAAGTATGTTTATAAAGATTCAGATAGCATGGTTTACCTATAGTTCGCACAATTTCGACGAAATTAGCGATATTATTTTACCTCCCCTGAATTTCATCCGAACTTCCGTCATCGCACTCATTAAATTACATTCCGAAATCATTCCAAAATCATTCACCTTTTAAATTGTTTGAATGTGACTAATTGCATCATATAATTCAACATAAATATTAAAATTAAGAAGCCATTGAATCTCCGTGGCTGTTTTTTTTTTTTTCGATAAATCGAAGGCCATCTTTAATTAAATGACAAGATGAAGCAATAATTTAAGAAAATGCTAATTTCCCCGCCAGTTTTTTTCATGGTAAATACACAAATACAATATACACTGTTTGAAGATGGGTGATTTTTAGATTTTTTATCATTCCAATCCAACTTTATATTTAATTTCATTTTATCAAAACGAGTAATCTTTTGAAAGGATAGACTAACAGTGCTACTTCTTCTTTAAAACGTAATCAGAAGGGGTTTGATGGTAAAATAAAAGTAATCAAGTAAAATTTAATGATTTGTGTTTAATATTTTGTGTCTCGAATGCCAATATCACGCTAGAAAAATATGTTTTTATTTGAAAGAGTATCAATTTCAATAATATTACATGTAACGACGACGCAATGTCTTAAATCGTGCTTATTCAAAATAAATTTACAGTTAAGTAGCAATTTGTATAACGTTCAGGCAGATGCAAGTTAAATGCTGGAAAGTGGTATATCACAAAATCGCACTTTTAATTTATTTTCTGATACATTTCTATGCAAAAATAATAAATCTTAAGTTAAAAATTAAATATCATTTCGTAAGAAGGAAATTAGGTGATTTATATTTTTCTCGGTGCTCTTTCTTTTTCCATTCAAATCCATGTTAAAAGATCGATTTTTAAGGTAAAAAATTAGCCTTCAACAACAGCAAAAATCTCAATAAGGTAGTATCAGAAATGGTCAAATACCTTGACTAAAAATATGTTTTATATATGCAAATTAAAGAATAAAGAGATATTTCGATTTTTGCGGACCTATCCTGAAAGCAGTAGTTACCTCCCTTTCATATAATTTCAAGTGGAAACCTTTACCCACGATTTAGGAAGCTAGAGTAGCCTTCCTTCCAAAATGGCTGCTTCCATCATAAATAACTGTCAGAGTGCTCATGATTATCTGACTTTTCATCAACTACATGTGATTAACAGGTCTGTTCCCGAAAGTTTGCGCTAAATTAACGTTGGAATGACATTTCTCATCGATTGAAAAACCTAAACTCAAATGAATCAAGGCACATAAAGGAAATGAAGTTGATATTTTACCATATCGAGATTGTTCACGTTTGACAGAAATGAAAGAAGTAAAGATACACATTTAGGGCCCCAACAGAGGGAACAGTTCCTCATACTTGATGAATAACTTGCAGCTAATTGGACCAGGTATTGTGTTTGCATTCTTTTAGCTTAAGACTGACCAGCACTTTTATGACAGACATGCACCTTTTTTTCAAAATCATGATCAAACATAAAATCTCTGGTGGGGTATGTGATCCCTGTTGATACAAGAGTAATCAAACTGGCCACTTGGTGGATGCCAAATATAATCCTAGCATTCCTCATCAGATAGGTGTTTGTTTGTTTGAATGGGGTTTTATGCCACTTTCAACAATCTTTCAGTTATATCAAGGCGGAATAAGAACCTATGGGTTCCTGGTATTTCCCACACCAGTACCGTCATCACATCCTTTCCTAGCCTCCGGCTGCTATCCTTGACAGGTCTACATTATTGACCTATAGGTTGGAGACAAATACATGTAGTCGGAAAGAATGATGGTCTCTGTCGGGGATCAAACCTGGTATTCCCCACACCAGTACCGTCATCAAACTCTTTCCTTGCCTCTGGCTGCTATCCTTCATAGGTCTACATTATTGATCCTTTGGTGGGAGACAAATAGTCGGAAAGGATGAGGGCCTCTGTCGGGAATCAAACCTGGGACCCTAGTTTGACAGTCCTATGCTCTACCAACTGCACTGTGATGGTGGCTCCCTCATCAGATAGGTTTTGTTTTGAAGTTTTCAATTTCTTGTAAGTGCTTGCAAAAACCATATACTGGCGGTACTCAGAGTTTAACCCTTTTATCTGTCATGCAAAGACCCCAGAGCAGGGACTGGAAGCCCCTGACATATCAATGAATTTTGGTTTTAAGTTGAAAATCTGAAATATTCAAGGTATCAATCAGGATATTTGGAGGGCAAAATGTAATAATTACAGCTTTGCCCAAGTTTTAGTTTCAACCTTTTGCTTCCCTATGGGGAAATATTCCGTTTTAGTTAGAAAAAATCCTTGAGTCTTGGCTCTATGCATGCCTCTAATTTGTGTTTTTGGGATTAACATCTATATAATTAGAATGCAGCGTTTATGTTTGAGAAGTAAATTGGAGCATTTGTTTATTACTGAGCCCTAAGAAGATGTTATATATCTTAATGTAATTAAATTATATGTTTATTGACATATGTGAGTGACTGGCCTTTTATTGTTACATGTATTAACATGTGTGAATTGACTTTATCTGACATGCACTGAGTCTTAAAATATAAGGTTTTGTCTGCCTGTCCGTCTGTCATTCCCCTACATAAATATTTTATATCCATGGCTCAGTGCAAAACAGTTGTAATTGCCTATAAACATATAGGCAGTTACAACTGTTTTGCATTGAGCCATCAATATACGCACCTATAGTTTGCCACGCAGTAAAATCACAATAATTTCTATCACCCACATACCTTTTTTACTTGTAAATTATTTGTTTAACATTATGGTGGAGATTGTGCAGGTTGTATAGTTTGTCAGTTTGATAAAGCAATACTTGTCTAGCTGTGAATGTACCATTCTTTTCTCCTGTTTCAGGTTCATGTACTTGAAATTATCTGTTTCAAGTTAAAATATCAAGGGATAAGTCTTTGCTACAGTACAGTTGGATGATTTTTCTTCAAAAGATCATGATGCCTATGCATCTATATGCAGTTTTTTTTCTGGTTAGTACATAATGGTATTTTTATTAATGGCAGTTGCATATATAGGGAAAGCATTTAGGAAGGGATTCATTTGGACACTGTCTATAACTTTTTTGTAGGAGATTCTACTCAAAATTATTTGGAAATAAATGTTATAGTTTAATTTACTCAGTATTCTTATTCAGTCAGAAAAAATGGCATTTTTTGACACAAAATTTAAAATAAGTATGACAGGATTAATATTCTCAGTCTTCAAAACAAATACAAGACATAAGTTAGGATTGACACAGTCTTGTGAGGGATATACATGTAAATGATAATGATTTTATGATGATGCTCAGTAAAACAGTTTGAATCTGTTGAAAATTGCAAAACCTGCATAAGACTAAAAGTGTTCACTTTTTACAGTTTTCAAATCCAGTTCAGTCTATATCATTTATACCCTACTCTGTTGGTCTTATTTAATGGGATGGGTAACATGTTTTAATGAATTTGGTTATTTTATTCCTAAGTTGTAAAATTATGTACTGGTAGTATGTAATGTCCAACTGGCAGTATTTTCATAAAATGGATCAGAGTGTATATAATTGCTGATGAAGATAAAAAAAAATGAACTGAACTTGAAATTCAAGTAACATGGTAAAAATGACATAATAGTCAAGAGGCTAGATGAAAGCTATTATTCTGACCCATCACATGGAAGTGGATACAATGTGCATTAAGAAAAGTATCAACACTGCTCAGGTAGCACTCAACAAGTAGTCAAAGCAGAGTTAAAACTTTCATTCTTGGTAGACTTTTTAATCTTAAATGATAACTTAGTCTTTAAATGTGTTGACAGTGATTGACTTCTGCTGGATTTGATAATCTTTTCAGATATTTGTTCCATTGCTTTCTGAATATATCACTTCACTGTCACTGACTATGATTTATATCATTCCAGTAATGTTTAAAATCAAAACATGCAATAAAGACTATACTGTAATACCTTTTGATAGGATCAATGAGAAAAAAATATGATCAAGAATAAAACAAGGACCAGTCTGATCAAATTTTGTTGTTGATACTGTTTGATTTTTAGGAATACTCTCATTTCGATGTCTTTACAGGTTCTTAGTACTATCCTACTGCCTTCACCAATGAAAATGGTAGACGTGGTCAACAGAAATGAAGGATTACCCCTCCCCCTAACAACTATGAACACTTTCAATTCCTAGGACTTAAGTGAATTGAGGGAATGACTGGAATGAATTGTAATTAGACAAAATGAGCTTTACAGGCTTTTATGGATTTCATATCATATCTGTGTCAGGTTTAATTCTTTCATTTTGTGTAAATTTGAAGATAGAAGGACTTATTATTTTTCCTAGTAAAAAGGAACTGGTTAAATAAAAAAAGTGGCAGGTGGCCATTTCATTAAAGATTATTTGATTGCTTATATTTGCTATGATTATTTACTTTTACATCACATGGATCAGTTTTAGCTCCACTGGCTGTAAGCCACTGGGGCAATTGTCATGGCGTTGTGTCCGTCGTGCGTCCGTTCGTGTGTCCAGTCGTAAACTTTTTCTTTAAAAATCTTCTCACCAGAAACTACTGGATGAATTTCAACCAAACTTCACAGGAAGGATTCTTGGGTGATCCTCTTTCAAAGTTGTTGAAGACCTTTTGATCGAATGAAAAACATGGATTTAATGGGTGCGGCTAATTTTCAAATATGGTAAAAAGTGAGTTTTCTCAGATTCTAATGGATGGATACCAATAAAATTTTACATGAATGATCCTTGTGTGCCCCTTTATCAGTCTACAAAAAAATATTGTGATCGGATGGAAAATATGTATTTTATGGGCAGAGGTCATTTCTCTATATGTTATTTTGTGGAAACTTTGAAAATCATTCTCTCAGAATGTAGTGAATGGATATCAACCATATTTCACTGGAATTATCATTGAGTGACTCTTTATCAGTCTATCAAAAATTATTGTGATCCGATAAAAAATATGTATATTTTTGGTGGAGGTCATTTCTCTATATGTTTTAAAGTTGAAACTTTCAAAATCATTTTCTCAGAATGTAACTAATGGGTATCAATCAAAGTTCCTTAGGTAACCCATTATCATGTAGCCAAAAATTATTGTGATTGGATGAAAAATATGTCTTTAGTCTGCATATTTGGCATGGTGTATTGTCTAATGCTTATCTATTGAAAGATATCAAAGAATTGTTCCGAAAACAAATAATTACCCTATTGCCTTTTGGGCTTCTGGTTTTCTAAAAAAAGATGTGTTTGTGAAACATAAATGCCCACGTAACAGCATTTTTTCAAAATGTTGACCTCGACCGATGACCTTGACCTTTAAGCATGACCTTGACTTTGATACCTACAGATGTACAACACTGAGATCTTTCAACATGCCAATTATGAGACGGGGTATCTATAATATGCTTGAATAAACTGAACAATGAAAGTTTTTTGGTTATGTTTTTAAGAAGTTTGACCTTGACAGATGACCTTGACCTGTAACATGTCCTTGACTTTGATGACCAGCAGATGCGTAACATTGAGATCTATCATCATTCCAAATATGAGCATTGTATCTTGAATAGGCTTGAAGAAATTTGCAGTGTTAAGTTTTTTGGTTAAGTTTTTTTGTTATTTTACCTTGACAGACGACCTTGACCTTGTCACATGACATTGACTTTGGTATTAGCAGATGCGGATCATTGAGATCTATCATCATGCCAAATATGAGCCTTGTATCTTGAATAGGCTTGAAGATATTGGCAGTGTTGAGTTTTTTTTGGTTAGCTTTTGCAGACAGACAGACAGAAGGACCGACAGACAGACAGATTGACAGACGGACAACGATTAAACAATGAAAATCTATAAACCATCAGTTCAGAATATTAAGATAGTGCTAAAGATTTTTTTCTGGTGGTATTTGATGGATATCATCATTGTGTTATAGATTTCCACAATTTTTATGAGCAGCTTCATACACAAAATTTGTATTATAAGCAAGTGGGTGGGGTAAATAGATACAACAATAACTGATGTTGGTGATTTGTATATGGTGCAAAATGCAAAAGATGTGTTGTTTATATATGAGTTTCTCCATCAGAACTCTCTAGCATTTATGGGGACTGTTTTCATTGAATTATTTGAGAACAATTGTAATTTGTTCAAAATGTCTTGTTTTTCAAAAGCAGCAACGGTGTATCATTTTAAAGATAATTATTTCAAGGCTGTTTCAAAGTCACAGATATTTTAAAGCATAACTTCCCTTACGAGATAATCAACTTGTGTTGCTGAATTGCATTTTATTAATTTTAAAAATGCGAAAATTGGCCCTTTTTGACATTTTGACAAAATGGCTGACCCCTCAATGATTAGATTTGCCATACTTTGAGTAATACTAGTTTAAAATATATATTTTAACATTAATTATTACTTTATTAATTTGTGTCAAATAGGCAATAAATAGTTGAGCTTAAAGTTTTATAACAGAAATGCAAGGAGAGGAAAGAAAACCAAGAAAAAACAACTTTTTGGCTCTAAGAGTATTGATTGTGGCAGAAGTCATGTTTCTTCTGTTACCATGGCAACGGTGAGGCAGATAAGCGAACTATTTTGCAAAATTTACTTTTGCATCAATATCTTACTATACATGAAGTTTTATCAAAATCTGAGACATGTCACTTTCGACCATCTGCCTGATTCTTACCAAATCGCTACTTAACAACATCGTGAAATTGACAAGATGAATGAGTTGGGAATGCTTTTGGAATGAAATTGAATGAGTGTGTGGAGAGCGTTTTGAGTGAATATACTCGGAGGTAGTCAAATATCACAAATTTTGTTCACGATGAACAAAATAAGCGATATTTGTTACCTCCCTTAAATACAAAAAAAAATACATACGAGTTCTATAAAAAAGCATCCTATTTCTTCAAGAATCTTTCAGACGCTTTCAATTTGAACTATGTCAGTGGAATCGTGATTGTTATTTTTTAATGACGGTTAATGACGTTGTTGATACAGTTAGTTACATCGTGAGATTGACATTCACTTCAATCAAAACCATTCTAAATCGCTCACTCAGCGCTCCATTTATTCATTTAAACACTCACTCAAACCATTCAAAAACGCTAAAACCCATTGAAAAATATAGAATATCCAACGTTATTCAAAATGAATTTTGATTGAGAAAAATCGCGATTTTACTGACATAATTCTAATTGTTATCGTTTCATAGGTTCTTTAAGAAATAGGAAGCCATGTATAAAAGATGAATTTATTTTCTATCAAAGGGAGGTAATCAATATCGCAAATTTTGTTCATCTTGAACAAAATTTACGATATAGGATTATCTCCCATTAAATTCACTCAAAACGCTCTCCACACTCTCATTCAATTTCATTCCAAAATCACTTCCAAATCATTCATCTTGTAAATTTCACAATGTTGTTAACTGTTTTATCTTTTTCAGTGAGTTTGTGGCGTTTTTGATTCATTGAATGAGTGTTTGGAACCAAAGAGTGGAGCGCTAAGCAGCTGATTCAGAATGGTTTTGATCGAGACTTTTTATCGTACTTTTTAATGTACGATTTTCAAAGCAGGAAGACAGAATATGGTTAGGGAACGGATTATAATGGGATATGGATGGGGTGACAGAAAATAAACGCGGAGAGGAAAAAATAGATAAAACTATGCTTGGTATTGACAAAAAAGAAATAAATACTTGAGGCACACGAGCAATGCCAAGTATGGCTCCACATGAATTTGCCCCATGGAAAAAAGAAGAATCATCCATTTGTTTTAAGTAAAAATAAGTAAGAGAGCAGATCGAAGGGCAAGGTAAATGGTTGAAACAGATGCTTAAAGCAAATACAAGCAACTGCCAATTTTTTATTATTATTTTTTTTTCATAATTAAACAGTCCTTCACCTAATAATTCAAAATTTAAGAAAGTATGTCAAGGATCATGGTAGGTGTCATTGGTAAAACATCATGTCGGAATAAAGGATAGTCATCTATTTACATTTAATAGAAACTAATTAAAGTTCTAGACCCAATAATTCAATAATTAATAAAGTAGGTGTAAGGACAGGGTAGGTCCATAGGTTCAATATGGTGACATAATCAAAGACATAAACTAACCGCCCTTTATCATTGTTTTAGAATAGTCCTATCAGATGATAAATATATAATACGTACTAAGTGTTTTGTATGAAAACAGATATCTAACGAGGTTGGGGGAATGTATCATATTTATCTTATAACCTTTATTTGCCTTGATTTCGTCGATGTTTCTAACAGAGATGCACGTTTCTAAAAATAACTGCATTTTGTCATTGTTCTAGAAATATCCATGTGATATCATGAAAAATATCATATGGAAAGTTATCACTCTGATATTTGTAAAATTATGAGATATAAAATATAAGAAAATGGGCCATATGTCAGGGAGAAGGATGATACCAAAAGTAATGACAATCATCTACCAACACTTACAAGTAGCAAGGGTCGAACATTCAACATGAAAACAGAATCAAAGACAATCAAGTATCAACCTTTATCACTTTCCTAATACAGGACTGGTCATTTTAGATTTAATTAAGTATGTCAGGGTCCAAAGTCAAATTCATTGTTTAAATAATTTTCTGTAATTAAAGTCAATCATCTACCAAACTTAAATAGTGTCAAGTTTCGATAAATCATGCTCACAAGGTTTAGAGAAGAAGGTATTCTTTTATTTTACCCCGCAGGACATTTTTTTGGATCACGTCCGCCCAAAGAACCCGTGAATGCAAGATTTAACCGTGAAATCTTACATAGCGAGCATGTCCAAAAGAACAAAGTGAGGCTGGATTCTACCCAATAGACTCAAAAGATTTATATATATATATATATAGACAAATTCGTTTTTTTTTTTTTTGAAACTTGCATTTAAGTTAGAATCATCGATGAAAACAAGACAAATAGAGGTTATAAGATAAATAAATACATACTTAGTGTACTGTATGAAAAAAAAATATCTAACTCGGTTTTGAGAATTTATAATTGTCTCGGCAGAGCCTCGACAATGATCAATTCTCACAACCTCGTTAGATATTTTTTTTTTCATTAAAAACACAAAGTATGTATTATATAGTTTACCATGCCGGACCGTTTTTAGCGATTCTACCGCCTGTAGCACGCGCGTTATCAACCCAATCTGATTTTAACGAGGAGCTCTAAAAGAGCATATTCCAAGGATCATTCCTATGAAGTTTGTTTGAAATTTAAACGACAGTTTCAGAAAAGATTATTTTTTTTTTAATTTTTCATCTTGCTGGCGCAATTTCTTGTGACACGACAGCCCGTAGCTCCTTGATATTTAAAGAATAGACTTTATCGAAAGATCTGAAAAAGTATGTACCAAGGATCATTCTTGTGAAAAATGAATGCATGCTATGAAACAAAAGCCGACTCGATTAAAATATTTGTTAAATTATTTGTTATTCATTGACCCCTCTCTTCAGATGATTAAATTTCAAAACAAAACGAAAATTACGACCATAGTCACTCCATCCGTCATGTGTGATTGCTATGCTAGTTACCTCGCAAGTTTGTTGATTAGCGCACGCTCCCTAAGCAAGAAGACAGTTCTATATAGGAATGCAGGAAAGCTCTTTAAAGTTTGTTGGTGCTTTTCTGTCGTCAACACAAGGCTGGACATGGTGTAAGACTAAAATGAACAATTTCATCCACATTTAACTAAGTTTACGTTTATGCAAGAATTAAACGGTTATGAATAATCGTTATGATTAAATCAGAAGAAGATTTAAGGGCGTCTTTAATTTCATTTTTGCGTATTCAGAATATAAAATTTATCTTCAGATCGTCTTATATCATAACTAATTGAAGTATTCCCCTAAAATTAAAAACAAACAGGGGCCTGTTGTAATTGGGAATGTATATGATGGGAATTCTGATAGTTGTTAATTAAATTATATATGAAACGGATCCTTTAAGATAAATCTACATTTAATGCAAATTTTCTTCACGGTAAAAAATCAAAAACAACATGCACTGTTTCAAATAGAGTAATGATAAATATGTAGCTGTTTTACCAATAATCTTTACATTTTGACTAGAGAATTGCAATAAAATATAGACAAACATGGAAAATTAAGCCTATCAACGAAAGAAACTGAGTACATATTTGTTTTTTGTAATTAAAATTTGGTTATGTCGTCATTTCATAAAATAATCTTAAAACTTCTCCAAACCAGTCCTGCGTTCAGGATGAACATGTTAGCGAAGCGCTTTCGAAATGATACCTCGCTTTGCACGTATATGCACGTGCAAAGCGGGGAATCATCTCGAAGCGCTCGCGAAACGTTTTTTAATCCTGAACACAGGGCTGATACAGGGCTGATCTGTCGCAAAGTGGACTAATATAACCCCACACTAGGGCCTTGTTCTAGCAGAGCTTTTCACATATACGTACTGTCAGTACATCATGTGTTTGCAATATGATGATTTATTATCAGTAAAAAAATGAAAGTTCAAGGATAATAATTTAGTAGGTTAAATGCTCCTGATAATAAGATAAAACAAGAGCACCGCAAGCGGATGCCAACGCTCGGCTGTTTATTATTTCTTAAGCAAATGCAAAAATATGAACTTGGTACCTTCAGAAAGGTCCTGTACCAAGCAATGATCATGTGAAATATGAAGGCTCTTTGACTGACAATATAAAAGTTATGACCACAGAAAAAAGTTTTTTAAACAAATTTGACCTTGAAGAATGACATTGACCTTAACTGATGACATTGAACTTGGTGCATACACTAAGGTCTTGTCCAAAGCAATGATGTGAAATATGAAGGCTCTATGACTTACCATTTAAAGTTATGACCAAGGTTAAATCTTTAAAAGAAATTTGACCTTGAAAAATGACCTTTCCTGATGACCTTGAACTTAGTACCTACAGAAAGGTCTTGTCCCAAGCAATGATCATATGATGTATGAAGGCTCTATGACTTACCATTCAAAAGTTATGACCAAAATTAACATTCTACAGAAATTTGACTTTTAAAATAGACCTTGACATTGAGTGGCGACCTTGAACTTGGTACATACAGAAAGGTCTTGTCCAAAGCAATGATCATGTGAAATATGAAGGCTTTATCACTAACCATTCAAAAGTTATGAGCGGGGTTAAAGTTTGTCACGCAACGCCAATGACAACATCAACGCCAACGAAAACATCAACGCCAACGACAACACGAACGACGCCAAGGTGATCATAATACTTCGGGTTTTCTTCGAAAATAGCCGAGCTAAAGATCACAAGAATAAGTGAAAATAATTTTGCAACTTATATCAGTAGGGTCCTGAAAATCCCACAAACGTAAGTTAACATTAAATGCTACACTGTAAAGCTTTGTACCGGGTAAATTTTCGACCGATTTTGGCCCATCACCGAATTATCTAAAGTTTTGGATGATTATAAAGTGATTTTTGCTAGAGACCCCAGTGAAATTTTTATATCGAAAGACAACAACGCCCTCACAATTATTTTGATAACATGACGTCAACGACGTTCTCATATAGTATCGTTACCCCTAATATTGGAAACGAAGTTTATTTCGGTAAGTATCTAGTACTTTATACAATTCATTAAAAAATAGTTTCAATAACCAAATACCCGTATTTATTGTAATAAACGCCCGGGCACTTATTAGATTAGTCATTTTCGACAAAGAAGTATACGTTATACTGACACTACTCAGATACGGTAGTTCTGACACTATTCAGACCACGGTACACTCTCGCCATTTTTATTCAAAAGGAGCGATGCGCTGCTTTATATAACTTCGCTACATGTATATTAGAGAGAGATTCTCGTCAATGAATATATTTTCTACCATTAATCGTTTTCTTTAATTAATTGAATGTTAATTGATAATTTAAACGGCTAATTAATTCCCTATCTGGTACGATTACAATAAATGAATAAATAAATAAATAGATAAATAAATAAATAAATAAATAAATAAATGAATAAGTAAATAAATGAATAAATAAATAAAAGAAATGTCGATTTCGGCGAGTAATAGCGCCGATGTGCCTGCTGTATTTTTAGACTTTGAGATCTATGCAATAGAGCAAGAAACCTATGCCAGACGATTTTATTTAAATGTCAAACAATTTTCATATAAAGATATTCAGACTGTCGAATACAGACTTGGGCGAAGAAAACTGAAATAACTTGATAAATAAAAGTGTTTGATAAATGAGTTTCGAATCTTAGAATATTGTGTTAATCTTCATTTACTCAGATTTAAAGAAATATACACGTCGCTGTGATGACTTGAATATATCGTAACTACATCCGATTCAATCTGTCACACACATTTTTTGTTATAAGCTTTGTATTTTAATTGGTAAGGATTGATTTCTGCTCGTGTCTTTAAGTAGCGAACTGACAAGAGATAAATAAAGCCGAAATTATGCGCAATTGTAATCGCCTACCTGCTGCGAAAATAAAATGAACAGTCCCATTTCCTCAATTTTGAAATCTGTATCGTAGCCAAAGAGACGTCTAAATCATGCATTTATCCAAATAGTATAAAGGGTTTAACATCATTGACAAGAAAAAGGCGCGCGCAAGCATTGAAAATTTTGCTACAAATAGCCGTCGGCGTCTGTGATCACATGTTCAGCCTCTGAGTGAAATAAACTGTTCTGCATCCTTTAACTCAATACGAGACTAAAATGCTTTTTTTGCTCAAATAGCAACTTGGGTTATATTTCGAATTATTGAAACAATTGAGAATTGAAATATGGGTATTTTTTTCTATTCGGTTGTTTCTTAAAAGTATCAGTATTGATAAAAATATCATTTTTACAATCATGTTTCGGACCAAAATTTTTATTCATTTAAAATAGAAAATAAAATCATCGGAACTAGAAATGACATATATAGTAAAAATCAAGCACGCGTTCTATTTTCAATATTCTATTTGGAAAATATTTTAGATGCAGTTTTAAAGATAAACAACATAAAAAATTCATTACAATCTCTGTAAATTATACAATCACAACAATCGCTAACTAGTAAGAAAGATCTCAAGAGTCGATGCATTTACCGATCTTCAATAAATATCGTAAATGAACTCAGTCACCGTATCTTCGGTATTTGTGTATTGTTGCAAGAATTTTATACTTTTGGTAGTAAAAATAGGGAAAATTTTATCAGAGATTGTGAAGCAAGTTTTCTCGAATCGGGGGATTTGCGATTTTTAGAGAAAATCATTTTTCCGAAATTCGGCCCGAAAATTAGCGGTTTGGACAGTGTTTTATTTTTGGAATGGACGTGTACCTGAGTATGGGCGGTTATAAGAATAAATACTGTATTAAAGTTTGGCTACATAACATCTGTTTTATGAAAATAAATATCAGTTGTTTTTTTTTTTTTTTTTTTTTTTATCAAATTTTCGGTTATTTTCATATTTATCCCACCGATAATATTGTAATGAATGACGACTTGTATTTCTTGCACGTGCAGTGCCCAGCAGAGCGTATTGAATGCGTTCTTTTTAATAAAAATTGTGACTACCGCTTGTCTTTCATTACCCTGAAGGCAACAACCAATCAAGCAGTTAAAAACAAAATAATCAAGCAAATCAAAATGTACGATTACAACTCAACCAGCGACGACAAAATGCCATATTTCTTGGCAAGCGCTGATAAATTAAGCGTTGTTTGAGGTAAATATGTCAGCAGGGTGTCGAGATCTAGTTGCCAATGTTTAGTAACCGAGAACAGGATAGAAAATGTTGTCTATGTGAAACACGAATGCCCCCGAAACGGCTTAAAAATTACATTGACAGATAAAATAGACACATGTCACATGATTTTGACCTTGTTATTTGCTTAATATCAAGATCTATAATCTTACCAAATGTGAGTCTTGTTTCTTGAATAGTCTTATCGATAGATATTTTTTTTCAAAATTGAACTCAGCGTTAACACCCCCTTTCTGAGAGCATAAGTTGCTCTTGTGATATAGAATACATACAAAAGGTTACAGACAAGACCATCTAGACGGACTATTTCGTCAGGTAAGCTGTACATACGCTTTTTCGGTCGCTAATTGACCACGATGCAGAAAATTGATATGATTGGTGCATTTGATAATAATTGCAATCCAATTAAATAAAGAATTCTGTTTGGTTTAAATCGCATCACGTGGGGAAATCCATTGCACCTTATTTCTGTATAAAGTGCAATAGGTCTTTCGGGAGTCCCCTGAAATTCTATCTGCAAGTCCTGTGTTGTAGGAACTCGAATTAACCTAGTTCCCGATCATCAACGCAACATTGCTATTCAATAAATTAATATATTTTCGAAAGAATTTACGATTACAAGCATGCAGTTCTGATTCTGAGCCGACCTAAACTTAGAAAACAGCGAGTCGACGAAGACCTTCAAGCAACCCTCTCAACTAAGACCGACCACGCCGTTTTCGTTTAAGAATACAGACTAACTTGGCAGAAACAAGCTTTTTTGTCATAAGTACCTCTACGAATTTTAATGTTGTCTTTTATTTGTGTATCACTTGTTTTACTATAGGACATTTCACTTCGAAAGCGAGATGAACAATACACGATCTAAAAATAGATTGTGTAATTTATACGCGCAGACAGTAGACTTGAAGCTTTAATGTTTGGCTGAGTATTTTAATAGTTTTAATAGCAATTGCCTTAGCACATGGCTTAATCATAACGCCCTACGGGCGTTATTTGCCATGTGCTAAGGCAATTGCACTTTATACCCCAATAAAAGCAGTGAAAAAGACACTCATCCCTATAATAAAAGAATTTATCGTAAGTAGTTTAACCCATTCTCATAACATAAATGTAGGTGACATGTTTAGATTTTTGAAAACTGTTTGATAAATATATAAGAGAAACACCAAGGGAAACGGGAGATGTTGCGGTTCTTTCCCCGTAGAATTTAACATTTTCCCGTTCTTGCCCCATGAGTTGCGGAATTGCATATTTAATTGTAGGCCCTTACAGGTCTGGTGGTTATAAATGAAGTGCAAGCTGTTCTCAGTAGGGCGTACTTTTCTCTCGTTATTGGTAGCCGACCTTAAGCATGCTACCAGTATGGATGCATTTTTATATGACTATGGGGAATTCGTAATGAACAATTGTTTAGCCTCTCTGTCTTATTTATCAAAATTTTGAAAAACGGTAAAACGCAGACTTGACAAAATGATTGCATATCTAAGACAGATAAATGATGAAAATTATTGAGCTTTAAATACGATTTTTTCCACAAAATAAGATTTTGCAAATATTGTATAATTGAATAAAATTTATAGTCCCTCTGCTTTAGCTTATCACGTAAATGTTATAACCTTACCAGGTCAGACCCCACCCGACTTTTGGCCTTCTTTGTTCTCTATATAATTGCTCAACTTTCAGGTGCTGCAGCGCATTCCACAATAAAACGTTTATATACTCAACAAAAAAAGAAAGTATCCACTTTTCTTTTTTCAATATCCTTTATATTCTTAAGATCAAATAATCAATTCCGGTACCTTTTGTATTTGCAGCGCTTCGATTTCTCATGCAAACATGATTTTTCATTAAAGCAACATGTCATTTTTGGTGTTTTTCAATAAATGTCGAAATGTTTGTTTTCTATGTCGACGTACGTCACGTGTTCGATCGTGAGTTTCTTCTCAAATGAATTTAACCTCTAAAGCTCTGTGGTTAAGAAAATCAAACAATAGCTGTGTTCTGTACAAAACAGTTTTGTTACGAGGCCAAGAAAAACATGACGACAGGTGTAATCAAAAGCCGTCAAACGTTGAGTAAATTTTACGGACGTTAGTTAAAAGAGAATAACAATAAAGACGTTTGCTGGCCATTACCGATAGAGTAACATTGTCTTTTGCCCTCTTCAACTCGATAGGGCCACTGGGAAGACATCACGCCAGAATTTCTCATTCACGTTGACGCGATTGTCTCTATGCTTCCCAGCCGATATTTCAAAGCGGAAGTAAAATAAATGTCTGAACTTTTAAAAATGTCAAACTTTAGAATTAAGTCAATTGCTATTTAATCCTTAACGGGTGTAAGGCGAGCAAATTTCCTTGATATTCATACGAGCCTCTCCAATAAGCAAGATGAAACGTTAACATAACGTGGCAATGCAAATGTTGTTTTGTTTTCAGCAAAAATGGAATAGAGAATTTAGGATTGGTTTTCTTGACAAGGAACGAGCAGACAGAATCTTGTTAATTTGAGCTTGGAATCTGCGCAAGATGTTTTGTGAATGTTTGTGTTCATTTGACGTAAATTTGATAGAAATTAGCAGGAGAAATAAGTTGTCTTATCAATCCAGAATACCTAACGCAATAATATTGCATTTCGTAAGCTTAAAACTGTCAGAAAATCATTTGAATATTTAATTGAGAGTCTGCGATTTTTGAAAACGACCCCCTGGCTACGTTAGCGCCTACAATTCGGCAGCGGCATCTTCAAATCACATAAAACTGTTCAAATTTATTTCCAAATGATTAGGTGGTAATTTTCAATCTGTTTCATAGAATTCCCGTGAGTACTTTTTTTTAAAAAGTCCGAAGTTTAATTGGGTGGACACTTTTTATTTTTGCTCAGTATATATTACGTCATTAGCGCTTCATCTACATTCATTGTTTTATCTTTTGAGACTAAAATCACTAAGTTTTTTAGGTTTAAATTTTGGGATATTCAAGCCAGAGTAAATGTACAGTCTTTTTTCCAACTAGAAAGAGGACAGTAAGTTCGGTCACGCCCGCCGTCGCTCATCCGTCCTCCCGGAAAGGAAATCGTGCACAAAAAAGAACGAGCCAAGCATTATATTAACGAAGAGGTGCAAAACCAGCAAAAACAAATAAATATGCTCGTGGATTGCTGTTCTCCACTTCAAAATGCCATTTTCAAGCCGCACTATTTTTTCTTTAAGATCTACTTTTACCATACAACAACCTCCGGAAGTAAATTCCAGTGAATTCACCCCTTTATTTAAGACCTTTATGCATTCTTCTAACTTCTAAACACTTTGGTCAATGCTTTGGGATATTGCGACCAAAGTTCAGTCAATAGGGTTTTAATATTTTCATTGATCACTGAAAATGACGCTTTTAGAAAATGACCTGAAAAAAGGCAAGAATTCGGAGCAATGTTATTTGTGATGTGCCTTGATTACTTAATCCAATATTTCTTGGTAAGAAGCCATTGGGAATGATTTCTTAGAGTACAATTTTGAACTTTTACTCCGTCCTAACTTGTTAAGCAAAAATGATCAACATATCTTGATTTTAAGGCAATAGAAAGGGGAGTTAATCATTGTAGGTCGAGGTAATTTTGACCAAACATTTCTCAATTTTCACGTTTTAATGCAAATTACTAGAACGTAATCATAAAAATATGCGCAAAATATGGTTTCTGTGAAAAGATGTCAAATGGCAGGAGAAAGAAAAAATAAAAGAGTAATCTTAGCCTCAAAAATCGTTACTTCGATGAATCAAAGGGTATAATAGCGTTCCCCAGAATGGAAAAGGGGCTCATATAGAGTAAAGGGTGAAATTCAAAATTCCGCTATCTTTGCTACATTTTTCAGGATCTAAAACATCGTTTAAGAGTTTGTGCATCGTAAACTTACATAATGTGTAGGAATAACGAAAACCAATCCTCAACAAAACATGTCAAAGTAGTCATACTGGAATATTGAAAAACAAATTTCAATTTAAATTGAATGAATATTTAAAATCAAATAGTTCTCAAGCTTATTAGCATGAAAGCTTTTCTTTAAAATTTTACAAACGCCAGAAAAGCGATATTTAAAAAGGCTTCTTTCGATATTAAACTCACCCATTTAGCGAAAAGGGTATGAATTTCAAGCCGGGAAGGGGATTTAGAATTAGAAGAAATAGGCATATTTCCTGTTTACTACCAACAAAAGTCTATTTCCAATACTATGAGCAAAGTAACTTAAGAATTTGCAGCGAGAAAACGATTTTTCGATCACCTTTGTGTAATACCCTCATATTACAAAGTCGCAGGTGTTAAATCGGTTAAGAGGTTTTCTAGTCCATTCTATCGCATTGTTTACATAATTAATTACACTCACTTGACCAATTAAACTTATCCTGTCTACCCAAAGCGCGAAAATTGACTAAATGATTCTTTTAACTTCATCTAAAGTTAAAGAATGCAAGAGGAAATATTTACAAGGAATATCCTCTTTTATCAAATTTGATTTTAAATCGATAAAATCATCAAAATTGGAATTTTTACACTTTTTGATACTATTGACTAAATATTACGTCATTTGAAACTATCTGAAGAGGTCAAAATTCTTTTTCAAAAAACGGACCTTTTTACCATCTAGGTCAGACCCCACCCGAATTTTGGCCTTCTTTTTGTTTTATATAAGATTGCCCAACTTGCCCTTATACTGAGAAATCAAAACGGCGGTTTATGTATGTAATGTCGTCGTCAAATAGTTTTTTTCTCGAAAATATAGGCCAAAATAGGCCCCAAACGGTCCCAGCCCTTTCTAAATCGTTTCTGTTTCGTGTGATCTTAGAACGTTGGACCCTATTCTTCTTTGCTAAGGCGTGAAGTCGGACGACATTTCTCATGTACATCGAGTCTGCAATTGAAGAATAGCTGAAAAAACTCGAAACTGGCCGGTGTCGAACAAACGCGGACTATGATATTTCGTTTACAGGTCAAATGCACCAGCCACTAAGCAAATGATCTTCCCTAGCGCAGGTGTCAAGTATTTTATTCAGACTATTCTTTCAAGCCATGCATAACACCCCAACTCCTTTACGAGTCGTCATAGTTGATGACGATAAAGGCTTTTTGCAGTGATTTGTACTCGGCCGAGAACGCCAGTAAAACTCCGTACATACACTAAACCTTGATATGTCTGTCTTTTTTTTATAGTCTATAATGATGTTTTCGCGATAAAAATGGTTTCTAGGACAATGACAAATGCACAGAATATTCTTTGATGGCGAAATAACTCGACGTACTTAACACACAACCAATATCTTTGTAAATTCGAAATGTTATTTTATTGTTCTCCCAATAATGAGAACGTAAAGGGAAATATTGAGTATCTATGAAAACCTGAGACAGTTGCGCATATGAGAGGGTAGGTTTCTTAGCTGACAAATAACTTTAAATTAATTTATTGATTACATACCTCGTTGAAATCTGAAAATTGCAGCCGAAGCGGTGAAAAAGACGTGAACAACATCAATGGTGGTCATGCGATTCCTCGCGTCGGTCCCTTAAGCAAATTTCTTTCCTGTGTGATTTCAAGTCTCCTGTTATATCTCTTTATGCATTTATTGAAAACGTACATATACATATGGAGTTTCTAAGGAGCTAGTCTTGTTTTTTTATTTAGATACTCTAAACTTTTGAGTACAGATGTCCACATTTTCTTTATCATTTTTTATACCCCGCAAAACGATTGATTATGGGGGTTTACTGGAAATTGCCTCTTTGTCCGTCTGTCCGTCCTTCCATGGATATATTAGACATGTCCGATTTTTGCGGACTACGAGAGCGGACACTAGATTACGGTTCGCTGGGGGAAGTCTCAAACAACTTTAAACTTCAATAAGAAAAACTCGTGGCGTTTCGTGCCAAAAAAGGCCAAATATATGAATATTTGTGTTTTTGGTGTAAATAAAACTAAAGACCAAATAATTATTAATACATGTATTTCTTCTACCAAAATGAATAAAACCTTTCCAAAACATTACTTTGTTTTGATATCCCTAGTGGAGATAGCTTGCGAAAACATAAAGAGGAAAGAATAATTTGCTGAAATTCAGCAATTTCTCATTTTCTCTCTATATTTTCTACACTATATTATACCTTTGAACGTGTTAATCGGATTCATCACTTGAGCTGCTGACACCTAGCTGCCTCAGTAGCACTTTTTTCTTAATAAATTTGCTGTACTCCAGTTGATTTTCCCTGATGATATCAACCAGAGGCCTTTTTTTTTTTACTTTTCTGGGACGTTCCCGTTGGCCATTGTCTTGTGGAGGGGCAGCTTGGTCTTCATCAGGGTTATTCTGTTCCCCCTCCAGAACTTCGTCTGCCGAGTCCGTCATTTCCTCAGCCGCTTGGTCCCGCTGGTCGGGCTGTCGTGGAGGAGACGGTCTCCTGACCAGCCTCCTTTCCATTCCCTTGATATCTTGTACAACAGTTCTGTAAAACAAAGATGCATTCACATATACTTTAAAGTCTAAAGCTTATTTAAACCTTTTCCCAAATACATTGTGGTATATATTCAGACCGCTCCAATTCGGACAACAAAACGAAATTAAAGGTTAATTACCTCACAGAAAATATTTAGGCAAAAGGAGAAAAACTCTGGTTATCAGAACTTTCCGGGTTTGCCTGAATGCTCTCCCAGGATATTCCATTGGAGCCGTAAAAACCAGGCCCCGGTTTTGCCAAAAAACTTAAGTAGGTTCTCGACTCAAATTTGAGCCCCGTACTGAAATCACACGAAATTCACGTGAACTTCAATCGAATACCCTTCATCGTTGGAGAGTATTCCATTGAAGTTGAGCATGTACTCATGAGTATGTACTTAAGTTTTTTCGAGAAACTAGGGCCAGGTCTTGTTTAGAAATACTTTGGTTGATATTATTGAGATTTGCTCTGTTATATAAATGTTAATGACCTACATGTTAATAGAGGCAATGTAGTGGAACCATTTAGAAACGAGTTAAATAGTTCCCGCTGTGGGAATCACATTAATTTTACTTTGACGCATATTAGTTTTATCGGTTGATCTACCATACTTTAGCGTTTTATCAACGTTGCTCCTACAGTACACGAATGTCATGGGGTGTACTACATCAATGTTTATGTATAATATAGTGGCTGCCAAATGGTAGCGTCCTGAAAAACAAAGACCTACTTACCGAATATCAACATCCTCTATGTTCTCCGCATCTTGGCTTATCAGCTTTCCTAATTTCGTTGACATTCTGTCCCTCAGCTGCCTTGAATTTGATGTCTGATAGAGCTGTTTATCCGTTGCCGGTAGTTGGTCCATATTCTGTTTCACTTCATCTAGTATGTCGGATCATTTTGTGGGATGTGCTAGATAAGCTCTAAGGATAAGCAGGGTCTCTGTCTTGTCCACTTTAACTGACTTTCTGCGGCGTTGAAGAATTGTTCCTGTGGACAAATACATATTTTATCATACATGGCTTCAGACATTCAAATATGTAGGGACGGGGTTGTTGGTTCCAACATGCATATTTCCAAGGAGTCTGGCCAAACTCTATCAATGAATAAATAAAATCATACAAAGTCATTTTGATGACACCTTTCTTTTGCAAAGTTCAGTGTGACCAAGACCCCGTCCCCTCCATGGTTAGGTGCTCCAGCCCCCCGCGAAATGACCCTGGCAGTTGAAAACGGCATAACCCCCCCCCAATAAACTCAAACTCCCCTCCCTCTACATCCACTTATGGGTACATTAAACACTGGCCTTCCCCAATATAACAGTAGATCAGCACAATTTGTCGCCGTATGCTTGGGTAAATTTCTACAACCAAAAGTAAGTGTTAAAAATTATTGTTACAAAATTATGTGTTTTAATGGAATATATTGAAACTATTTCGGATAAACGAAAAAAAGATTTAGCTTACCTGTACTTGGTCCAGCTACATCCATGATTCAAGTTGTTTATATTCTATAAGCTAATTTTAAAAGTATAGTACATGTAGCACGCGAAAGTCGTGCGGTATTATTTACATTGCGTATATAACATTACTATTTCAAGCAGGCATACAAAAAGGTGTTTCGTAAACAATCATGAATGATAATTATTTGTTTGGTTGATTGCTACAAAATTTGGATAAAGCCTTTCTAAAGATGACAAAATATAGGATGTGTAAAAATGAAACCTTTGCAGACGCCAAATTGTTACAACTGGAATTGAAAATTCCGTAAAAAAAGAGGTTAACTTATATCCACTGTCTAATTGTGCATTTTATTTCCAGATATGATTGACACTGTCAATGACAGTACAACCAGACAGTTTATCCTATCTGTTTACCGGCACTGGTGCAACCGCCACCTGACGCTTGGCAGTATGTGACACTCATCTGTAACATGCTTTTAGCCATTGTACGCCTTCCACCTGATCCATCTTTGGATATTAGACATCGGCTCTTCTCTCACGATGAAGACGTTTATACAGGCCGTGACGTTTTCGCCATATTTTCAGAACATCGGTATCAGTTTTTTGCATTAACCGGTGAGACACCAGAGACATTCTTGCAATTGGTGAACTCCATAAATCCTGTAGTTGAACATAGGCACACTCTATCTATAAGAAATAGAGTTCTACTCTTTATGATATGGTTGAGATCATATCCTTGCTATTCATTGTTTTCGTCAATTTTCAACATTAGTACAACTACTGTGTCAGATGAAATAAGATATTTAGTTGAACCATTTGAGATTAGAATGAGTCCTTTCATTGATTGGCCACGACAGGAGGAATGGTTACAACGCCGCGGAATATGGGAAAACTTGTTTATGGCAGTCGGTGCCATTGACGGCACTTCGCATGAAGTATACAGACCGGGAAATGAGGCACAGGAACAATATTATTCCGGCCATAGAAATTTTCATGCCATTCATTCGCAGGTAGTTGTTGACAAAGGTGGGAAAATTGTGCACATTGAAAGTTGGTTTTTGAGACATCAGAATGATGCGCAGCAGTTCCATTTGATGCAACAAATCGGTACACAGCTTCCTTTTCCTGCTAAATGTTCTTTGCTCGGTGATAAGATTTATCCAAATCGACACCCGGTTTAGACACCATTTTCAGCTGCCCAAATAGCAAGGAAGCAGGGAAGTCAAAGACGAAAGTGCATTAAACTTAATAGATATATCCGAAAGTACCGCGTACTGAAAGAAAATACTATCGCTTAACTAAATGCTATAGGGCAGTTGGTACATTATGGAGACATCCAAGACCAATGCTTCCACCCATTGTTTTCATTTTTGCCTCATTAGTTAATCGAAGAAAACAATTTGAATTAATATTTTAGGAAAAATATGCATCAAAAATTGACATTTTTCTTGTTTGTATGAATATGCAATTGAATAGACTTGGGTTCTTTTCTTGTGTCATTTATTTCATTTACAACTAGTTTGAGACAACCCCCAGATTTTGTATCAAATCCAAGTCCGTCCTCGGCATCGGCAAAAGAACATGTCTACAAGTAATATCTATTTCACGCGTTTCGAAAGTATAGCGTGAAATATTTGTCTTGGGCGTCACGTTTTGCAAAGGGTTGATATATTAATCGCGTACATATTACTCAATAGTATATATTGGTCAGGATTTGCACGGGTTATTTGGAAAGCTGAGTATTTATATGAACAAATTGTAAGGTGTAGTCATTCTACCAGACGACGCAGTCCGTAAAGGCTCTTGTTTAAACTACGCTTTTCTTCCCAACACGTGGCATGGCTACCGAAAGCGAATTTTTGACCAAGTTGGAGCAGCTTATGTCCGCAAAACTAGAGGACTTTGAGCAGAGGGTTATGGGTTCGCAGCGTCATTTATAACAAATGGATTTGACACGTATTCAGCAGTCCATTCAACCTAGTGATACATACACTTTTCGTAAAAAGGGTAACGAAGAACAGAGCAAAGTGAATGTTCAGGTTTTGGAGAAGATGAAGGTAGCTGAGGGACATTTACGAGAAGCTTTGGAGCAAGGTCATAATGATGCGGTCAGTTCAGCAAGACAGAATCTCTCGCAAGGTATAGACATTCTTTCTCACCGTCAGAAGCTTATAAAGTTAGCTGATTCTTCTGAAAATGGTTGGAAAGTCGTACAGGAGTACGAAGCACACCCGTTAGCAGACGATTCCGATGACGAGCGCAAGATTTATCGTGCCGAAATGAAAGCTAACCGTAAAATACAACAGGATCGACGACAGCGAACTCGACGTTATACGCCGTATTTTCAACCTAGGGTATCCAACGTTATTCCATCAACACAGGGCAAGGAAGAAACGATCCAGGGGAATGATCATCATGGTAATGGTAGAAAGCCGGGTTTGTGCTTTCGTTGTGGGCGAGCTGGTCACTGGAGGCAGGACTGTAAGGTGCAAGATAATGCCATTCAGGGTGCTGAGTCAAAGATAAGTACTTTTACTTTATGTTATAATAATGTAAATTCATTTCAGGACGAAAAGGTTGTATCGCAGGTCGGTAGGCTGTCAGCATGCTATGCACATTGGGTTAATGCCGGAGCTAATGCTTATGTTCTAGATGTAGTTAAGAATGGATATAAATTACCTTTTCGTAACATTCCTGTCAGCATCGAGCTTAAAAATAACTGGTCGTCTTTAGATGCACCGTCATTTGTAAATACCGAAATTCAAAATCTGTTAAATAAAGGATGTATATCAGAAGTTAGAACCCCGCCACACGTTGTTAACCCTCTTACAGTGGCGTACGGTAGAACAGGTAAACCTAGACTAGTTCTCGATTGCCGGCACATAAATTTGGATTTGTTTAAGTATAAGTGTTGTTTTGAAGATCAGTCAATAGCCAAGCAATTATTTGATGAAGGTGACTATATGTTTTCGTTCGACATTAGAGGGGCGTATCACCATGTTATGATATACCCAGATCATCGTACGTATTTAGGGTTTTCCTGGGGGAATTGTCAAGATAAAAAATATTACGTCTTTAATGTGCTTCCTTTCGGTGTATCCTCGGCAGGATTTATATTCACCAAACTTATAAGAGTTTTAGTTGCTAAATGGAGAGCTCGGGCTTACCGAATAGTCGTCTTTCTCGATGACGGACTCGGTGGAGAAAGAAATTTTGAATCGGCTGTCGCTGTTTCGGCCTTTATCCATAAAGATCTCGAGGATTTCGGGTTTATTATAGCAGAAGATAAATGCACGTGGGTACCCTGCCAGTGTATTTCTTGGCTGGGGTATGACTGGAATACTTTGGTTGCTATATTTCCGTCACAGAAGATAGATTAAAACGAACTTTCGATTTGATAGACTTTTTACTGTTTTAAAGCGAGCCTGGGTCTCCTCATGTTTCCGGTCAGAAAGGTTGCGTGTTTGGTTGGTCAATTAATTTCTATGCATAGCGCAGTGGGCCCTGATGTACGTTTAAGAACTCGAGCATTAAATCACTGCGTAGTCAGCAGAGCTAGTTGGAACTCAAAAGTCGAGATCAATCAAAAAGCTTTAGAAGAGGTTCGTTTTTGGCGAGAAAATCTAAGAAGTATGAATAAAAGTTATTTTTTATCCGTCAAGTCTAGTAAAACTGTTTGTGATCAGGATAATCCCGTTGTCTTTTGTGACGCCAGTGGAGCTGGTTTTGGGGGCTATATACAGGGTAGAAACGATAGTCAGGTAGTTGGCTGTTGGTCAGAGTCAGAGAGCGGCTTGAGTTCGACATGGAGAGAGCTTGAGGCTATACATAGGGTTTTAAATAGTTCCTTAGAAAGCCTGGAAGGGCATAATGTCTTAGTGAAGACTGATAACCAGAACGTTTCTAGAATTTTAAAAATAGGTAGTAGAGTACCAATGTTGCAGGATACTGCATTACGTGTTTTAGAATCGTGTAAAGAACGAAATGTTTCTTTAGACTTAGAGTGGATTCCAAGAAAATACAATATCCATGCGGATTTCTTAAGTAAATGCTTTGACAGTGACAACTGGTCCATAAAGGATTCTATATTTAAGAGTCTAGATGCAAAATGGGGTCCTTATTCATGTGACATGTTTGCTTCGGATTATAATTCGAAGTGTAGAAAATTTTATTCAAAGCATTGGTGCCCAGGTACCTGTGGTATAAATGCATTTGTTTATAAATGGACAGAAGATGTATGTTGGTTAGTACCACCACCTAGATTAGTTAGTCAGTGCATCCATAAAATAAAGCAAGATAATTGCAAGGGCACGTTAATTGTACCGATGTGGAAATCGGCGCCATTTTGGCATTTACTTTTCCCCGTAGGGAATAAGAAAGCCGATTTTGTGCTTGATTTCATTTCATTTCCACCAGGTAGGCTGACAAAAAGAGGTCAAGGTAGGAATGGCATTTTCGATGGAAGACCATTGAAATTTCCGTTAGTAGCTGTACGTTTTTAAATGGAATTATTAAACAATTGCCATGTTTTCTATCTTCAGAGCTAGGATTGAGGAATCGTATAGATCAAGAAACGGAGAATAGTGGGTTAGATAAACAGTCTTTTGGTGATCTTTCGAGGAAGATGGCAGATTTTCTGGTGTTGTCCAAGAGTAATTCTACAACCGCGAAATACTATAGTTACTTTAAAAAGTGGGAGCAGTTCATTACACCTAAAGGGGGGTCAGCTTTACCGGCGTCACCTATCCACGTGGCGCTTTACCTAACAGACTTGATAGACAAGAAATCGTCATATTCAGTTGTTTCGGCTACAGTATACAGCATTAAGTGGGTTCATTCAGTACACAATCACTTCGACCCTACAAGTAATTCATACGTTACAAACCTTGTAGAAACATCTAAACGTTTATCTTCTAAACCAGTGAATAAGAAGGAGCCAGTAACATCGGACAATTTGGTGACTCTGTGTAAAAAATACACTGGTTGTACTGATCTCATCGTTATTAGAGATTTAGCTATGATTTTGATTACTTTTTCAGGGCTTTTACGATTTGACGAAATGATTAACTTACGCTGCAACGATGTTAAATTTTTTGACAAGCATGTGTCTTTATATATAAAGAAAAGCAAAACTGACCAATATCGTCACGGTAATGAGGTTGTTATTGCAAAAGGAACGACCGAGGCGTGTCCGTACGCTATGTTAAAGCGCTACTTTGATTTAGCAGATTTAAATGTTTCAGATGCTATGTTCTTATTCCGACCGTGTTTCCGTTCTAAAGAGGTATGTAAACTCATTCGCAAAGATAAAAAGCTCAGTTATACACGTACTAGAGAATCATTAGTATCGAGATTGAGAGAGATCGTTGGCGATCTTAATATCGGAATTCATTCCCTTCGCGCAGGGGGTGCTACTACGGCCGCGAATGCAAACGTTAACGAACGCTGTTGGAAAAGGCACGGGCGTTGGAAGGGAGAAAACAGTAAAGACGGCTATGTGGCCGACTCCTTGGAGAGGAGATTAGTAGTAACAAGATCACTTGCTCTTTAGTTATGAGTTGTAAATGCTTTGTTTTTATTCATGCCATTTCAATTCCTCCAGCCCGCTCTTTTCGTTTTCTAAAGCCACCGTCTGGTATATGCAAATTGAGTTTTGGTGTTGTGTTTTTCTATTGTTCGAAGCAAAGTCAAGACTATCTATTTCACGCGTTTCGAAAGTATAGCGTGAAATATTTGTCTTGGGCGTCACGTTTTGCAAAGGGTTAATATATTAATCGCGTACATATTACTCAATAGTATATATTGGTCAGGATTTGCACGGGTTATTTGGAAAGCTGAGTATTTATATGAACAAATTGTAAGGTGTAGTCATTCTACCAGACGACGCAGTCCGTAAAGGCTCTTGTTTGAAAAAAAAAAAGTATATATATGTGTGTATAGGTATTGCGTATCAATTATTTTGAAATATGTTGTACTAGGGTTTTCTTCTCAAACAACACTGGTTTTTTTAAAATGGCAAAATTATGTTAAGTCATTCATGATATCGAGTAGTTATCGCTGATTCCGTTTTGTGTGGTCAATCCGTGCCATTGTCTTTCGGTACTGGTTCAGATTGCTTACACAGCGTGGTCCCAGCGCGAACTTTTGCCTAAGTAATATCATATTATTTGTTCTGTTAAGGCTTATAAGCTGCATTGTTTATGTAGGCTTACAGATAGCGAACCTGTCGCTGTAACGCGCATTCTGATACAGGGACAGGTTTCCATAGTTTTTTCCTGTAAGGTTTTATCTATGGTTTTTCCTGGGCGAGCGCGTTACGTTCTGTAGGCGGTAAGAGCGATTGTTAGACTCATGTTCATCATAACTAAGCACATCATTGCAACTGCGTCTTCACTCTGTATTAAAGCCACCGTCTGGTATATGCAAATTGAGTTTTGGTGTTGTGTTTTTCTATTGTTCGAAGCAAAGTCAAGACTTTTGTGTTGCGAACTCCTCTTTTAGTTTTCCTTCAAAAAGCTTTGAATTTTTATAGCAACATCTATCGCATGTTGACGTTTTGTAAAACGCAAGACGCAATTTTGAAGTCTCAACTATCCTAAGTTCAAGAATTTTCTGCTCTTGAACTAAAGACATTTTTTTTCTTTTTGTAAACAAAAATAGTTATTTTGTGTCGCGAACTCCTCCAGTTTTCCTTCAAAAGCTTTGAAATTTTTACAATTATTCATTACATGTTGAAATTTTGCAAAACGCAATTTTCGAGTCTTATCTCTCCCCGATTCAAGAATTATCTGCTCTTCTATTAAACTAGTACGTTTGTGTCACGAACTCGTCTTTCAGTTTTCCCCCTCAAAAAATCTTTAAAACTTAATACAAACATTTATCACATGTTGAAGTTTTGCAAGACGCAATTTTTGAGTCTTATCTTTCCCTGGTTCAAGAACTACCTTATTTTATTTTTGAAAACATATATTTGTAATTTTGTGTCACAAACTCCTCCATCTTTTTTTTCATTAATCAGTTATTAATTTTAAATTATATACACCTTTATATTTATCACCTGTTGATGTTCTGCAACACTTAATTTCGAGGTCCAAACTCACCCTTGTTCAAGGATGATCTGCCCGTACACTTGATGCAATTTTTTCGTACACAGATACTAGTAAATTTGTGCCGAAACTTCTCCAATAGTTTTCTTTCAAAAGCTTCGATACTTTACACAAATATCAATCAACGTGTTGAAGTTTTGCAAGCTGCAATTTTGAAGGCTTAAGATTCCGTGGGTCATGAACTAACTGCCTTTAAAGTTCTGACATTTGTTTCGTTTCAAACACATATACTTGTAGTGTTGTGTCGCAAACTCCTCCTTCAGTTTTCTTTTAATAGCTTATAAACTTTTATAATCATTTATCACCTGTTGAAGTTTTTCAAGACGCAATTTAGAGGTCTCAAATCCCTCAGGTGCCCGAGTTATCTTTATATTTGAAGCTTTTATGCCTATCCTGTAGAATTTTGTGAATAATAGTAACAAATTTGTTGCGCTAAGCCCATGGAGTAATCTGTTCTTCTCTCATTTGATTCATTATAGTCAATGATGTACGACATGCATCATTCATTGAAATCTTTCGGTTCCATTGAATCAACTTTCTTTGCTTAAAGTTCCCTATTTTCAACAAGTATCTCATTCTCTAAAAGCACTCCCGGGGATGATAAGTCACATTCTGTGACTAGTTTTCGTTTTATCAGAATTTATATGATTTAAAAAGGGTTGAAGATAAGTAAGAAAAAGTAATTTTATTGTGAAAAAAACATCAAATTATAATGATGGAAGGCATTTTCAGAATTGATCATGATCCAAATACAGAGTTGGAAGTACATATACACCATCAGATCTTTTTAGACGAACGTTGACAATTTGAAAATATCAGAAATATATGCAATCCTACATAATACACCTTGTTGAATCTTTAGGCGTCGGCCGGACACTTTAGGACAAACAAACATTTGAAGTCACAGGGAATCGCCGAGGTATAGACGTCTTCTTTTTGGCCAGCGATTAGGAATAATTACGCATGACAGAAATTGCACTATCGGTTTAAGCGTTAAGAGCTTTCACTTAGTAGCCGATCCGTGTGCGAGGAACGAACAACTCAGACGAAACAATATCGACATCCAATCAAGAATCATTTTTAATTCCCGTTTACGTAAAAAACCCGAGAGATGTTCCGAATATATACACGAATTTTGTAGACGTCGCCTACTTGTCGGTAGAGTTTATTTTTAAGAAAACGATTCACCATCTCAGAAAAATTCGTTGGCAGTGTTAAAGAATGAATAATGTTTTATGGCCCGTCGACTTCCGAGGTCATGTTGGGCGCAAATACTTATGTATAAAACTGGAATTATCCGACGTGAGCACGAAAGCACATGGACTCTCCCAAGATCAGGAGAACGGCCAATGTGCGAGTCCACCCGACCGGAAAATTTAAAAAGTGATCATTCATGCGTGTACTGAACTTTAAGTTAACAACATTAGAAAATAAATCAATGTAAACTAAAAATCCAAAAGATTTCTTCAAGTATAAAAGAAATAATAATTAAAAAAGCTATTGAAAACGGTAAAATTTCATAGAACATACGGGCAATAGAACCTAAAATCAGATTTTATTATATAAGTGAGTTGCTTTAAGAAAGTCAAAAATCAGTTCCAATTTGACAAAGCCAAGCCGCTGCCTCATACTATCAATTTCAAAATATCTGTCTCTGATGAAAGAAATATCAATACAATCTATAAAAATATGTTTGATAGTAAGAGGAGCGTTACATGGAATGTACACTGGCATCTCTTTTCTCCTTTAAAAGGAAGAAATGCGTTAAGTGAGTATGACCAATGCCTAGTCGAGTCAAAACAGCTCTTTTCGATGGCATGACCTGTAACCAGGTAACCAATCGCCGAGGTCATGTCAAACAAAGAATAATTTATTATTCTGGTTAGCTAGATCAGTATAACAGTTCTACCAGACATCATGAATAAAAGTATGAATTAGCGGTTTAAAATCAGTAAAGGGTACTTCAACTGGTAGAATTTCAAGTGATAATGCCTCCTTGGTAGCTTTATCGGCCTCCTCATTACCGCGAATACAAATATGGCTTGGAAGCCACTGAAAACGAAATCAACATCATTAATCTTAGCTATCTATCAATAAGCCTTACGATAAGGGGATTGACAGTTAGTTCTTTCTCAATCGTTTGCATGCCTGACAGAGTCAGTTAAAATGATATAGCGAGAGAAACGTTCTGCTATCATATGATCGAGTGCGAGATCAATGGCCTTAAGCTCGACTGAAAAAATGGAGGAGTTCTAAGGAAGGCGGAATTGATATTTTTCGCCAGTTAAAATAGTGGCTGAAGCAACTTTTTCGCCATCTTTTGAACCATCTGTATATATCTCTTCATAAGATGTGTATTTTTCTTTAACTTCCAAGAACTTTGTTTAAATAATAGTTGAATCTGTTGTATCCTTTTTGCTTGAAGCAAGACCGTAAAGAAACGTGGGACTTTTATATAAAGGAACATCAGGAACAATATGTTATCCCACGTCCTCTAAGTCAAAATCTAGAGAGCTCATATCAGCTTCACAGCGCAAACTAAAGAGAAGTAGAGGGTTCTTTTTCCTTTCAAAAACCTCTCCATATTTTGGTAAAAAAAAACCAACTTTTTCAGTAGGATTATCGGGATTTGATTTAAGTTTTGAATAACATTGCATGGAAAGCTTTTCCCTGTGTAAATTTAAGGAAGGCTCATTTGCTTCTGTATATAGACTGCTAACTGGTGATGCTCTTAATACCCCCAACGCCAAGCGCAATCCTTGATTATGAATAGTATCAAGTTTGAGAAGGTAGAACCATAAAAAACACAGCCATAGTCTAACGTTGATCTAGCAAGTGCCCTATAGAGGCACAATAGAACCTTTTTATCGGCTCCCCAATCCATACCGGATACAACATGTTAAAGATTAAGTGCCTTTTGGCATTTATTTTTCAAATTGTCAATATACCGAATAAACGACAGTTTAGAATCAAAAAGAAGTTCTAAAAACTTAAATTCCTTGACCACTTCAATCCACACTCCGCCAAACTTTAATTCTTGATCGGAGTGCATTAATCTTGATAGACAGAAATGCATACATTTAGTTTTTGTCTTAGAAAACATGAATCAGTTTTCATTGGACCGTTTGAAAGATTGTTTAAAACTTTTTGCAACTGCCTTGCAATTGTATGCATATGTTTTGATCTGAAGCAGATACAAATACGTCAACGGAGAGAAAACATTCCACACCAGGTCAAACGGTTTTAACGATGTTGTTTATTTTGACACTTAATGGTGTCACCGATAAAATACTCTCCTGAGGAACGCCCATTTCTTGTTCATGAGGATCAGATAGAGTATCTCCAACATGGACTCTAAACTGATGTTCATCCAAAAACGCTGAGATGAAAAGGCAAGGCAACCTCGAATAACGAAATCATAGAGGTCGTTCATAATTTCACACTTCCAAGTGGTGTCATAAGCACTTTTGAGATCGAAAAAGACAGAAACAACATGTTCCTTCTTTTTAAGGTTTCTCGAATAAATGTCTCGATGCGAACAAGATGATCAAGAGTGCTACTCTGTTTACGAAAGCCGCTTTTGACTTGCGTAATAAGATGGTTCTTTTCAAGAAACCAGACAAGACGATCATTTACCATTCTTTCCATGGTTTTACAGATGCAGCTAGTTAATGCAATTGGGCGATAATTTGAAGGATTTATGGAATCTTTACCTGGTTTATTTATTGGAATAACGATAGCTCAAAAGGCTGGAATGCTTCCCGTCTTCCATACCTGTTATAAATTCCATGTAAGCAATGAAGGGAACGAGGTGCCAAACGTTTGAGGAATTGATAATGAATATCATCTGATCCGACAGCAGTATCGTGACACTTTTTTAAAGCTTTTTTTTCAATTCCTTAACGGAAAAGTCTCTATTATAGTGTTTCAGATTTCTGGAACTAAATTTAAGTTTAGACTTTTCTTTTTCACTTGGAAACTTCTGAAATGAAGGTGAATAATTTGTAGAGGAAGATTACTTGGCAAACGTGTCTGCTTAGACATTAGCAATATCATGTTTAGAAGAAACTGTATATCTTCATCTGTTTTAAGATGGCCAACATTAAGTGATGTATTCTTCCCCACCAATTTTGCGTATCATGTCCAAAGTCTTTTTGACAAATGATCTAGAATTTAATCTAGAGACATACTATCTCAAAGGCGAACGCTTACTTTGTTTAATAGTGCGACCTGCCTTTGAACGTGCAATTTTAATTTTGTAAAGATTTTCCCATGAAGGACTTCAGCCAAATGCTCCGAGAGCACGCTTTCGCTCAGCTATTGCCTTTTTACAATTTTAATTAAACCATGGTTTATTAGGGTATTTTGGATCAGGCGATGTTTGTGGTATAGGTTTTTCTGCAGCAGAATTAAGTAAATATGAAAGCAGATCAGCAGAGTTTTGACATTCATCAAAGACTTCTGGATTTATCGGTAGTTCACAGGTATTACTAAAAAATTCCAAAATAAGCCTTATGGAGTTTCCAACGCCTATGGCGCTCCTGAATAGATAGTCCTAACTCGTAGATCTGAATAGGGAAATGGTCACTACAATGAAGGCCAGAAACTACTTTCCATGAAAAATGTGGAAAATATCAGGACTGCAAATAGTCAAATCAAATGATGAATAATTTCCAGTTGCAGGATGAATATTAGTTTTAGATTTATCATTTAATAAAACATGATCATGCCTTGGTACAAAATCCTCAACAGAACGACCTGTGTCGTTTGTATTGGAGCATCCCCATAACCTATGGTGAGAATTGAAATCTCTCATATAAAAGGTTGTGGTAGCTGATCAATGAGATTATCAAGTTTTCTACCATCTATAAGGGAACTAGGAGGAAGATAAATAGAAAACATTGTAATTTTTTTATTTAAAGGGATACAGCTACTGCTTGTGAGGAAGTATTTAAAGCAACATGACGATGAGGAATATTGTTATTTACAATAATTCCCACACCACAAGATGCTTTCTCACGTTCTGTGTAATTACTCAAATTGCAAGAATGATATTTGAAGGAAAGCTTGTCTGTATCTTCAGAAACGTTGCTTGTAAACATACTGCAACTGGTTTTTGTTTCAATACTTGTAGATAAAGTTCTTCGAAATTGGCCTTGATGCTGCGACAATTCCATTGTATTATATCATTCGTCATTATGGAGGTAATTGTAAAGAATAGACCACTTATTAATGGAAGTAAAAAAATACCCAATAATTTAATACCAGTTAAATAAATCCTATTCGCACCTTGCCTAATTACATCAGAATGTTTTATATTTGACGGTGGTGGGTTTAAAGGAGGAGGAGCGGGTGCATCCGACTCCGCTTCGTTGTCTGATCCCCTCAATTCAGCATATCGATTGCCTGTCGAAACTGGAGGAGGAACCTTCTCCACTTCCACCGAGGCAACATCTGCCCTCTCTTATTGAAGGCGAATCTTTCTCCGACAAGCAGTCTCTGGTTTAACATTATCAGTACAAATAGCTTTTGAAGCTGAAGTGACGTTTGGCGGCCTGTCAGCTGTTGAGTTACTTGACACAGAAGAATTTGATTTTCATCAACTCTCTTTGAAGTTTCTTGGAACGAAATTTCTCCAGCAAGTGCCTTATTTATTTTTTCTTTTGCCTGAGGAAATAAGTCAGTTATTACTTTAAGGAGACTTTCGCATGAACTACAATTTTCAGGTTACTTTTTTCGGCTGCAAGTGCCTTGGCTTCATTTGCATATGTTCCCACTGTTCCATTGGGATTCAAAGCAGCCTGTCTCGATTCTACGATCTTTCTGGCTTCGTAAAATGAAACAGACAGTCTGCACTTGACTTCGAGAATCCTTTTTTTGAATTATGAATTTGAAGCATCGTCTGGAATTAGCTGCATGTGCCTGTCTACAATTGAAACATTTCAAGTCATTTTAACGGTGATTGACGATCAACACTTTACGACAAGTTTGTGGATAAAAATGCCCTAGGGCAAGACATGACCAGCCGATTGATCGGGTCGGGTCCGCCCGACCTCCCATTTTTCTCAACACAGGGCCTAACCAATTCCCGAGCTCACTAAACCACGTTAGCAGTGTTAACAGGGCGTTAACGGGAAAAACCGTGGATTAATCAGTAATTCGCGTGCCCTAAACGTCCGGCGTATTAACTTTAATATCCTCGATCTGAGGCCTATACAGCCCCGTTAATTTTTGTGACGTCACGAATTCGCCAAGTAATGGCGGTATAAACAAAAGTGACGGTGCAATGCATGACGCGTTTGAGCCAGAGTTTTTGTAACTTTATGGCTCGTTTTGAAGCGTTTCTATGAATTATTTCGCAATCTATGCTAAATAAATACTTTAGCCTTTCTTTTCATGCCATAGGGCATCAATTCACGTTTTTCTCGGGCTCACCCTCAAAATGTGTTAACGGACTCGTGCTTTGCACTCGAGCGTTAAACCATTCTTCGGGTCTCTGAAAATGTTAACACCCTAGACGTTGATTAACCCTAAAGTATTCTCACCTGCTAAACCATTATATCCTTTCTAAGTCTCTGCCACATTGGTCTAGGATTTTAGTGAGAGACAAATGTTCGGAAAGAATGAGTCCTTGTTATCGGAAATCTAACCCGGGACCTCTAGATTATCGACTGGACGTGCAACCAACTGTGCTATTACGGTGGATCTTTCTGAAACTTTCGTTGAAAAGAAATTGTCAGAGAAGAACAAACTGTGTCCATCGCAGTCTTTGCATATTTCGTAGGGTAGCCTATATTGAACTTTTTTTTTTGCTTTCAGAATATTTCCTGAATCTAGGAATCAAAACTACTACCTAACCATTAGCTAGGACACTCGTAGGTTTCCTTTTGTGGATCTGTTCGTATTTTCAAGCATTTTTTTTTCAGATCAAAAACCGTAACTAACTGCATAATGATCGAGTTCATGTGCAGATTTGGGTAAGATATATCAAAGGTTACGCTAACGTTTGCTATTTTGTAGCGTACCGCTTTCTTGGCATTATTAAATTACGGGTCTCTAGTAATATAAAAATGAAAAGATAAATAAGATTGTAACTTCGTAACTGCTATGCTAAATCACTGGACCATTTAGGGAGATGTAAGTAGTAATGGACGAAACCCTACGGACTGGTCCGTAGGGTTTCGTCCAGATTTTGGGGTGGGTATTTGTGGATTTGGACTTAGTCTTTTCACAGAAATGTGAACTTAGGCTTGTAAGGAATATGCGTGTGGACTTAGTATTTTGTACGAAACATGTGAACTTAGGTTTGTGGGGAATATGCGTGTGGACTTAGTCATTTTTAGGAGAAATGCGAACTTAAGCTTGTGAGTAATGTGCATGTGGACTTGGTCTTTTTACAAGAAATGTGAGTTGGTTTGTGAAAAATTTACATGTGGACTAAGTCCCTATCTTACCGTTCAAAGACGGAAAGATAGGGACTTTGTATAGGGACCTTGTCTTTGAAATAAGTGCTTGAATGTATTGTGAAAGTGAGGAATGCAAAGGGGACTTTGACAATTTGCGAAAGAAAATGAATTCTTTCTTGGTGTTGGGTGGTCCTTAAAAGGACCGTTTTTGTTGGTTGATAGTTCTGCTATTCATCTCAGCACTTCTTTTTGATCTTTGGTTTCTTGAAGTTATCGATGTTTTTGCCGTAGGCACCCATCCCTGTCATTGTAGGAATTTTGTATCCCCTCTCTTTTTCTGAACAATGTCTTTTACTTGGACGAACTGTTTCTGTTGAAGATGATGATCTCTTGGTGGATGAAGTGTGTGACGATTGCTTCTTTTTCATCACAGTCATAATACTGTCTACGAGTTTGTGAAAGTTCGTTTGTTCAAAGTCAAATTCAACTGGAATCTTCAGCGGTGTTGGTCTGAATGTGACTGGAGATGATGATTGTTGACACAATTTTTGAAGATTTTGGTTAAGAATTTGTATCCTCTCCGTGAGTGTCTTGAAATCCAAAAACGATTTGTTGAAGGTATTCAGCTCCGCAATGATTTTTATCATAATAGCTTCTTGTCGCGAATTCATGGTTTTCAATTCAGCGAGGATGTTTTGAAGAACAACATCATTTGTACTCACTGGTTGGAAATTCTGTTGGAGTGATGATAAATTCTCCTGAGGTCCAAGTATCTGACAACTCTGCGATCCAAATGTTGAATCCATGGCTGATGCTAGCAAATCATCGTGTGTGATATTTGCCTGAGACATGATTTCTTGTAAATTGAAATCTGAATTCATTTTTGCGTGTGTTCGCTTCGGAGGTTGACGAACGACTGATGAAGTTTTATACTGTAAGCCTACAGTGTAGGGCGCGCGGACCTTGGCGAAAGCACCTTTACTTTGTCAAGTAAAATGGACGTTGAGATGGGAATTTGTGTTTTCTCAGTGATGATTTTTCTCAAATTTCTTCTTTATGATGAAGAAAATGTAAATATTTTCTATCTCAAACGTTTTGTCAACCTATTCTTTTATCATTTCCATTAAGTTCTTCGCACAGTTATTGAACATGAAGAATAGATTCGCAAAAACTTTTGAAATTGACGGTGAATTTCTGCTGTTGGACCAATGTTTTTTCCTTTGTTTCCTACCTGAAACTGATTTTATTTTTATTTTGATGACTGGCAATGTTAGCTGAGATGTATTACTTGTCATTTTTATCATTTTCGACTGAAAAAGAGTTGAAATCTTATCATTATTCAATCTTAACGCGACTATTTGAAACACGCTGATTTAAAACCGGTTGCCTATCGCTTTAAAATGTAAACTCCGATATGAAATTGGTATCGGTGTACATGTCAGATAAAAATCGATATTTTATGTAGATGGGTGGATTAAACTCGCAAGTGAAGCATTGTTTTACTTGACTTAGCGTATTGTTGAATTTATTTGGAAATGCGATATTGGGTCTATGAAATATTGTAACTACATTCTGAATACTTTATACGGGTTATGTTTGGTGTATTTTAAATGTGACAATTTGAGAAATGGATGCATTCTTGCAATATGGTTGGCCCTGAAAAGGGCCGTTTATTCTAGAGGAAAGAGATTCTAACCCCAGTAATCTTCCTCCCTGTAAATACCGGGAATGTTTGGGTGAACTCTCTCTCTTCTTGGCTGCCCGATGGGTTCCAAGAACTCGTTCACTACCCAGTCATCTGCCATCTTTGGTGTCCAAATCCCGGCCTCCCATCTTGCTTTATACCGGATTTGCTCAAGAAGCAAAACCTGCGATGGTGGCGGGTGCCTAATGTAGATCACGGCAAATGATCGGATGTTTTCAGAGTCCATGTTTCAGTTTCAGAGAATGAATTTCTTTTGAGAACTGACGTCTTTTTATACCCTTAAGAGAGCGCGTACCCGGGAGGAAGCACTTGAATTCTCTCAAAGTCATTTGAAGGTTATTATGTTCGTTTTATCTATATAGGTCAGTGGATCAGTAGGTTAGTAGGTCATCTCAAACAGTATTTAAATGCAGTTTTCCATACATTTTTCATCTTGTAAGATGAATTCTGTATTTGATTTCTTTCGACGAATCTTTAAGACAATGAAGAAAGAGAAAGTCGATGATGAACTGAAGCAAAGAAACCAGGCTTTGTACGAATTTATGTTGCGGCGTGGATATAATTTCTACACGAAGAAGAAGTTAGTGAAGATGGGAAATTTATATCCTGATCTTTCAACCTTCAAACCACCAACTCAACATTCCGGGTGGAAAGAGAAAATGTTACAGTTGTATCCAACCATGCCTTCCTTTCATGTGAAAGATAGGAATATGTACCCTAATCTTTCAGAGTTCATGCCACCAACTGAGTGTCGTGAATGGAAAAAGATGGTACAATTATATCCAAGTTTAACTTCTTTTCATTGAAATGATGTTGAACTTGGAGAAATCAAAAGGTCCTTTTAAGGACCATCCAATTGTCTTGAAAGTTTTTAACTTTTCTGCAAATTTGGGGTGGATGGTAAAAAATAAAAAAAAGGAGACAATGTTTTTTTAAATTTATTCAAATACAAAATAAATGAAACATGAATGAAACATGAATTGAAAATATGACAAACAATCATTATTTAATTCAAGAACAAAAATGTCTATGTAAATTTAAATGTCTCTTCTATAGAATGTCTTTCAAATGTCTATTTGTTTAAGTTCCTTAGTTTTGCTTTCTTTTCTTCTTTGGGATGGCAGATTCAGTCTTTGTCTTTCTCTTTCTTGACTTCTTTGTTTCGTCAATCACTAGTGTAGGACAAATGTCTTTCTCCAGGTGATCGCTGGTCTTACAGAAGAAACAGTTCTGATTTTACTAATTCATGATGATAGTGTCCGATTTGATATCTTTTAGGTTTGATATCTCTTCACTACCCACTTTTTCCAGAGAACATTTTTCCTCAGTCTGACTCCCTGTTTCTTTTTTCACATTGTCAATTGTCTGACCGTCATTTTTCTCGGTGTCATTTACTTCATGGTTATTAATATCCTGTTGAACATGAGCAGTTTGAGTTTCCACTGAACATTTGTTTTTTAGTGTATTTGTTGGTCCGAACTTTTGCACAGTGTTTTTTCTATCAACCCTTAAACAGTATCTGTTGTGTTCATTACAGTGTGATAGGAATGCGCCAACGTATTCCATATTGTCCAGATCTGGTGTTCGATCGTTTCTTCTTGAGATCATGATGTCGTGGATTATTGGATTCACATATACGAAAGCATAGTAAGACTCCTTCCTCGTCTTCTCAGGACAATCTTTCGCAAAGTGACCCTTTTCGTGACAGATGAAACAAAATTCAGGTCTTTTCATCCCCGGATCATATATCTCATCTATGGTAAGTGTATCAAATACATTCTGTTTTGTAATCCGATATTCATCATTGCTGAACTGGTAAGACATTAACATACCAACGTATGGTCCAATATGTTGGATTTGGTAGTCTGCTGGTATGTTGGTTATTTCGTATTCATGGGTGTAGGGGTTAACATACACCTGCATACGTTTTCTGTTCTTTATCTTTTTCACAACTTCTGACACAATGTCATAACAATTCATGTTCTTAGCTAATTCAGACATGTCTTCTCTCTACAAAGATTTGTGAGTGAATGATGAAATAACATGAAAGCTACGTGGTATTTGTACAGTTATGAACTGGTGAGTCATGAATACCCTATAAAAGCTGTGATTTGTTTCATTTCGATATCAGTTCTTTGTGAACACCCGAAAGAGAAATCTGGTCAAAACGATTATGATAATGATGAATGGATTCCACTTCATAAACGTAAGTGGAAAAGAATTAAACTTTTGGACTACAGTGACTCAGAGTCTAATGAGTCAAACAAAGGAAGTGAGTCGGAAAAAGATGTTCCGATACAAGATGATACTGATTCATCTGATGATGAATTTTGGATACCAAAAAAGAAAAAGGTGAAACCTATTGAATCGGATGATGAAGAAGAAGAAAAATCGCCTGGATCTATGAGAGAAAAGTACAAGCTGTCCAAAGTAATAAACAAGAAGTCCAGGTTATTTAGAACTGACTCACATGTTGTGTCAGTGACATTTAAAGAATTTGATGAAATTTCACCTCAACAACTTGGAACTTTGTTTGATGATATTACAACCCAATTGAGCGAGACACTTGATACTGAACCAGATGACAAAATCAGAGTTACCATCAACCACCCCGCTTTAGATATGGGGATACATATACCTTTCATGGATGTTCGTGATTTAAATGGTGAAATATTCTTAAGTGAGATTGAAAAAGTCATGCAGTCAAATACTGAATTCAAGGTAGATGATGGTGAAATGAAATTAGATGTTACACACACACGATTACCAAGTGGCGGGGTCAAAAGAAAAGTAGTTGAACTTGATACGAAAGTATTTGCTAAGAAGAAAACATCAATGGTTGAAATTAAAAATGCAGAAGATAGTATGTGTTTTGCAAGAGCAGTTGTCGTTGGAATACACCATGTTAACCGAGATAATAGTGATGAATGGAAAAGAAAATAGGATTTTATTCAACGTTCAAACAAGACGTTGCAGAAAAAATGAAGCTGAACGTTTACTGATGGAAGTAGGAATTTCTCCTAACAAACCATGTGGAGTTGATGAGTACAAGATCATTCAGACCTATTTGTACGAGCAGAACTATGTGATCAAAGTCCATCAGCAACATTCTAAAGTGGAAATGACATTTCAACATCCAGTAGTGTACCAGGATAACAAAGTGATACATTTGTATTACCATCAAGGACATTATGCCTTTATCACAAGTATGACAGGGTTTCTATCCTGTGGCTATTATTGTGAATTTTCTGATGTTGGATATGATCATATAGAGTCGCATTACTGTGAGTACATTTGTTCACATCCCCACGTTGTGATATTTACAACATAGAATTTTACTGTCATGGTTGCAAATGAAAGTTTTTTGGACAAGAATGTTTTGATAATCATAGAAGAATTGAAGGTAAAAAGAAGAAATCCATATGTAATCTGGTAAAACTTTGTAGTAAATGCAAGCAACAATACAATGTTAGAACAAATAATCATGTTTGCAAAGGTATGAAAAGGTGTCGTTACTGCAAAAAGGTTACTAATTCTGATCATCGTTGTCATATTCAGCCTTACGAAAGTAAAATACAGAAAGGTGACAATGGTGATAGAGAATTTAAAAAAGAAAAAAAGTCTTGCAAGGATGGTCAAAGTGATGATGATGTGGATGATGATGTAGGTAATGTAAAGAATAAACCATTGTTTATTTTCTATGATTTTGAATGCAAACAAGATACTGGTCTACATATTCCAAATTATTGCATAGCACAGAGAGCTTGTGATGAATGCATAGATAAGTCACTTGATTATCACTGTTCAACATGCAGTGAGTTTGGCGAAGGAAGGGAGGTTATATTTCAAGGTGATAGCACTCTGACTGATTTTTGTAAATGGCTTTTCTCTAAGCAGCACAAGGGTATGACTGCTATAGCTCACAATGCAAAAGGATACGATGCCCAATTTATCTTGAATGAAATAATAAGAATTGGGAATCAGCCCCCATCTCTGATCATGAATGGTAACAGTATCATGAAATTGGAGTTGAATGGAGTTCGTTTGATCGACTCCTATAACTTCATGAACTTTCGTCTTGGTAAATTCCCTGATACGTTTGGTCTGGAAGAAATGAAAAAGGGGTTCTTTCCTCATCTTGCCAACACTGATCAGTTTTGGGACTATGATGGTCCATATCTTGATACCTCATATTACATGTGTGACTCTATGTCCCCAGAATTAAGAAAAGAGTTCATGAAATGGTATAATGAAAAGGTTACAAACAAAGAAAAGTCCAATTTTCAAAAAGAAATGGAATCATATTGTCGTTCAGATGTTGATATCCTCAGAAGGGGGTGTGGTCATTTCAGGAAAGTGTTTATTGAGTACGGAGGTATTGATCAATTACTGGAAGCTATAACAATAGCTGATGCATGCAACAAGGTCTGGAGAAGTAGATATTTGCCTAAAGGTCAAATTGCAATTATTTCAAGTAAGGATTCCTCCAGGCGTCGTTTCTCTATGAAAGCCATTCGTTGGCTCCAAAGTATTGCAAATGAAAAGGGCATCTTTATCCAGCATGCCCGGAATTTGGGAGAGTTTGAGATCAAGTCTTTATCTGTTGATGGATTTCATGCAGAAACCAAAACAGTGTACGAATTTCTTGGTGATCTATGGCACGGTTGTCCAGTCTGCTACCCAAACCGTTTACAAACCAACCCAATTAATGGTTTTACAATGCAAACTTTGTATAACGATACAATGGCCCGTCTACAATATCTAAAGAGGTTAGGCTATAAATTTGAATACATTTGGGAACATGAGTTTGATGCAAGAGTAAAAAAAGACAAAGATTATCGTGAAGTAATCAATGGTTTATTCCCATACTCTGACCCAATAGATCCAAGGGACGGACTGTATGGCGGGCGTTGTAATGCAGTCAAGATTGCTCATAAGATAGACGAATCAAGTGAAAAAGAAATTAAGTACATTGACATTTGCTCTTTGTATCCTTATGTATGCAAGCATAAATCCTACCCTGTTGGACACCCAAAAGTCCTGACAAGCGAAAGCATTGACATTCAAAACATAAGGCAGTATGAAGGTCTTGTCAAATGTAAGGTGTTGCCACCTGATGATTTGCTTCACCCTATTTTACCCGTACATTGTAATAACAAAATGATGTTTCCACTATGTAGAACATGTGTGGAAGAAAGTTCACAGACTTGCTCTCACAATGAAAACGAGAGAGCGTTGATAGGAACATGGGTCACAGTTGAATTGTTCAAGGCTTTGGACTGTGGCTACAGATTACTTCATGTCTTTGAAGTTTGGCACTTTGAATCTCTCTCCAATAATTTCTTTAGGGGGTATGTTGACAACTTTTTGAAAATCAAACAAGAAGCCAGTGGTTATCCTGAATGGTGTAAAACCCAAGCTGACAAAGATACATTTATTCGGGAATATGAATCAGATGAAGGAATCAGTCTGGATCCTACAATGATTAAAAAGAACAAAGGAAGAAGGGCATTTGCAAAGATAATGTTAAATTGTCTATGGGGAAAACTTGCCCAAAGAGAGGTATTGACCCAATCAGAATATATATCAAAACCATCAAAATACTTTGAACTGGTCAACAACCCTAACTACATTATTAAACATGTAGAAATATTCAATGAAGAATGTCCATTCATTCTGGTCAACTATGAATCAAAGCTGGATCATGTTGAGACCCATGGAACAGCCAATGTCATTGTCGGTTCATATGTTACGGTATGGAACGCCACAGCTGTCATATGTTTTGAACAGTAGTGTTAATATGTCCATTATCGATAATAAAATGTCTAAATCAAATGTAATTATGCTCAAATGTAGTGTTGATTTGTCCGAACTATATAATATACTGTCAAAAGGAAGTCTGGTTGTATTCAAAATGAGTATTGACTTGCCTAAACGATAACTTATCATACCAAAAGGTACGTTGACTATGGCCACATTTTATGCTGACCTGTCTTAACACTATCTGATTGTGTCAAAAGGTGGTGTCGTTAAGTCAAAGCATGTTGTTGACTTGTCTTAGAATTACATTATTATTTGAAAACGCAGTGTAATTGCATCTAAATAATGTGATGGCTTGCCTTAGCATCATCTTATTATGGTTACTGGTTAATGCATTACTTTAGTAAGTATTTTGTCCAAATAACACAATGCTATATTCAAAGATGGTCTTATTATGTTAGAGGGTAATATGGTTCTGTCAAATCAATATGTTGACTTGTAAGAACATGAGCTTATTATGTCCAAATGTAGTGTCATTAAGTTCAAGAAATGTGCTAACTTGGGTAAAAACGAGTTAATATGCATATAGTAAAATTGATTATGTTCAAAAATAGAGTAAATTCGTCTACGTTTAACTTATTTTGTTCAAAGGAAGTGTGGTCATGCCTAAATATCGTGTTGACTTGTCTATACAGTATGTTATCATGTCGAATTGTAGTGTGATTTAGTCAAAACGTTGACTTGTTAGTGCATTACTTAAGTATGTCAAAGGGAAGCATTGTAATGTCTAATTAACACAGTGCTATATTCAAAAATGTTCTTATTATGGTAGAAGGTAAAGTTGTTCTATCAAAACAATATGTTGACTTGTAAGAACATGGGCTTATTATGTCCAAGTGTAGTGCCATTATGTTAAAGAAATATGTTAACTTGGGTAAAATTGAATTATCATGCGAAGAGTAAGCTTGGTTTTGTTCAAATATTGTGTTGATTTTTCTATGCATTAACTTATTTTGTTCAAAGGAAGTGTAGTCATGGCAAAACACCGTGTTGACTTGTCTAAACAGTATGTTATCATGTCGAATTGTAGTGTGATTAAGTCTAAACGTAGCGTTGACTGGTCAATGCATTGCCTTATTATATCAAAAGGAAGCATTGTTATGCCCAGATTACACGTTGATATATTCAAACATACTCGTTTTATGTTATAAGGTAATGTGGTTCTATCAAAACAATATGTTGATTTGTCAGAACATGGGCTTATTATGTCCAAAAGTAGTGTCATGATGTTCAAGAAATGTATTCCCTTGTGTAAAATCGAGTTATCATGCGGAAAGTAATATTGATTTTGTTAAAATATTGCGTTAATTTGTTTACGTTGTATCTTATTTTGTTCAAAGGAAGTGTGGCCATGCCCAAATGTCGTTTTGACTTGTCTATACAGTATGTTATTATGTCGAATTGTAATGTGATTGAGTCTAAACATAGCGTTGATTGGTCAATGCATTACTTTAGTATGTCAAAATGAAGCATTGTTTTGTAAAAAAAACGCAATGCTATATTGAATCACGGTCTTATTATACTGAAAGGTAATGACGTTTTGTCAAATCAATAAGTTGACTTGTCAGAACATGGGCATATTATGTCTAAAGGTAGTGTCATTATGTTCGAAAAATGTGCACTCTTGTGTAAAACCGAGTTATCATGCGAAGAGTAAGATTGATTTTGTTAGAATATTGCGTTAATTTGTCAACGTTTTATCTTATTTTGTTCGAAGGAAGTGTAGTCATGCCCAAATATCGTGTTGATTTGTCTATGCAGTATGTTATCATGTCGAATTGTAGTGTGATTTTGTCAAAATAAAGCGTTGACTGGTCAATGCATTACTTTAGTATGTCAGAAGGAAGCATTGTTTTGTCCAAATAACGCAATGTTTTATTCAAACATGGTCTTATAATGTAAGAAGGTAATGTGGTTCTGTCAAAACAATATGTTGATTTGTCAGAACATGGGCTTATTATGTCCAACGGTAATGTCATGCTGTTCAAGAATTTCGACATGATAACATACTGTAAAGACAAGTCAATACGACATTTTGGCATGACAACACTTCTTTTGAACATAATAAGGTAATACATAGACAAATTAACGCAATATTTGAACTAAACCAAGCTTACTCTTTGCATGATATCTTGTTTTTTATCCAAATTAGCACATTACTTGAACATCGCGACTCTGCCCTTGGACATGATTACTCCATGTTTTGACAAGTCAACATATTGTTTTGACAGAGCCACATTACCATCTTACATTAAAAGATTATGTTTGAATATATATACGTGTAATTTTGGCATAATTATACTCCCTTTTGACATAATAGGGTAACACATTGACCAGTCAAGGCTACGTTTTGACTTAACTACATTTCAATTCGACATGATAACATATTGTATAGACAAGTCAATACAATATTTGGGCATGACCACACTTCCTTTGAACAAAATAACTTTATACGTACACAAATTACCGCAATATTTGAACAAAATCAATCCTACTCTTCGCATGATAACTAGTTTTTAGACACATAAACACATTTCTTGAACAACATAACATTACCTTTTTACATAATAAGCCCATGTTCTGATAAATCAACATATTTTTTTGACAGAACCACATCACCTTATAACATAATAAGACCATTTTTTAATATAACATTGCGTAATTTGGACAAAACAAAACTTCGTCTTGACATACTAAAGTAATGCATTGACCAGCCAACGCTTCATTTTGACAAAATCACACTACAATTCGACATGATAACATACTGCATAGACAAGTCAACACGGTATTTGGGAATTACTACATTTCCTTCGAACCAAATAGGATAAAACGTTGACATATTAACGCAATATTTTAACAAAATCAATCTCACTCCTCGCATGATAACTCGGTTTTACACAAGAGAACACATTTTCGAACATAATGACACTACCTTTAGACATAATAAGCCCTATTCCGACAAGCCAACATATTGTTTTGACAGAAACACATTACCTTTTAACATAATAAGACCATTTTCGAATATAGCATTGTGTTATTTGGACATAACAATGCTTCCTTTTGACATACAAAAGTAGTGCATTGGCAAGCCAACACATTACTTAGACGTAATACCACTACGTTTTCAAATAATAATGTAATTCTAAGACAAGTCAACACCATGCTTTGACTTAACGACACCACCATTTGACACAATCAGATAATGTTAAGACAGGTCAGCATAAAATGTTGCCATAGTGAACGTACCTTTTGGGATGATAAGTTTTCGTATGGACAAGTCAATACTCATTTTGCATATAACAAGACTTCCTTTTGACAGTATATTATATAGTTCGGACAAATCAACACTACATTTGAGCATAATTACACTTGATTTAGACATTTTAATATAGAAATTGGGCATATTAATACTAAAATTCAAAACATATGACAGCTGTGGCGTTCCATATTACGGCCTATGCTAGACTTGAACTATATAGCATCCTAGAAAAACTGAATGATAGAGTGTTGTACTTTGACACTGATAGTTGCATGTACATTCATGACCCACAGTTATGGAATCCACCTATTATCAATAGTAGATTGGGGAAATGGACCGATGAAGAACCCAACTCAAAAATTGTTAAGTTCAGAGGGTTGGGTCCAAAAAACTATGCATATCAATTGGTTACCAAAGATGGTGATATTGAAAGTAAATGTAAAGTCAAGGGTATAACCTTGGACTACAAAACTTGCAAGTTGGTCAATTTTGATGCATTTACAAAATGTATGCAGGATCGAAGTACTGAAATTAAGATAACCTATGACTGCAGTATCAGGAGACATAGAGATAGAAAAGTCACTAGTGAAGCACAAACAAAAACATTTAGATCAGTATATACAAAGAGAGTAATGGTTAATGATATAGATACTGTCCCGTTTGGACATGAAAGTATTAGGGTATAAAAACAATTAAAACTTTTAGAGGGATATCATTTCTTGTGAACAAGCTGAACACTGTACATTAAGATTTTGATTTTGTCTCTTAGAAAACAATGTTTGTTTTAGTTCATTTGGTATTGTACTTAACACATGATTTTGTAAGACAAAAACTGATTAGGAATGAACTAGAAAAAGAGATTTCACGATTATTACATCTTATAGACAATTCTATCAATGAGAAAAAATGATTAAAGAATTGTAAGATGATAACATTTCTGGCATCTATTATTTACTATTTATCTACGGTAAATTTCAAAATGTTGCCTTATCAACTTCCACTGCCAATTGAGTTACGTGAAAAGATCTACAAGATATTCATCGGATATCATACAATGGATAAAGATATACAAGAAAGAATGAAAGTTGTTTGTATATCAATGTGGATTCGAAAGATGAAAAATGGAATCACGAGAGGACAGCCTGCAATAGAATTGTTTAAAATGAGAGAATATATACAGGAGATGATAAACGATACACAGTTCGACGATAGTGAAATAAAAGTGTTGACGAGTACCTTACTTAATAACTTCTACTTTTGGAGGGATAGAGATACATATCAGTGGACATTTAAAACACCAATGTTGAATGGGAGAACATGTAGTGATTTCGTTGAGAAACTTAAAAGAAAAGCTAAGCAATTTAACTTTTACATGATGTATAGAAAGACATGGATTGATCATGTGAATTATCGAACTACTCCAACTACTGTTGAAGAAGTTGAAGCAATAGAGGGATTCATCATATTTGACAGAGATGTTAGCAAAGAAATAGTGTCCTCCACAGTTTCATCCTGTAGAGTGCTTCCTGTCAATGAAGTGGATTACAAACCGGATAGTGACACATTCTATTTTCCATATGAATTAGGAAATCGTGAAGTAGGAAAGACAAGTATTATAGTATCCGAATCAATATTGAATCATTATTGGACATGGATAAGTGGACTTAAAGGTGGATTCGATTATAACTAAAGAACTGTTTAAAACTTGTTGTTGATTTTGTTTTTTTAAAAAACTGTAAGTTGTGAATTTTCAAAAAAACTTTTTTGAAAATATTTTTTGAAAAATATTTTTTGAAAATATTTTTAAAAAATATTTTCGAAAAATATTTTTCAAAAAATATTTTTCAAAAAATATTTTTCAAAAAATATATTTTGAAAAATATTTTTTAAAAAATGTTTTTAAAAAAATAAAAAAATGAAATTGTAAATATGTTATTGTAAAAAAATGTTGTAAAAGAATGTTTTATGTTTCAAAAATGTTAAAGAATAAAAGTAAAAAAATGAATATATCTTTGTCATTTTATATCTATCCATTGAATGGTTAGGACGTAAGAAATGGATGTAGATATTCTCTCCCTCTTGTTTAACCATCCTTGTAATATTTTCATTTCTGGTCCAAGTGGATGTGGTAAAACAGAATTCGTTCACAAACTGATAGATTATCGTGAAGATTTATTTGACATTGCACCAAAAAGAATTACTTGGTGTTATAAAGAATGGCAAAATGCATACAGTATCATGAAAGAAAAATTTGATTTCATTACTTTCATTGACGGAATACCTGAAGATGAAAATGAAATTGTGAGTGATGCATCTATACCACATTTGGTAATATTTGATGATATGTTAGGTGAAAAAGATGAAGAGAAAATTAAATTATGGTTTACTAGAAAAGGTCATCATCGTAATCCAAGTGTCATCTATATAACACAAAACATGTTTTCACAGTCGAAATCAAGTAGAACCATTAGTTTGAATTCAAGATACATGATACTTTTTCGCAATGAACGTGATAATAACCAAATAAAGACTCTAGCAAATCAAATGCAAGCCCCACACTTGATTCCTGCGTACAATGATGCAACATCCTTGCCTCATGGTTATTTGGTCATTGATTTTCATTCTCGAACTCAAAAAGTATTGAGATTAAGAACTGATATATTTCATAGATGGTATACAAAGAATGAAGATCAAGGTCCAATTATTTATTCACCTGTATAAATGGGTGAACTTGTGATCATTCAAGTCCAGTCTTTTGATCTATGTCATTGAGTGAACATGGCCTTACCAAGAACATCTACATCAGTGATTCATGCTTTACAGAACTTAAGTCGACAGACAAACAAGTATGAAAGAGAAGCGTTATTGAATGCTGGTTTAAAGGAAATATTGAAATGGTTTTCTTTGGCAGCACAAAATATCATTGAAAATAGAATCAAGCTACCAAAGCAAACTGTTACATATATGAATAAACATAGAGATGATGTAGCTAAGCTTGCAGATCCAAACATTAATGAACAAGTAAAACGTAAAATCATATTGAAACCAGGGGGTGGTGGTTTTCTTGGTGGTGTAATAATTAGAAGTCTCCTTAGATGGGATGGAGAAAGAACTGCAAGAAAATTTGGTCATGATAAAAAATCTGTTAAAAGAAAATCTCCTAAGAAGAAAAATTCTGTTAAAAGAAAATCTCCAAAGAAAAAAGTTGTAAAAAGAAAATCTCCTAAGAAAAAATCTGTGAAAAGAAAATCTCCAAAGAAAAAAGTTGTGAAAAGAAAAAAGAAAAATTCTCCAAAGAAATCAAAAAACAAATTCTCGATTGATGAAAGATTCATTACAATGAGAAGATCACATAGACCTTTTTCTAAAATGTCATCAACAAATGTTACACCAAATGTTTCCCCCATTTCATCAATTCATTCACCACAAACACCGATGCATATATCTCCACCTTCATTCTTATCAAGTTCTATGTCTCCGAATTCATCTGCCCGTTTTTCAACCCCAATCTCAAGTTCAACCTCTGATTCAAGTTATGACAGTGATTTCATTACACCACAACGTATACCAAAATCAAGTCAGCAGAAACTTAGAAACAGAAAATATAGAATTGCACCCTTTTCACCCTTAACAACTTTGGATATGAGAACTGTATCTTCTCCAGCTAGAATAGCTCTTACAGCATTACGAGAAAAATTTTCTACCTAATAAATACTTTTGATATTACACGCTCTTTATCATTTATGATTTATCTGAAGAAGTGGTAACATGGTGAAAAAAAAAAAGGTTCCTTTAATTAGGAAACATGGTCATATGGTTATGGCATTAATGAAATCTTCACCGAAGCTAAGAAAAAAATTAGTAAAAGAATTATCATCTCCAGTGATAAGATGTATATCAGAATGTTGTCACAATGTTTTAAAAGGCAATGTACACCTAACAGATGCTCAGAAGAAGTTGTATTCAAACCGTCAACATCTTCGAAATCTTGCTTCAAAATCAGTGTCTGTAAAAAAGAAGAAACGCATTTTGAATCAGAAGGGTGGATTTCTCCCATTGTTAGGGTCTGCATTAATACCATTATTAGGCAAAGCTGTCATAGGAGGGATTGGTGGTGCAATTAAAGCTTTATAATCATAGGATAAAAAATGTCAGTAAGAAAAATGGTCATTGTTCCTGTCCATGTACTGAACGATTTGAAGCAATGGAGAGATGAACAAAGTCATAAACCTATTCTACCACAAAATCTACAAGTAACCAATGTTTCCCACCTTTATAAGGATATGAAAAATACATTAGAAAGAACTGATATTTCTGAAACAGACAAAGCACAAACGTATGGAGAAACATTGTTCAAACTACAAAATTCATTTGAAAAAGTGAAAAATCCAACATTACCCCAATCTTCAAAAAATCAAGAAGCGGATTCAAGAACAGAATCAATAAATGTTTCATTACATGATCGTATCTTAGAAAGTGTACCTAAAACCATGCAGAGAAAAGCTAAGCTTCTGTTAAATATTCTTAGAGATAATGATAACATATCATGGGATAATCAAGGTATGGTAACATATAAAGGAAAACCTATCCCAGGTTCAAATATCATTGATCTCATAAATGATTCATTACGTAAGAGAAAAGGAATTCCTAGAGGTTGGGAAGTATTCTCTTAAGCTTTACATGAAAGCAATGTTCCACAAGAAGTAGTCGGAAACATGTCAAGATGGGAATGGATGCAAAAATATCTGCCTGAAAGTGAATCTAGTGAATCAGAAATAAGTTCTAGTACACCCTTTAAAACCCCCACCAGAAGTTTAGTAAGATCTCCAACCAAAATGAAAACCATAAAGAAGAGAACATTAACCCACTTAAGAAAAATGTCACCATATGCCACGACTCATGAAAAAGAAAAAAGAAAAGATCTTTACACTCAACAACTTTTAAGTCCTATAAAAAAAGATTCAATTTCTAAAAGTCTTCAGTCATGGGAGGCATACTGAAGCGTAAGTCTAAAGAAGCACTGTTAAGAAAATTATATTATGGATTAAATAAAAATAAAGTTGCATATTCAAGCATAAAAGAATTATACAAAGCAGCGAAGTCCACTTTGAAAACCATATCATATCAAGATGTTAAAAAATGGTTACAAGGGGAATCAACATACACCTTACATAAACCTATTCGAAGAAAATTTCAAAGACGTAAAAATTGTTGCAGGAATCGATCACCAATGGCAAGCTGATTTAGCAAACATGCAACAATTTTCAAATCAAAATAATGGGTTTAGATATTTACTTTGTGTTATTGATGTCTTTTCAAAATTTGCATGGGTAGTACCTATCAAGAATAAGATGGGAAAAACATTGATAAATGCATTTCAGTCCATCCTTAAATCACGAAAACCTCTATCATTACAAACAGATAAAGGAAGTGAGTTCAAAAACAAAGACTTTCAAACGTTTTTGAAAAAGAAAAAGATCCATTATTTCACTACAGATAATCCAGAGACTAAAGCAAGTATTGTGGAAAGATTTCAACGTACGTTGAAAACTAGAATGTGGAAATATTTCACTCATGAAAAAACACGAAGATACATTGATGTTCTTCAAAACTTTGTGAATAATTATAACAATACTTTTCACAGGAGCATAAAAGCAAATCCATTAGATGTTAATCATTCTAAGGAAGCAAAAATTTCAGAGAACTTATATACAAAAAGTGAAACAGAAGTGATTAAGAAGATAAAAAAGAAACCAAAATTAAAGAAAGGTGATCGCGTTCGTATCAATAAAACAAAACATACATTTGAGAAAGGATATCTTCCAAATTGGACACAAGAATTATTTGAAATCACTCATGTAAATTCAAAAACATCTCTAATCACATATAAAATTAAAGATTTAGCAAATGAACCTATCCTTGGGTCATTTTATGAACAAGAATTGCAACTTATAAAAGATGATGAAGTTTATGAAATAGATTCAGTTCTTGATAAGCGAACAAGACGTGGAGGTAAAAAAATAATCAAAGAAATAAAAGTCAGTTGGAAAGGTTATCCTAAAAAATTTCAGAGTTGGATACCTGAATCATACTTAACGTGATTTGAAAAAACTTATAAAAACATAAGTAATTATCATGCAATCTCAGTTGGAATCTGGAGGTGACAGTGTCAGTCAGTCAACTCCTTTCACATGTTTTGGAAATCGTGTCCCTAAAAATCAGTTCACTTATGTATCACAAATAATAGTCATTTATGCCATTATTGCTACATCTATAGTACATCTTAGTATTCAAAGTGATCATCGTGAATCGTGGTTAATTCTTCTCAGTAGTTCTTTAGGCTACATTTTACCATCACCCGGATTAAAATTCACAAAACAGAATAAACATTCAGCATTTGATTTCATTGATGGTAAAAAATGAATTCCTTCTACATAACTTTGCCTAGTGATAGTTCTTTGAACTATTTTCCTACAAACACACAATGTTGTTTTAAAGTGAAATTACCTAAAACTGTTCATATTGATAAGGAAGATTGGGAAGTTGGACTTGCACAATTGATAACACCAAGTCAATTCCTAAATATAAGTGAAGAAGAAGCCAGGTTTGATATCATCACGGCAGATACTGGTATCTACAAAAAGATATTTGATGAAAATAAGAGAAAACCCAATCCATTAGAAATCACTTCCCTTAAAGTCAATTCAACAGGACATGCTGCAAAATGGGCAATCAAATTTCGTTTCACACCTGGGTCTTACATCTCGCCATCTCATGTGTTAGATGTAGTCAATGAATGCATTGATGATGAAATTGGAAAAGTACTTCATGATAGTAGTGCAACTATTCACGTTGGATATTCTGAATCATCAAAACGTCCAAAGTTTGAATTCAAAAATATTAACAAAACAGGAATTAAAATCAATGAATCTTTATTTCAAAAACTTGGTGGTGATCCTTTGTTTGATGGAAAAACAATTTACAAAGGTCGAAGTGTTTTTGAAATGTTTAAATATTCACCAAACATTGATGCAGGATATAATCATTTTGTATATTCAGACATTGTTGAATATTCCATTGTTGGTGATACATTAGTTCCAATACTTCGAGTTGTACCATTTAAAACATCTAATTCCATTGAAAATGATAATGGAAGTCAACATATCAATCATGAAATTATTGCTCCACATTATTTCCCAGTTTCAAAATCAGATTTTGATTCCATTCACATTAATATAACAGGTGATTCTGGTCATCCTATTCAGTTTGTCATTGGCAAGACAATAGTAAAGTTGCATTTTCGTAAGCGCAAAGAAAATCAAAAATAAAAAAACATGGTGCCTGTTTATAGAGGTGTTCAACATCAATATAGTTTTGGCTTAGGGTCTTTGTTTAAATCTGCATTAAGATCAGTAACACCACTAATAAAACCTATGGTGAAATCAGGACTGCATGCAATAAATGATGAAGGTATGTAACAAGGATTAGGAATAGCACAAGACATTTTAGTACATCGTAAAAAGCCAAAGAAAGTTCTCATGTCACGGGGAAAACAATCCTTGAAACATTTGACTAACAAGTTGTTATCGAGTATAAATGAAAAGAAATCAAGCAAAGCACATCATTCTCATTCTCGATTTCGTCGTGGTAAGATCACGTCAAAGAAACATCGAACTAACAAAAGGTCAGCCAGACCATTAGACATTTTTGATTAACATTTTTGTAAAAAGTCCAAAAAGATGATGCAAAGTGGATCATGCGAGTGTAGTAAAACTGAGCTAGATGTATTATCAGTACCTCCTACCATGACAAGCATGCAGGAATCTCAGTGGGTTGAGCATTTTCCTGTTGCATCAATTGTAAATGATTCACCAATAGAATTTATGATACCACCTCAAACAGAGTTTTGGACGGATTTATCACAGTCCTTTCTGTATGTAAAATTTAAAATTATCCAAGCAGCAGATGAATCAGCTTTAGCAGATGGTGCTAACATTGCACCAGTAAATAATTTCTTACATAGTATGTTCAGTAACATAGATCTATACCTGAATAACAAACTGATAACCAGTGGATCAAATAATTATCCATACAGAGCCTACATTGAAAACCTTTTGTCATATAGTCCAGAAAATAAGAAAACTCATTTGAGAGCAGGAGAACTCTGGATTAAAGACACAGCAGGACATATGAACGATGCTCAAACCGCCGGAAATAACGAAGGGCTTAAACAACGAATAGCGGCTATTGCAGCAAGTAAGACAGTGGAATTATTTGGACGTCTTCATCTAGATGTTTTTCTCCAGGAAAAATATCTTCCAAATGGAGTGGAAATCAGACTAAGATTAAATAAGTCACGTCCAGAATTTTGCATTATTCAACATGCAGGTGAACCCAAAGTTAAAATTCAGTTTGAATCAGTAAGTTTCCATGTTAGAAATGTTGAATTGTCACCAGTAGTTGCAAATAATCTAAACCAACTCATTGCACAGAATAATATGAAAATCCCTATTCGTAGAGTAGAAGTCAAAACATTTTCAATCACTAACGGTACTCTATCAAAAGTGGAAGATCATTTGTTCCAAGGCCAGTTACCAAAACGTGTTTTTATTGGAATGGTAACAAATGGAGCCTTCAATGGATCTTATACATCAAACCCATTCAACTTTTCTCATTTCAACGTAAGAAAAATAGCCGTATCATGCAATGGACATAGTATTCATGGTAAACCATTTAAACCTGACTTCACAAATGGACTAACACTGAGATCATATCTGTCTTTGTTCAATGCCCGCCCCCAGCTGGGCGGGGGGATAGAAATAGTCGGCTGCTGTCCATGTAGTACATGGTAAGACCCCAAACAAATGGACCTGCCCGTTTGCCGTGGGCTGCGACCCGTAATGCCTGATGACGGGATCCTGGTGGTTGAGTGACCTCAGGGATTGGCTAGGCCCTGTTTTTGCAACACACCACTTTGGCCCCGAGTTGGGATAAACGGGAGGTCGGGCGGGCCCGACCCGATCAATCGGCTGGTCATGCCTTGCCCTAGGGCGTTTTAATCGAAAGACTTGTATTTTCATTGTGTTTTCATCAACCACCGTTTTCAAATTAAATGACGTTTTCACTTGCGCCTTAGAAGGCGGTGGCTCATGGGCCAATCGGGTATATTTGGTGTTTGATCGACAATTTTACTGTCTGATGTCTACTTCATGCTTGGTTGAAATATTCATCAGCGTAATTTTGCTTGATCTAGCCATTTTGCACGAGTATATCGGCGATGTATCCCCGGCACCTCTCCTGAGATGGAATTCCCCAGGTTAGGTGTCCCCTTGTAGGACTCCGAGGGCGGGTGGTTTGGAGCATCGCCGATGAACCACATGAAACAAACATGGCAACCAACAAAAAAACCAAGCGCTATTTGTCCGACTCGGAAGAAGAACAGCAAACTGTTAAATCATTTCCAAAATTCATTGTAATTGAGAGTCAAGATCCGGAAATCCCCATTACTCATTTATCTCCGTTTATTATTGAGAAGCAAATACAGTCTATATTGGGAACACCAAAATCAGTCAAAAGTCTAAAAAATGGAACTCTTCTTGTGGAAACTTCTAAGAGAATACAATCTGAAAATCTTCTGAAAATTACTAAGTTTTTCAACATACGTGTAGATGTTTATGAACATGAGAAGCTCAATCAATCAAAAGGGGTTATTCGTTGCAGAGAATTAGCAAAATGCACCTTAAGTGAAATTAAAGATAATCTTAGATCGCAGGGTGTTAGAGAGGTTAAACGCATCGAGTTTAAAAGAGAAGGGAAAATTATCAGAACTAATACATACGTTCTTACATTTGGTGACTCGACTCTTCCGAAAGAAATAAAGATTGGCTTTGAAGTAGTAAAAGTAGACATCTTCATTCCAAATCCTCTGCGTTGTTTCAACTGCCAGAGATTTGGACATCATGAAAGTAGGTGTACAAACACCAAGATCTGCAGAAAGTGTTCTTATTCTGGACCTGAAGATGAACACGATGAAGATGAATGTGAAAATGATCCCAAATGTTTTAATTGTGGACAAGATCATCCTGCAAGTTCTAGACAATGCCCAAGATTTCAGAAAGAGAAGGATATAATAAATGTTAAATGTAGACAGTCGGTCTCTTTCTTTGAGGCAAGAAAGATTGTAGAATCCCGAGAAGAGTTACTAACGAATGAAAAAAGTTATGCAAATAAAACCAAATCTGCTTCCGAGTCGCCACAAAAGCAAAAGGAATGTACTTCTTGTGAACGTATGTTGAAAATACTTTCTGAGTTGTTTCCAGAAGTGCGTGATAAGATAAATGAAATAATGTCTTCTGAAGAACCAAATGTAAGTACTACTAACACGAAAAGTCTAGAAAGCAAAGTAACCGTTCCTGAAAAGAACAAAACAAATCTCCGACCAGCTCGGATCACTGTTAACAAAGATGTTAGCAAAAGTATGAGCAACCCGTCTCAAAAAGAAAAGTCTACTCGTAATTCAGAGTCTGCCAGCCAGAGAAAGCTCCGTATCAATCTGGAGAAGGTCTGTCCTCCTCCAGCTTCGACCGGTAATCGCTTCTCTGAATTAAGCGAATCAGACGACGAGGAGGAGGAGATGGATGTACCCGCTCCCCCTCCTTCAAACCCCCCTCCTTCAAATAAAAAACCAACAGATGCAATAAGGCAAGGTGCCAACAAAATAAACCTAACAGGAGTTAAATAATGGGTTATTCTTTACTTCCATTAATATGTGGTATATATTTAACAATTACCTTCATAATGGCGAATAACATTATACAATGGAATTGTCGCAGCATCAAGGCCAATTTCGAAGAACTTAATCTTCTAGTTAACAAACAAAAACCAGTTGCAGTTTGTATACAAGAAACGTTTCTTAAAGACACAGATAAGTTTTCTCTGAAATATCACTCTTGCTATCTCACTAACTTTTCAGATCGCGAGAAAGCGTCTGGTGGTGTGGGAATTATTATAAATAATAATATCCCTCACCGTCATGTCAGTTTGGATACTTCTTTGCAAGCAGTGGCTGTAAGTGTCTCGTTAAATAAAACAATTACGTTATGTTCTATTTATCTTCCTCCAAGTTCCCCTGTTGATGGAAGAAAACTTGATCATCTTGTTGATCAGCTACCACAACCTTTTATACTCATGGGGGATTTCAATTCTCATCATAGGTTATGGGGATGCTCCAATACAGACGACAAAGGTCGTACTGTTGAGGATTTTGTAACTAGGCATGATCTTGTTTTATTGAATGATAAATCTAAAACTTATCTTCATCCTGCAACAGGAAATTATTCTTCACTGGATTTGACTATTTGCAGTCCTGATATTTTTCCTGATTTTTCATGGAAAGTTATTTCCGACCTTCATGGTAGTGACCATTTCCCTATTCAGATCTCTGAATTAGGACCATCTGTTCAGGAGCGCCCTAGGCGTTGGAAACTCCATAAGGCTAATTGGGAACTTTTTAAAATCACCTGTGAACAGTCGATAAATTCAGAAGCCTTTGATGACTGTGAAAATTCTGCAGACTTGTTTACATCTTTACTATATTCTGCTGCAGAAAAAAGTATTCCACAAACATCGCCTGACCCAAAGAATCCAAACAAGCCATGGTTCAATGATGATTGCAAAAAGGTTATAGCCGAGAGGAAACGTGCTCTTAGAGCATTTGGCTTAAGGCCTTCAAAGGAGAATCTTTACAAATTTAAAATTGCACGTGCGAAAGCACGTCGTACTATTAAACAAAGTAAGCGCTCGTCTTGGAGACAGTATGTCTCTAGATTAAATTCTAGATCATCTGTTAAAAAGACTTGGGACATGATACGTAAAATTAGTGGGAAGAATACATCACTTAACGTCGGTCATCTTAAAACGGATGAGGATAACACAGTTTCTTCAAAACATGACATTGCTAATGTCTTGGCAGACACGTTTGCCAAGAAATCTTCCTCTACTAATTATTCACCTACGTTTCAGAAGTTTCAAGGTGAAAAAGAAAAGTCTAAACTTAATTTCAGTTCCAGAAATCTGGAACACTATAATAGAGACTTTTCCGTTAAGGAATTGAAAAAAGCTTTAAAAAAGTGTCACGACACTGCTGTCGGATCAGATGCTATTCATTATCAATTCCTAAAACGTTTGCCATCTCGTTCCCTTCATTGCTTACTTCAAATTTATAATCAGGTATGGAAGACGGGAAGCATTCCAGCCTCTTGGCGGGAAGCTATCGTTATTCCAATACCTAAACCAGGTAAAGATTCTACCAATCCTTCAAATTACCGCCCTATTGCTTTAACTAGTTGCATCTGTAAAACCATGGAAAGAATGGTTAATGATCGTCTTGTTTGGTTTCTTGAAAAGAACCACCTTATTACGCAAGTCCAAAGTGGCTTTCGTAAACAGAGAAGCACTCTTGATCATCTTGTTCGCTTCGAGACATTTATTCGAGAAGCCTTTATAAAGAAGGAACACGTTGTTTCTGTCTTTTTCGATCTCGAAAGTGCTTATGACACCACTTGGAAGTATGGAATTATGAACGACCTATATGATTTCGGTATTCGAGGTCGCCTTGCCTTTTTTATCTCAGCTTTTTTGGATGAACGTCAGTTTAGAGTCCGTGTTGGAGATACTTTATCCGATCCCCATGAGCAAGAAATGGGTGTTCCCCAGGGGAGTATTTTATCGGTGACACTATTTAGTGTCAAAATAAACAACATTGTTAAAACCGTTTGCCCTGGTGTGGAATGTTTTCTCTACGTTGACGACTTTTGTATCTGCTACAGATCAAAACACATGCATACAATTGAAAGACAATTGCAACAAGTCTTGAACAATCTTTCAAAATGGTCGAATGAAAACGGCTTCAAGTTTTCAAAGACAAAAACTAAATGTATGCATTTTTGTCAATCGAGAAAAATGCATCTTGATCCAGAATTAAAGTTGGACGGAGTACCGATTGAAGTTGTCAAAGAATTTAAGTTCTTAGGACTCCTTTTTGATTCTAAACTGTCGTTTATTCCACATATTGATAATTTGAAAAATAAATGCCTAAAGGCACTTAATCTTTTACGTGTTGTATCCAGTATGGATTGGGGAGCCGATAAAAAGGTTCTATTGCGCCTTTATAGGGCACTTGTTAGATCAAAGCTAGACTATGGCTGTGTTGTTTATGGTTCTGCACGCCCTTCATACCTTCTCAAACTTGATACTATTCATAATCAAGGATTGCGTTTGGCGTTGGGAGCATTTAGAACGTCACCAGTTAACAGTCTTTATACAGAAGCAAATGAGCCTTCTTTAAATTTACGAAGGAAAAAGCTTTCTTTACAATATTATCTAAAACTTAAATCCAATCCCGATAATCCTACTCATATAGTTGTGTTTGATCCAAAATATAGAAAGGATTTTGAAAAGAAACAGAACCCTATTCTTCCCTTCAGTTTGCGTTGTGAGGCTGATGTAAATTCTCTAGACTTTGATCTAGAGGACGTGGCAGAACATATTGTTCCTGATGTCCCTTTGTGGACGTCAAAAAGCCCCACGTTTCTTTATGATATTGCTTCCAGCAAAAAGGATACAACGGATCCAACTATTTTTAAAACAAAGTTCTTGGAAGTTAGAGAAAAATACAAATCACATAAAGAGATATATACAGACGGTTCAAAGGATGGCGAAAAAGTTGCATCAGCCACTATTTTAGATGGCGAAAAATATCAATTCCGCCTACCTAATAACTCTTCAATTTTTTCAGCCGAACTTAAGGCCATTGATCTTGCACTTGATCATATGATCGCAGAACGTTTCTCTCGCTATATCATTTACACTGATTCTTTGTCAAGTATGCAAGCGATTGAGAATGAGAAAATAGACAACCCAATTATAGTTAGATTACTTGATAAAATAGCTAAGCTAAATGATGTTGATCTCGTTTTCTGTTGGCTTCCAAGCCATATTGGCATTCGTGGTAATGAGGAGGCAGATAAAGCTGCTAAGGATGCATTATCACTTGAAATTTTACCATTTGAAGTACCTTTTAACGATTTTAAACCTTTAATTCATTGTTTTATTCAGGAAGTCTGGAGGAACAGCTGGACTGATCCAGCAAATTTTAATAATAAGCTATTTTCTGTCCGGCAGGATCTTGGTGATTGGTTACCTGGGTACAGGTCAACCCGTCGCGAAGAACTTATCTTGACTCGGTTACGCATTGGCCATACACACCTCACTCACTCCTATCTTTTAAAGGGAGAAGACATGCCAATGTGCATTCCTTGCAACTGTCCTCTTACTGTCAAGCATATTTTTATTGATTGTATAGATTTCTCTTTTACTAGAGATAGATATTTTAAAGTTGACAGTATGAAGGACTTATTTGACTATGTAAAAATTGAACTGCTTTTTGATTTTCTGAAGGCTATTAATTTGTATAATAAAATATGATTTTATGTTCTGTTGAATCCAATTTTCTCTTAGATTTTAAAATGTTTCTTTGAATTTAACATTAATATTGAGTGTTCTTTTGAGCACAACTTTCTTTTAAGTTTTGAAGGTAATACTTCTTTCTTTCTTACAGTTCTACCGTTTACATAATTTTTATTACAAGATTTACAGTGTTTTGTTTTAAAGTGTTATAATTATCTTAATTTTGAAGGTATATTTCGCCTTTTAAAATAAGTTGGTTTTTTTAGAGTTTTGCGCCCAACATGACCTTAGTTGTCGACGGGCCTTAAAACATAATTCATTCATTCATTCATTGTTCAATGCCACAAAATCCATTGGTGCTGACAAATCATTTGGTTTAACAAAAGAGGAATATGATGCTGGTTTCGCTCTTTGGGGTTTTGACCTCACAGCAGATCAAGGTAGTGAAGAAGGACAGTTGCATCCTATAAAAACTGGAGGCTTGAGAATAGAACTTCAGTTTGGATCTAACCTTGCTAGAGTCATCAACGTTATTGTTTTCGCTGAATTCGATAATCAAATCGAAATCAACAGTCTTAGAGAAGTTATCACTGATTACTAAAAATCATGCTTGGATACCAGTATGCCATAAAACTTAGAGAAGAAGCAGAGAAAGTGAAATATTCGTCAAACATTGAATCAGTTCGTAAAAATGACATTCACAACAGTTTTCAATTGTGTATGGTGGATCAACTGCAAGAACTTATCAATGAAGAAGCTCATAACAATTGTAACGGGTGTCAAATAGATCATCCGAGTCAGATAGAACACCCTGTTTGCTTATTCATGAGTAGAGAAGAACATACAGACTTGTTCATTGAGCAAGCAATGCTTAAAGTAAATCCATACAAAATAATGCAGGCATGGTATCCACAACTTGAAGAATTAAAACTAAACGAACAAGAATCAGTAGAAGCCTATCGACTATGGCAAAGTATAAAAAAGAACATTTTGTGCGGATTCACAGATACATGGCTAGAACGTTGGAGTGAGAAAGTAAAGCAGTCTTGGGATCAATAATGTACACCAGTGAAATTCAACATATCTTGGATCGTGGAGTGTGGATTAAAAATCTCAATGGAAGAGTGTGTGCAAAGGATTTATTACCAAAGCGAAAACCTTCACATGTGAAGGCTTATATCATCAATACAGCAGATTCATACAACTCAGGAGAACATAGGGTAGCAGTTATATTCTATCCAAATGGTAAAGCAATGTACTTTGACTCATACGGTCTTCCACCACTTCATAGGGAAATATCTCATTTTATCCAAAATAATTCACGTTCATGGACTTATAATAACCAACCTATTCAAAGCATCCTTGGAAAAGTTTGTGGACACTATTGTATTTTTGCCTTGGATGGGGTAGCAAGAGGATACAACTTAAAAAAACTTCTAAGAAAGACATTCAGCACAAGGAACTTACACAAAAATGACAGAGTAGTCACATCGTGGTTCATACAGACATTTAGTAGAATTGTATAGACATTTTGTAATATAAAATTGATTGTAAATATGTTCATGATTGTTCATTTTTGTTCTTAGTTCACAGTTCATTGTTCAATAAAATATAGAAAATGTAAATATTTGTGTTTTGTTGTCGTTTAATATTCCATCCTTCTCATGATTGTTCATGATAAAGGTAAAAGAATCGGATTCATGATAAAGAATAATGAGTAATATCGTATTTTCATGCTTGGAGAAAACACAAATTTCAATCTCGGCATCCATTTCTTCAATTCAAAGTAGAGGTGCTTCCAGCAAGGTCCGCGTCGTCAATATAAATACATAGCAGATTTTCCACTCTTTAACATTCTAGATCATGGAACCGATTCGTAGAGAACTCACCGATATAGCAAAGGAATTGCTGAACATTGCTGAGCGACTGTTTCGCGTGCAGGGAATGATTAGAGATACTCAAATCATTTCTCCACAAGAAAATGCCATTGAGCAGACACCAACGAATAATCTGCAAGATGTCATTTACTTGGATAGACCCATCTTGGGTAGGACAACAGAACAACTAAACAGAGCACTACCTGATGTCATCTACATGGGTACTCAATTTAGGAGAAGAGTGGTATGGAATGGAGAATCATTGGTCATAAAGAAAAGAATGAGGAGACATTGTCCAATTTGCAATGCACGATTTGGATGCAGGCACTACTAAAGAGATCATAACTATCAACCAACAAAAACGGTCCTTTTTAGGACCACCCAATACCAAGAAAGAATTCATTTTCTTTCGCAAATTGTCAAAGTCCCCTTTGCATTCCTCACTTTCACAATACATTCAAGCACTTATTTCAAAGACAAGGTCCCTATACAAAGTCCCTATCTTTCCGTCTTTGAACGGTAAGATAGGGACTTAGTCCATATGTAAATTTTTCACAAACCAACTCGCATTTCTTGTAAAAAGACCAAGTCCACATGCACATTACTCACAAGCTTAAGTTCGCATTTCTCCTAAAAATGACTAAGTCCACACGCATATTCCCCACAAACCTAAGTTCACATGTTTCGTACAAAATACTAAGTCCACACGCATATTCCTTACAAGCCTAAGTTCACATTTCTATGAAAAGACTAAGTCCAAATCCACAAATACCCACCCCAAAATCTGGACGAAACCCTACGGACCATAGGGTTTCGTCCATTACTACTGATGTATAATTATAAACTTGACAACTTCATTTCTGTCGCAACCTTGTTGCATATAGTTTGCGACAACAGTTTGAGAAAGAGCGTTCTTACAAAAAAATCGAAAAAAAGGTTAACGTTTGCATCGATGATGAAATAGGTAAACGTAAGCGAGCTATTAAAGGTTCGGTCACTCTGAATCATACTTGCGTTCTCGAGATTTTCGCTTTACTTCGACTTTTTCCGCTGGAACCGAATATAGATTGGGTTAACCCGGAAATAAACCGGAAGTGGTGCCCTGGTCTCCAAAATCCTGTAATACGAAACGCAAGATAGCGGAAATAAATTTCTTTCGCCATCTGTAAACTTCGACCCAATTTTACATTTATTTAGAGGCATATATGTATGTATAATTCTGATACTTTGATTGTAAAAAAAATAGTCTGCAAAGGCAATTACACATAATTATAAATATGATAAATTCCCAAAGAAAATTATGAGAATTGTATGATGTGTATCTCATAAGAATCGCTTTGCTATGTAAAACATGTATATTCTTAGACAATATATTTTGACAATATTGAATTAATACAAATTTCTTTAGAAAGAGAAAGGGGTTAGACATATATTAACTGATCAAATAAAATGCCATTTGATCAACTATTTTGCTAAGTAATACGCCCTTCATCTGTTTTCCTGTAAGTTATTACAAAGTTTTAGAGTAATCAGAGTTTTAAGTCAAAGTAGAGGTCAAATAGGAACTATTTAATTTGCATAGCAATATTCAACATCTTTTTATCTTATTCTCTATATCAAACGTTACAGTACTAAACAGACAAAACATATTTCCTGTTACATGCACATTATGTTGTTCATGTAATGAAAATGTATTGATAAAATGTAAACATCTCCTCGTTAGCAGAGTGGTTAATACGCTAGACTCGTAACCTAGTGCTTGTGTGTTCGAGCCCCACCAGGGGCGGGTAGTGTATTTGGGTAGGATACTGCATACAACAACAAAAAAAGACTGGTTTGGGAATACAGTTAGTTAGACATTTGGAAAATACAATAGATCAAATACATGTTAATCTAGATTGCTATTTATCAGATGGAAAGGCCAGGCAAAATGTCCATGTATCATTCAGATAGCTTGTCAAATTTGATTTTCTTACCCTGCTAAGCAGACATAATTCAGTTGATTTTCTGCAAGAAAGCCACATTAAGCATGATCGGTCACGCATTTAGGAAAATGTACAAGTCAGATTATTTCGGTTTCGGTAATTATGTATTTGAATTTCCTTGGAGTAAGATTTTCTTTGAATTCTAAATTATGGTAGGGAAAACACATATTGGCAAGTTTGACCGCGTTCAAAAAATTACAGAATTGAAATGAGGATTACTACTAAATATACTTGGAGATGTAACAGACTGAGACATTCGTCTGCCTAGTAAAGCCAGCCATGATTCTTGTAGTGCCAATAACACTTATGGGTGGATCTACGCAAAGCCAATTGCAAAAAAGTTTAAACAGTTTTGTTACTTATTCGAAACTTCAAAAGTAAGCTTTAGTGTACGGAAATAGTTTGGAATTCTTTAAGATTTTCCAGATTATGCACCTCTTCAAGTCTTTGTTGTCGATGAATCTTGGTCATGAAAATCGATGGTGCTCAATGGGAGCTTTTAGGATCACCATGAGTCCGGCGTCTGTCGTCCTCCACCAACAATCTAAAAACTTCTTCTGCTGAACTGCTGGGCGGATTTTCATGAAACTTTATCAGAATGTTCTTTGGGAGACCCTTTTCAAAAACTGTTCGCGAAATTTGATTGGTAAAAAAACCCGGGCGTGTCAGGCCCTCATCTCCTCCTGAACTACTTGGCCGATTTTTATGAAACTTTACCAGAATGTTCCATCGGTGACTCTTATCGCGAAATTTTGATTGGCCCATAAATAGGGGCGCGAGACAGGGCGGGGCTCATTTTGAGCTTGAAATCTTTTATCTACATCTCCTCGTGAACCACTGGGTCGATTTCATTGAAACTTGACCAAAATGTTCCTTGGGTGACCGTTTTTTAAAATTATTCGCAAAATTTTGTTTGGCCCGTAAATATGGGGTTGGCAGGGTAGGACTTATTTTGAGTTTCCTTAGTAATGATTGGTTGGGCAGGGTATATTTTCACTTAAAATTCTTGGAATAACATTCTCTCTTTAACAATCAGCAAATGTGTATGAAACTTTGCCAAAAATCTACTTGGATGAGATCCACTGGACTAATTAAATTCAGGTGAGCAGTTTAGGGCCATTTTAGTCCTCTTGTTAATTGTTTACATCCAATTTTTATCCAGTTATAGGTCCTAGCCGATTATACAATGCATCTATTGATTAATATTTCAATTGTCACTTTAAATCATCGAATGTTTTCACTCAAACTTTCGAGGGCTAACGCCATTTTAACTGACGTCATCGAGTCTTTCCAAGGTTTTCCCTTAATTTTAAAAAAATAGTCCGTCTATGTAAATCCGAGGCTGATCGTGAGATTTGCCGAGTGGTGTTCCGAATGTTACTTTTTTATCCGTAGTTTAATCTTATGGTTCTCCATCCGGTCACATTCGTTTAAGACGTGTTTGATTGACCGGACGAAGGACAGAAGTATTAAACGTTAGGAGAATTATGTTTTCTTTGATTGATCAAGGTGTGGCTTAATGATTTAAATACTAACATTTGTTTCAATTACACGAAAGTAATTGAAAAGGTGTTTATTATCAATGAACTCGAATTTTTTGTAAAAAATGCAAACATCACAATAGTCATCTAGAGTTTACTTAGGATCTGCATTGATGCTCAGAGTAAATGTATTAATGGTGGTTTTTTTTTTTTTTGTTTTTTTTTTTTTTCGTATATAATGTCAAATTTTGAAACGGTTTTCATAGGCCTACATTTATTTCTGCAGCTGCAGGGCTTGTGGTTTAGATTTACGTAAAAATCTAGACATCTTTTTAGAGTTGTAGTTTATGATAAATAAAGAAGGAATTGAATAAAAAGGATACATATTTATCTTCTCAACAAAAGAATACTTGAAAAAAAAATAGAACAAATAACCTTAAATGGAATTACTACTTTGTCTAAAGATTCAACGCTCTTGATACTTATTTTAATGAAAACCATTGGTTTTCATATACAATGGTAGCCCATCATGACATTGCGTAACTTCAGATTGAGATAAAAAGCGAAAGTAAAGGTTATCTAAAGAAGAAACTTACACCATTTGTTAAATTAGACCCAATATAGAAAAAGAAGAGCTAAAAAAATATGGTATTACGAGAAAATATCAAAACTACAGCCTCGAAACTCAACGTTTTTGACATAGATATGCCGCAAATATTAGTTTCTATTGTGTGGCAGAATAAATGAAGCTTTTTCATATTTGAGTAAAATGGGAGTAATTAAAATGTTTCGAAAGGTTATATCACACGGTACCTTAATTTTTTAACACTTGTACTAGCATGTGACCTTCAACTTACGTGGCTGTTCCTTTAAATTTTCTTTATTCAACCAACAGTCCGTTATTATTAAAAACACTTATCTATAATGATTTGTTACACTATTCCTTTCATGTTCAGAATGGTTAAGGGTTAAAGTGACGTCATCAAATGCATTATTTGACGCCATTCTCATAACGAAAATATAACGTTGCTATTCATACTAAGCTCATTTGCATAGTTATTCAACTAGTGCAATAACACCCATATAATATCAAAAATATTCAACTGGGTTACTCCCGCGACGTAGGTCATGTACAAACGAAATTATTTTGAGTAAAGAGAAAATGTGACTGGTAATATCGTTAACTTGACATTCACCTCGATCACAACCTCTAGAGCTTTTTAAGGCCAGGATTTGTACAGGATTTGTCTAAAGAAAGTAATTCTAAAGAACGCGTGTTGCCAAATCTCTGAATGATAAGAAACTAGCTGTCTAGAACCCCATGACAAAGGTTCTTGCGTTGGAATGCGTGTTGTGGGCAGCTAGTAAGAGTACATGTATGACTTTATCATATCTTCTAGTATTTTCATAACGTCGACGTCATTCTAAAACATCGTTATAACAGCTTAATTAAAGCTGTAGTTACGATGTTTTAGAATGACGTCTACGATAAGCTAATGATGACCTGACAAACATTGATATCTACAGCCGCTCAAGTATAACAGCTACTATTTTCTTAAGGCGCCTCGCCGGAAACATACACAAAACAAAAAACGAGGCGTTAACGATAGCCATGATTCTCTCACTTCGCTGTTAACACGATCACAATTTGCACATATTGCTACAGTTAAAAGCATGTCAGTTAATTAAATACAAGTAAAATATGATATAAGATCTAACGAATACCTTTAAATTTCAGCAATCTGTCCATTCAAAGTTCTAACTTTCTCGCAGATTAAGCCAGGAACCGCCTTCATGTATCATAAGATCGCAAGATGTAGAGAGTTGTGTCACGTCACTTCTACCTGTTACGTCATTTCATAATTAGTTTTCATTTGAGACGCATTATGGGATATTGGTATTGTCAAAGAATTCGGTGTTGATCAAGGCCGTATAAAGGCAAAAGAGAGATATTTTGTAGAAAAGTTTGCAGTATTATAAATTCGTTATACGGTTGCTTTTCTGGGTATATAAATCAAATATAATAATAATAATAAAAGATGTCAACCCTCGCCTGTGTCGCGGGTGATATCATTTTTTCAGTCAGGAAAAAGTCGTCATATACCCCGGCAAGAAACCGTATAACTATTCATGTAGCAAAAATGTTTTCGTTTACGCGACTTAATTGTTAAATTTTATGGGAATTCTTGGAAAGTTTTAACATGATAAATGTTCGAACTAAATGTCGGTTCTTTTCGAAACTGGGACTGATCCGCTGGAAATCACGGTAAAAGGGTTCCTTCACTCAACGCAATCTGGATTACGCAATTAAGGAGACCGACATTCTGCCCTAGAGATTTCTGTTATTTTCTCGTATTGTTGCCACCGATTTGCCTTATCAAAAAATTAAATAAATAGAGGATAATCGTTTGTTTCAGTGTAAGATCGATTTATATTTTATCGAGTGAACAACAAAAGCTATATTTTCACGAGTGGTGGAGCCACGAGTGAAAATATAGCTTTTGTTGTTCATGAAATGAAATATAAATCGATCTTACACGAAGAACATTCGATTATTCTATTTCTTTAATTCAAAAATGAGACAAAATGTGAAATTTCTAGGACATATTTTCGTAAAGCGCGTCATTTTGCACGTGATTGCTATGCAACGTTCATTGTGACGTTACTTATTTCTCCCCACATAGATGACGTCAGATAGGATAAAATGCACAAAAGCCGGGTATAAGTTTTTGATAATTTCACTGGTTTTGTGGTGAGATTATCAAGTGATAATCTACCGTTATTTCTTGATAAACCACCGAAAAGTATTAAAGAAGATATATATGTCACCGCAACATTTTTGGATAGCGGCGTTCCAAAAGTACTATTTCTACCTCAATAACAAGGGTATTAGATATTTTTGTAAATATGTCTTATTATAAAGACGGATGTACAGTGTAAAAGTATCTCGATTATTCTAATATTTCTTTCAAAGTCTTAACGGTAAATCTACTTTTCCCCCATTTCAAAAGGGGTCGTCCCAAAAGTAGCAAAACCATCATTTTTAGCCATGCCCTTTATATGATTTGCGGCGTTTTTTGTCTAACAAAACTGTTTTTCTTGCTGGTTCAGTCCTAGATATGATTTTTATCTTAATAATTGTATGTCATCGATTTTCTTTGAAATGAAATGAATAACAAACTAGACATTTTTCGCATTTGATAAAAACAGGGTTGTCCCAAAAGGTTTTAGTTATACCTAAAACTGCTACCTATTTGTTAATAAACGGAATTTTTTTTAAACTATAAGGAAAATATTTAGAGAAAAAAGTAGTGTTTATTGATTTTACTATTTTATTTACGATGTCCCCAAAATGATAATTTATTTCTAGCTTATAAAAGAGGTCGTATAAAAAGAATCGAAATTCATTATATATCAACATGTAGTTCTTGGAAATTACAATTTTTAATCGCATGAAATGCATTTCTAAGTGGTTTAGACTGAATTTAATTCAATTGTTCCATTGAAATTGTCAAATCTTAACACATTTAAAATAAAAAGTAAACAAAGCATTGTTAAATCCAAAAAGGGTCGTCCCAAAAGTAATCAGTTTTACGGGAAAACTAATGTGTATTTAGGATTGGTTTCAGAGTATTTTTTTTTCACACTTTAAAGAAGGATTTGAAAAGAAGTAAAATGTCTCTAGCTTAGGATACGTTTGTTTTATCAATTAAAGGGTAAATGTTGTTTTCCCATTATGGAAGGGTCTTTTCAAAAGCATTTGAAATGAATATACATTAACTTTATGTTAATGAAAAAAAAATTATTCTTAAAATATCCAAGTACTTAAGCATATACAAGCATATTACTCGTATTACTTTCTTTGAAAAATGAAATAAAAGCCTGTCATTTACTATAGGGATGAGTGCCTTTTTCACTACGTTCATTGGAGTATAAAATGCAATTGCCTTGGTAAATGGCAAATAACGCCCGGAGGGCGTTATGTTTAAGCCATGTGCTAAGGCAATTGCACTTTATACTCCAATGAACGCATTGAAAAAGACACTCGGCCCTTACAATTGCAATCCTCTAGATCGAAGAAACTTGTGAAATACTCGGTCAAACATTAAAGCTTCAAGTCTACTTTCTGCGCGTGTAGATTATACTAAATCTATATTTAGATCGTGTATTTTTTTTCTCGCTATCGAAGTTGAATGGCATAAAATCAAACAAATGACACACAAATAAACGACAATTTTGAAATTCGTAGAGGTACTTTTGACCAAAAACTTATTTCTGCCAAGTAAGCCTATAATTTTAAACTAAAACGGCGTGGTCGGTCTTAGTTGAGGATTGCTTGATGGTCTTCGATGACTCGCTGATTGTAAACGTCGGTTCAGAATCAGAGCTGCGTGTTTGTAATCGTAAATTCTTTGGAAAATATCTTGATTTCAAATAGATTATATAGAAATGTTGCGATATGGATCGAGGGTTTTTCGAGTTTCTAAAACACAGGACTTGAAGATCGAAGGTTGGGGATTTCCCGAAAGACCTATTGCATTTTATACAGAAATAAAGTGCAATGGATTTCCCCACGTGATGCGATTTAAACCAATCAAAATTCTTTATTTTATTGGATTCCAATTATTCATTACATCAACCGATGCGCGTTTTTTAACCAAAAAACTAATGTTATTTTAAGGCAATTCAAATTTCCATTATTGAGAGTGATGTAAAATAAAACGATATTTCTGAATAAAACCTAGGGATAACGTTTTAGCTGGGTGTTCCAAAAGTCCGCGGACTTTCTTCATATCTCGACGACTGTTCAACAGAAACAATTGAAATCAGCAAATGATGAATAGCAAACATTCGGGGGTACATGTCTAACAACTACACCACTTTAATTCACATTACGCGTTCAACAGGCGTTGCCATAGAGACACACATAACATTAAGCGGCGCAAAGAACAATTTTCATGTTTAACTATTACACATCATGCGACTGTTGCACCAAGTATTTTGCCTAACACTCAAATACAATTCTTAGATTTTCGCATGTTACTTATATAAGGCCAAAATGGTATTTCCGGATAAGTTCATTGCTTGAAACATGTTTCTTTACAAGAATGAAATATATTGATCGATATAGGTGGTACATAAAATACAGCAACCAGGACGTCAGAATGACAACGCCGGATTGCCTTCTGTTACAGAAATTAACTCAATGAGATTAGGTGATCAAAAGGATCGTCGCTGACACCTGATTAAGAGCCACAACAACATTATTTTCACCATTTTTGTAAAAATTTCGAATGCAAGTTGACTTTATTTTGGCATCAAATGAAGGACAAGTATTAACTGTTTGTAAAATCTGTTTCTGAATTAAATGACATAATGTCAGACCATTTAGACACTTTACTATAGTTAAAGTTAAAGCCCTGTAACCCGGAAATTGATGATATAAATGCGCATTTAGAGAATATTTGTAGCAATTCGAAATTAGGGATAATCTTATTTAATAAACAAGTATATATTTTGAATATCTCGACGTGAACAACCTACTTCAGAAACTCGTGGTGTGCGTCGCTTGGTGCATATTGCATGTCTTTTGACACTTGTATCATGACATCTGTTTGGCGTACTTCTATAATATTTGGTGTGCGGACAAATAAAGCTCAATTAAATGATATGATTTATATTTACATATGATCAGCAGTTTTTGAGATATGGCATGTAGTTATATACGCCTTGATATACGACACCTCCGTGGATTTACAAAAAGAATGGTGAAAAATAAGACTGTTCTATGAATTCAAAATATCGTTTGGAAAACGGATCAAATGAAAATGCTCAAGCTAGAAAAAAATCTCCGCCCCCCGCCATCAATTTCCGAGAAAAAAATCTAGAACCGCGTATGATGATTTGAAAGCTTGTACATGGCCCAGACATAAACACAAACATACAAATCAAAATATTGATGGCAATTTCATGTATTTCAAATAAAAGGAAAATACCCTTTTAGTGTAAATGATCTTAAGTTTAAACGGTTATCAAAACGAAGGTTGAGACAAGTTTTGAATGTCTTAGCATCTTATTTAGATCTCGCAAAAGTCTACAGTAAATAATCAGCTAAAGGAATAAGTGGAAGTATTTCAGACTTTTAGGTGAATCTTGCTTGATTCGTTGAACTCGAGAGGATTTTCATCAATTCTACTAGACTCTGGCATGAGGCGCTAATCATCGCATGTACCTGAATGTTGTTGCATACGATCCAGCATTTATCTACAGATGACTGTTGTCTAAGCGGTAAAGCAACTGCTCTGATGTGAGTCTGATCGGTGTCTATGGTATTGTCCTTTTAACAAGGTAAAAAAGCTCTGAGTTTAGGCTGATTTATTTTTACAATTCATCTGAAATTCGGAATGTACTAATTCCGTTGGGATGGTACTAGAAAGCGTAAATTATTATCGGCTTTTCCTGAACGCATTTTATCCAGGTTAATTGATAAACACTTATTTCAATTCATTACAAAATGCATGCCAGCAATCTCATTAAAATCATCTCTACGAAACCACTACGCTATCGCTGCGTTACGGCAGGGGCATAGCGGTAGACAATATGGTGGATCTGACTTTAACGAGATTGGCATGTGGGAAACATCTTTGTTTGGTGTCGCACCAAAGCATTGGCGTAAAATCGGAAAATATTTATGTTTTAATCTTTTAAATCGGGAAAATAGAATTTAAATCCATAACTTAAACCTTTTTAAAGATTGCTATTTATAACAAGAGCCATGTCGGACATGGTCAACCACCGCCATGAAAGCCCGATAGTAAACTGAAGCCTAAAATAACAAAGGGCTATAACTCCAAAAGAATGCAAGCAAGAGTTGTAGGTCATATGCACTGCTCTTCTCCATCATGAGCTCTATCCATAAATAAAGTTTCAAGTTGATAGCTTTTAAACTTAACAAGTAATGCTCCGGACAAGTTTTATAATGGAATGACGGACGGAGACCATTACTATATCCCCTTCGTCGAAGGCGGGGGATTAAAAGGCATTTCACATTCGAAGGTTTTTGCTACCGTAAAGTCGAATCAATTTGGGTCTCCTTAAGTCAATAAATATCAAATTCTATTGAAACCTTTACTGGATAAATTTATCGTTTAACGTAATAATCGGAAAGGGGACCCACACGCTTGTTGCTAAAACAAATTGGAGGTGAGAAAGCATGGTTGGTCGTTTTCGGTAGTTTTCAATCTACCCCATTATTTTTGATATACCACATTGTACGACGGAAACACTCCTAGAGAGCCTCAGACCCTCATTGGCCTCTTGTTTATATACAGATTTAAAAAATTAAAGATTTATTTCCGCATTTATAGGTAGAAATTCAGATGAACTGTAATCGTTACTCGGATAAAAAAACATTTTTTAAAAAGCGCATTGGTGTCTCAATCTGCAGAGAGATTGACTAAAATGCAGAGGTTATACTTGTCTGAGAAAGTGTCGGAATCAATAATAAGGTGAAATAAACAGCCGCAATTTTTCTTTTACTAAAATACTGATATTACTGGCGCTAAATCGTATTTAATCAAAAAAAATATATAGGAAATCTTCAAAGTCTTATCAATATTTTCTAAGATTGTGATATGAATAAAAATAAAATAATCTTCCATGTCATCTTTGTTTCAATTTGTTGATTCATTTCTACCTATTCTATGCGAGGGACTCTGCACTCGAATACTAGTGTTAGTTTTGGATTCATACCAAACCTTTACATATGCCCCCCTTAGATTATCCCGTTATCAAATGCTCGTACCTGTAATATATTTGAGGAAAATCGACCCCGATCTTATTCTTGTTTTATTTTTAAACAATTTATCTATTGAACAAATAATCAGAAACCTAGTTCTACTACCCTATCTCCTCTACTCTAAAACCATATTTCCATGAACAAAGTTGTATTATTCGAGTTTCTTCTTAGTCCGGATGAAGTTTGTTCCGTATGCTCTCTTTTCCTGAAAAATGATTCACTTTTTTTTAATTTGACATCTGCTCGTAGAAATAAACTATAATCGGCCGATATTTATACAAAGATTTCATGTTCGATACCATATAAGTTTTATATATTTACGTTAAAAGCAATTACTGGATTGAGAAACAATTGCATTTACTCTAATGTTTCAAAAAAAAAAATACATGTAGGAGCTACCGTTAAGAATAAAACCGGACCTATATTGTATTTCATATTCATTTATTTTCATCAACGGAAGTATACATCAAGTACACAAATTCGTTTGTTTTTGTTTGTTTGTTTTTCGGTTTGCTAGGTTAGAAAAAAATAGGTATTTTTTTAAAATATTTTTAAGGAGTATATCTTTAATATTTGTTTGTTTCTTTTTAATGATAACTGAGTTGCTTCAACTTGTCAGATATTAATTGCGTTGTGAATAACTATTTAATAATGTCTAGTAAGTACCGGCATTCCTTCCGATTCCGTTTACCATTTACGTAATCGTAAATGATAAAACGTCATAAATAGGTCACTTTTCTTATCTTGGCACTTTCACTTGGCACGTCTTATCTAATTCAACGCGATTTTCGACCAAAACTTCACGTGGTGACCCCAAATTTTTATTGGCTTAAATGTACGTCTTTAATTTTTACATAATTTAAGATTTTTTGTGTCATTGGTACCATTGAGAAAACATCTGTAGTCCAAAGACGGCCGTGTTTTTGTTATTTATAGAATAAAGATCTGAAATGCATATTGTAAGGTTAATCAATAGTTTGCATTTTCATTCGGCTAGGATCTACTGTCAGACGAAAAATGGATATAAACGTAGTAAAACAGACGTTTAACGGAATGTGGCTAGGTGGGTGGCACTGTATTCAAAAGTACAGCTGAAATTACAAATAAATACAACCTTCAAAATGACCTCGAAATATTCATTTTGAACATGGTTGAAAATGGTGCATTTCTGAAAGAAAGCACTTTTTTACGTACATAGGCGCAAATGTCTTAAAGGATAAGTGTTAACAATTCCACACACCGTACGGATGGATTAAGGATACAGCGGATGTAAAACGGATGTTATCGGATACGTAGCGTTTCTTCCTCGTATTTTGTGCGCGGATGAAATCACGATGGACTGAAGTTCAACGGACAGAGCGTATGCAAAGCGTATGTACAGGGTAAGAAACAGATGCAAAGCGTCTTTTCAACGGATGTAAATATTTAAATACGTTTTACATCCCCAATGAGTCCGTAAGTGCAGTGGGACCGGGCTTTTACATAACATTCTGTTTCAATTTTACGGAGGTAGTCTGTGGTAGGTGGTCTCTTATATTAACGTAGATTTCCAATATGGGTCCTTAAGCGTATGCCAATACATATATTCTGACATGCGTTTAGGAGAAAGGCCGTTAGGTAACAAAATAGGTCTTCTGGAATACCCGGCTTGTGAAATTGGGGTAAAAGATAATATGGCCTTATCCTTTGATTTTTCACGGACAATTAATCTTGTTGCCTACACTTATAAAACCATAGTCCATCATTTTTTTTATCAATGAATAATCCAAGGGCGGAAATACATTTTGTTCAACTCAAGATGTCGCATATTTAACCCTTGGTCCTTTTGGGGTGCCAAAATAAGCACGGATGCAAACAATGACTGTGACATAATTAGTTTCAAGTATCATTTTGGTGATTTTTCTTCAATAAGTTACACACACTTACAAAACGTAAAATACTGTGTATCTCATGACAAGTACGATATGCCACAAATAATATGTTTAGGAAGCTAAGAAGCAGATCATCAAGAGCATCACTTTGGGCTGACTGGAAAAACCGTAAACTTTATTTGGTATCTAGTTGCAGAAGATCTTAACAAAGTTGGCCAAACATGCAACGACGCTGTCCTGTGACGCAAACGACATATTATTCTCATATCTGTGATATTAATAAACCATATCTTTTCAGGTTGAACTTAGGCCAACATTGATTTTTCATTGTTTGATTCCCAGCAAAAATGTCGCTTCTGATATTCAACTGCTTAAATTTCATGTTATGATCGAACAAGAGACCAAGACGACTGTCAGATAAACATATATTTTTGAGTGTTGAAAATAACGATGTAAAATGTACCACAAGTATGAATCAGTATTTGAATTTAGTTTTATATGCTGTTTTTACTAAAACAATTTCCTTTTACAACTGTGGTACTTTTAATACTTTGATTATGATTTTTTACTAATTAGCTGTCATATGACGAGCATAAAATCGTAAAAAAATGATCTACATTAGTGCTATTTAACACAATCAAAATCCTGGATCTATTTTACAAATTCCATCAAATATAGGTACATCAATACGAAATTTTGCTTGCTTGCACTCAATGACCTTTGACCTCTGTATTGACATACAGAAGGGATTTTGCATCTGTAGATGAGCCTGCCCCTGTTCCTCAGATATCGAGCAATCAAAATATCATCGTCTGCATCAATTACAAACTCGGCCTCTCTGGTCTCAAAACCTTAGATTGGATTACTTGCCTAAATAAAATTATAGACTAAGACAAGCGTTTATATTGCTGATCATTGCCTACAACTCCTGCCAATTCATAACGACAATCATTCAGACTCATATTCAGATTAATTGAGCAAAAATATGACCTCTAGAGTGTCTATAAGGTTTGTCGAAGGTTTGATCCCATGACCTCATTTTAGACACCACTTGGCCTTTTATCGAACATGACCTAGATTTAATGAAGACAATCTCTCTGACTATTTTCAGGATCATAGAGCATAAATATGGCTTCTAGTGAGTCTAAAAGATTTTTTTTTGTGAGATTGAACTATTGACCTTATTTTTTACTACACTTGATACAATTTCAGACTTGTCCAAGATTTCATCAATACTTTCATTGAGACCATTTTTAAGTTTGAGAGAGCAAGATATATGGCTTCTAGCGTGTATACAAGGTTTTTTCCAATATTTGACGCCTTGGCCTCATTTCTGACCCCACTTGACCCACTTTCGGACCTTACCGAGATTTCATCAAAATTTTCATTCTGATAAATATTCAGGTTGAAAAATGGCCCCTAGAGTGTCTTCAATGTAAATGTTTACAACATACGACTTGACAAAAAAATCATTAAGACTTTCATCCAGACAATTTTTAGGATGAAAGAGCAAGAAATATGGCTTTTATAGTGTCTACAAGGGGTTTTCAATATTTGACCCCTTTCTGACCCCTCTTAACCCAATTTCGGACTAGACCGAGATTTTATCAAAATTTTCGTTCTGACCGATATTTAGGTTGAAGAAATGGCCCCTAGAGAGTCTACAAGGTAGTTTTACAGCATACGACGCAAGACGGACGACGGACATCATGCGACCACGAAAGCTCACCTTTTTGCACTTCGTGCTATAGTGAGCTAGATAGGCCCGGTTAAAAGACGCTTCAACGTACTTCTAAGCTCTCCTAGATCGTATATTATCTTAATCCGTGTTGAACCTACAGATGACCTCTAGTGAATGATCCCATTATTTATTATAAATTCCGCTGAACACAGTACCTCATCTGTCCCTTTTCATGATAGGGGTGGCATATGAGTTATCCATATGGATTCCTTGAGCATGGACTCTATAATGTAATGATAAGTTATTCTAAATGAAGTTTTCCGCTTGTTAAAACACCATTTCAGTAATAGTAAAGTGACTGAAAAATATATAATAAATACTCGGTATTTCGTCCACTAGTGATTCCCTAGTCTAGTTATTCAAAGTTTCAAATTTCGAAGTGACATTTCATCAAGACTGACTTTAGTTTTTCCAATAGATATTTTGAAACGAGCATACAGTGTAGGTCAAGATCTGAGTGCGCATATACGAGACAGGTTGATCTAGCAGATTCAGTCTTCCAACGTATTGTGTACATCAGATAAATACTTAGAATAGCATAGGAACGGTTAATGATTACTAAAACAGGTATTCATATTTTGAATACAACTTTAATATTTATCAAGTTAAACATTTTGCAACTTTTCTGCAGGGTGCACGACATTCAGTACTTAACAACTTACTTATTCTTGAAAACTTATTCCGCAATCATATTTAAATTATGATTATGATCCAAAAAACATTTCTCGCAAACAGATTTGGTTATGGAAATTTTGCTACCAATCAAAACAGCTCACACAAATACGTTCTCTTAAACTTTTAAAACAACTTGTCATTCGGACATAAACAATTTTATCTTACATATGATATGAAAAAAGAAAAAAACGTGTTTAGATACAGTTTAGATAATTGTGAAATTAAATTTCATTAAAAAATCACTCACAAAGCGCTAAATTCATTAATTCTAAACACTTACTCAAACCAATAAAAACGCCCCAAAATCGCTAAATGGATAAATTCAACAATTTGCTAGAAAAAAAATCACGATTTTGTTAGATAAATTAAATTTTTAAGCGCCTTGATGGCTAGTGAAGATATCGAGGGTTTAGTGCAGTACTGTACATAAGATACATGTATATCTAATACGCACTAGGTGTTTTTATGAGAAAAATATCTATCGATGTTGGATGACAATTATCAATTCCCACTACCGAGTTAGATATTTTTTTATACAATACACTTAGTATTTATCATTTTTATCTTGTAACCTCTATTTCCCTTCTTTTCATTGATGTTTCTACCAGAAATGCATTTTTCTAAACTTAACGGCATTATGTTAGTGTTTTAAAAAATGTGATATCATAAAATATCATATGAGATGTTATCCCATGGATATTTGTACAGTTAAAAGATAAACACTGAGTACACTCTTGCACTTAACCCTAGATAAAATTTGTTTGTTTATGCATGTTTCTAAGCATAATTCCGGTGTGTCCCTATAAACTGTAGTAGAAACTCCAGAGCAAAACGCCATCCTTTAGCCTGGGTAATGGGTGAAAGTATTTCCAAGTTCTTCACCTGCTGTACATTCTAGTAAAAAAAGAGATATGAACATAGAAGCGATGTGTAAGGATTAGACAATAACTGTCGAAAACTGGCATAAATCCAGTCAAAGAGCTCGTCACAGACTGGCCTTTACCTGAAGCAAATGTTGACATGTTAGTATGTACATTTTGAAGACGGTAAAAATAGGGGGATAACCAATATGTCGTGAAATTAATAAATACCTTTTTTAGTATACAATTATTCATACTGGAATATTTTCTTATTTGAGAAGTCCTAAAACTGTTTTGGGTACCATTTTGAGCTTTATTAAGAAATTGTCAAGCGCAAGCGAGAACCGATGCATGGTGGATCTAAAGTTGTCGTTAAACGTCCCCCATCAGGCATACACCCAGACGGGCTAAAAAAATTCCAACCCTAAAAAATCGGACAGAGGTTCAACAATATTTTTCTCTCCTTTTTTTGTTAATAATGATAACGAGAACAAGCCCAATTTAAAGAGGATATTGAATGAGAGCTAATTGAATACCGAATTTATTAAACTAGTCGTCTATAAAGAGATAAAAACGAGGCTACGCCGAGCTTTTATCTGTTTAGATGACAAGTTTAATAAATTCGTTTTTTTATAAGCATAAATTTGATATTCTTTTTATAAAATGACCCTAATTTTAGCGAAAAAAAAAGTCGAAATTTATAAAATTCAACATTCAAATTTGCCGCGGAACTTATAACGCCGTTCAAAACTGACGTCACAATATATAGATTATGACGTCATTTCCACATTGTTATTTCACTAGTGAAATAACACCCGTGTAATATCAAAAATATTCAACGGGGTTATTTCACTCCCGCGAAGTTGGTCATATTAAGAAAAAAGAATTTAAGACTGCGCACCTTGATCTTAACCCACAAGACTTGATTTCTATTTGTAAACCATCAATGTTTTAAATGCTATTTTTGAATTTTAAACTGGCTCTCAATAAGTGCATTCAGTGCTTTCATCACTTTCATTTCAACGCAATCATGCAAATAGCTAAAACTTAAATGGTGAATTCAGTACTTTCAGCACCTTGAATTCGTTATAGTCTTGCATCTTTTTATTCAACACTACAAGGGTTACATACTAGGCAAGTGCAAAATAAGAGCCAAAACAAGAACAAAGAACAAAGGGCTATTTAGTTTTAAAAAACGTATCTTTCATTGTAAAACTGAATTTACAATAATGAATTAGGCAATGAAAGCTGACAATATTGAAACTAAAGTTGAAAAGATCAGGGGCAATAACTCTATAACCCAGAACGACAGAGTTAAGGTTCTTATACTGTTTTTCATCTAGTCATGCTTTGTGCTAGAAGTTATAAGTTAAAAAGCTCGGAAATTATAGATATTTAAGCCCTATTGACTGAAGGTAAGAAGGGCTATTGGGAAACCAGTTAACCCGTCCTGCGTCTGGCCGTCCGTCCCCTAGAGTCCGCAGTTTTCGTCCGATTGTCTTCGAATCTGGCAAGAATAATCGGACCATCACAAGGATCGTTCGGAATTGGTTTAATCCGTCAAGCTCCATGGGAAAGGGAGACTAGAATATAACTGAGCGCAAGGGGGGATAATTCAGAAAGTAATTTGTTCAGGAGAAAAAATCGAGATAATGAAAGAAATGTCTGAAAATGACAAATTCAAGGAGAGATGATTCGGCAACAAATTATCGTAGGGACAGATGCACAAATTCAAATGCATTAACACCATGTATTGCTTTCAAGTATATACAATAGATTAGGAGAAATGTTATGGACATAAATGATTTAGTGAACATGATATGCCCAAGGGGTGATAATTCAGCAACCAATGAGAGCAAGGGCTTCAAAATTGCAGGTGCACAATTTCATATGGAGGAAACACATAAAGTATAAATTTCAAAGCTGTAGCAATATAAACACAAAACTTCCTTGTGGAAGGGTATGAATGGAAAATCCTCGTTAACGCTCTAAAGTCCTCAGTTTTCATCCAATTTACGTCAAACTTGCTTAGAATATTTGTTCTATCACAGGGAGTGGCCTGATCCGTATAAAAGCTTTCCAGAAACGGGGCAGATAAAAAAAGAAAAATATAATTAGAATATGCTCGTTAAAACTTTTAATGTAAAAAAGCAACACCATGACACACCCCATATTGGGGGGGGGGGGCAAATTAAAATGTCTTTAATAATTTAAGATAAGGCACATCTTCGAAATCAGCCCGAAAGTTAACAATGAGAAGACTAAAGGTTTGGGAGGAGAATTTCTTTAAGAGATTTGAAAGTGAAAGAAATGTCCCGCCCTGCCACACCCATCATTGGGGGGTCAATTAAAATTTCTTGAACAATTAAAGTAAAGGGTTACCCAAGGGACATAAAAGCTATTTTTTTTATTTTTGCCTACTGGTTTCGGAGATGAATATTTTTAAAGATTTTTTGGTGAAAATAAGACCCGTCCTGCCTCGCCAATATTTGGAGTGCGATCATTTTTTACAATTTAAGTAAATGGTCAACTAAGAAACATCCATGCTAAGTTTTTTTATTTAAATTAGCGCAATCGATGGGGAGAAAATGATTTTTAAAGACTTTCAGTGAAAATCAGACCCACCCTGCAATTTCCTTTATTGGGAGGGGTTAGAAAATTCTTTCACAATTTACATTATAGGTCGCATGAGGAACATACAAGCCAAGTTTCATTGACCTAGGCCCAGTGATTTGCGAGGAGAATATTTCTATTTTCCTAGTGGAAATATGTCCCGCCCTGCCTCGCCCAAATTTGGGGGGCAACTAATTTTCTTTAACAATTAAGTAAAGGGTTACCCAAGGAACATCCATACCAAGTTTCATTACGATCGGTGAAATTGTTTGGATGAGAAGATTTTTAAAGATTGCATTGTGGATATAGCCCGCTCTGCAACTCCTTTATTTTGTTTAGTTGTTGTTGTTTTTTTTGAGAGGGGGGGGGGGGGTAGGTGGGCGGGGGGCATATTTAAAATTCCTTACCTATTTAGGTAAAGGCTCACACAAGGAAGCTACTTGTCAGGTCTCATTGAAATCGGCTGACGGACGGACGGACTGGCACAGGCACGACGGACATAAAACTATGACAATAGCTCACTGACATTCTGCCAGGGGAGCTTAAAAGGAGCTCCTTAAAGCAAACACACTAACTAATGATATATTGAAAATGTAACACTTCTTTAAAGGAATTCGACTCTTTACACAGTTCCCACACCCTAAGAACTATTACAACGGACATATACCTCTGCATGAAAACATGTTAAGGATTCGCAATGAAAACAGTCACGATTTCTGTACTCACGGAAAACAAAAACGCTACGACTTTCAAAATAATATCTTTTATCCATCGAATTTAAAAAAGACAAGTGTAGCTTTTACAGTATGATACTCCGCATAATCATTTACTTTCATATCTTATCCTGCAAATAACTAGATCTTTGAAAATTAAAAGGAAATTAGAAGTGATGTGTATCATTTTTCAAAGTAAAGGTATTATAAGCTTTTAGATTGTGTTTCATATTAGAAATTCATGCAATCTCAAACAATAATTCCAATCGAATAATTGGTAATATTTTTCCTCCCTATTATCACAACTGCAAATAGAAAAAACAGAAAAAAATATAATAAAATATATGTTACGGTGCATGACAGAGAGTGTAACAGTATAGTAACTACATCGCTAATATAGGTTACAGATTCTTATGGAAAACATTTCTTATGTTTTTATGTATTTGAATGGGATTTATTAGCTATTCTAGCTATGATTTCCTGTCTGTCCGTGTGTCTATCCGTCCGCCCGTCCGTTAACATACACTTATTTTCCTAAAAGAGTTCACAATCTTTATCCGATTTACTTCGAACTCTCACAATAATCCTTGAATTCGAGTTTAACCCCTTTTTATTGTCATACTGAGACCTCGAACTCCATATCAAGAAATCTTAGATTAAAGCTTCAATTGAATAGTTTTGTTTCATTCTTAAAGTGCGATTTTAATTGATGTCAGTGTATCAAAATTATATAACCTTGAGTGTTGTAGCATAAATATATACAATGGTAGAAATAGCATATTCTGCTCATGAATCCAAATAACTATTGTTTGTATGATAAAAGATATTATAATTAGCGATTTATCAGGACTATTATTTTATAAATACCATAGTTATGAAACAAGTTTATTTAAATTTCTTTCTTTAAGTTACATTCTTGGCCTCTAAGTTTGAACTTCATCTTACGACATATTACTAATTATCTCAAGATAATGGGAAATTGCGGATATCCACATAAATGAACATTAGAGTTATGATGCAGACACACATATCTTATTCCATATTTAACCTTTGATCTCTAATTGTGACCTTAAACTTAAGCTGACACTCTTAGATTTACTTTTATTGTCATACAGAGAAGAACATCACTGCCAAGTAGTCTTGAATTCCACAGAATTTTAAGAAAAATAAGTAAGAAAAAATCGCGAAGCTAGCATATGAATATTTTACACAAAAGTCTGACCCTTGACCTCTTTCATGTATTGTGACCTTGAATACTAAACAACAGACTTTGGAATTATACATTTGACATTGTCTCAAGCTAAAGAACAGTATTGCCAAGTTTCGGATGTGTTTTTTTAAATCCAAAGATAAATACTTATAATTGGTAACGAAATGACCATGAGTATTTAGCTTAGGCTATGTTTGGCCTATGACCTTCAAGTATCTATGGCCTTGTAGCCTCATATCTAAGACAATTTACCAAATCCAAAAACCAGATAACATGAGATGGTGAATAGGAAATATACAAAATTAATAAAAAAGTGTGCCTAAATATACGAGTAATGAGTCCCTAAGGAAAGTTTACACAGACGGATAAATACATATGACAGGAATCAGATTCAGATATATTGGTCTACCTTGGGTGTCATAATGTTAAACACATAATTCACCTATAAAAACAGTAGAGTAAAAAATAACATAAATCAAACATATCATTCAATTTTATATGAAAAAAAAAGATTTGATGAAAGTTGGAATAGTGTAATCATTGACCTATATCCACTTGACAGCTTTGGACCAAAGTTACTTACCACACCCACTTTTGTGTGCAAATTTGCAGCATACAAATAGCTTTTACCATATCATTTTTCCAATTAATTTGGGAAGAAATATAAGAGTATGATTAACATATAGAAAAGTGTATATATTATTTATTGAAAGTGTTTTGAAGCAGAAAATTTAGTTTTGTACTGCCTTTTGCCTTAATCTGAATGGCTTAGGGTACCTCATTTTGACTGCAATTTTTAAAAATTGCCCCCACATGGATTCTTCTAGACTTTTGATATGTTATAACACACATGTTGTAGCCTACAAATCAATTGAAAAAAATTCTGTTGCAATTTTTTAGTTGTGGCCTATTTTTGGGTTAGATTGACTGGACTAGTTGTTAAATGAACCCAATAGAATAATGAACCCCTGTTCATATTTTGTATCGAATATCGACCCCCGGTCAAAAATATAACTTACTGACTATGGATGAAATTTTACAATACCCTTTCGCTGACGTGTCACGTGCGTTTAATACTTACCCCTTACACAATTTCCTCGTTCTTTACGAAATCCAAAATTGCATTTACACACACCAGAAAAGTCTGATTCGTTCTCACCACACGGGTCTGAAAACAAAAATCAGAAAAGTATGTTCTAAAGTGTGTATCTAAACCCGTTCCATACATTCAGATATTTGGCATTTTTTTATCGATACATATCCGTTAATTTGCGCATGAAATTAATTGAAAATTAGTATGTCATGATCCCTTTTCTCTACGATTTTTTGGGCCATTTTTGAGTTGACCCTTACCGCGAAGCTGTTTTTACCGGCCCCTCAAACAAATATACCCATGTTTAAAAATAACTTTTTGATTGATAATGTATATATCAAAGTATGATTTGTGTAATTCCGTATTTTACAATATTTGATGTAAAAAATGTTATTTGAATAAATTAGATGCATATGGTCAATAAAACATCATACTATTTTCTTATTAAATCTTGCTCTTCATTTAGAAACCATACATCAACTTTAATTATAAAAGGTCGTTTTTCAACAAGTCCCTAACGTTCCACAACAGTCCAAATAAATTTGATAATATCTGGTAGAGAAAAATGAGTAGACACTTATTGGTAGTCCTGTTGCTTTTTTGAAAATTAGATGTTGCACTTTACATCTGGATATCAGAACATTGTAATCGAAAATTGGATTTTTAGCAGAAAGGCTTTTTTTTACTATAGGAAAAAAGACCAATCATATTTAATTGCTTGTCATTAAAGTACACGTGTCCATAATTCAGTCTTTCTTTAAACAGACTGCCAGCTGGCAAACTGATTTTCGCTGTGAGATCACTTTTTTCTCAAACTTGCTCAGGCTGCAGTTCAATTACATCATACTTTCAATAGTCAACATGTAAGATGTTAATATATTTACTTTTCTGAAAAGTGAGTTTTAGTTGTATCTTAAAAAGTTTTGGAAAATACATATACACCTCTATATACACTAGTAATTATGAAGATTTCCACTTGGAATCTATCTCGACAGCTTTGCTTCTTCTTATTTTCATTCAGGGAAATCATTTCATCAGAATCTTCAAATAAGCATCAATTATAGTTGGCTGCCTACTCGAGTTATTCCTTGGTGAAAATTCCTTGAATTTATCTTGAAGTAAAAATCTTCTGTTCCCTTGCTGCTATCTTCAATTTTGAGATTAACATAACACTACATGAGAGGTGTAACTAGCCAGATATTTTGTGGGCATAAATCAGTATACAAGAGTTCGAAAATGCTCTTATCTCGCATAGATCGAGAAATAAATGTAATTAAAAATCAACGAACAATTCTATTTGGCTGTCATCTTGACTACCATAGTGGCATACTCATTTTAATTTCATGTTATTCTTATGCTTTTTTTTACATAGCTTCAGGTCAGTATCTAAAAAATAAACAGATCACTTAAATCGGCTTTATATAGCAACCTAGTGATCCATGGAGTGTTTGTGACAAGACAAGATGGCAAGATAACATCAGCCCAACTCTTGTTGGGGAAGACCTTGGCTACACGAATTAGTCAGGAAAAAAAATGTACCCTTCTTGCTTATTATTTTGTGAAATAAACTTTTAGTAGTCCATCAATTATCGAGTAACCAAACAATGATAAATGAATATGAAATAAAACACATCAATCTAAAGCGTAGCACGTTTCGTGTTAAAACTTAAAATTGAAGATCGGTGTATTTTTTGTTGTGTTACCTTTTAAAAATATCTTAAAACAACGAATGTAATTCAATCACAAAAAGAGCTGGATTATGTAAAACAAGTGCATGTCGTATTGCGATGCAATACAGGAGTCCCCCACCGGATAACAAACAATCCTTTCTTATAATATATCTCCTACTTATTAGATCTATAACTGTATACAAAATTTGAAGTTGCTAGCACATTATGTTTTGAACAAAATGTCCAAAACAAAAATATATGAGTAAAAACATCCAATGGCAAAAACTCCAAAAGTGGGCGGAGAAGAATGATTCTTGTACATACCACTTGTCCTCAATGAGATCTATAAGTGTACCAAGTTTGAAGTTGCTAGAACTGATGGCTCAGGAGATATGGTCCGGACAAAAATGTCAGGATAAAAAACAACAACGGACAAAAACTGAAAAAGTGAATGTGGCAGAGTAACAGTTCTTGTGCATTACACTTCTTCTCAATGAGATCTACCAGTGTACAAAGTTTGAAGTTGCTAGGGCTTATGGTTTAGGAGATAAGTATAGGACAAAAATGGAAGGATAGAAAAAACATAGGGCAAAAAGTCAAAAAAGTGGACATGGCAGAGTGACATTTCTTATACATGACACTTGTCCTCAATGAGATCTATAAGTGTAGCAAGTTTGAAGTTTCTTGCACTTATGGTTTAGAAGATATGTTACGGACAAAAATGTAAAGGTAAAAACAACAAAGGGCAATAACTCAAAAAGTGGATGTGGCAGAGTTATGGATCTTGAACATGACACTTCTCCCCAATGAGATCTATAAGTATACCAAGTTTGAGGTTGCTAACACACATAGTTTAGGAGATATTTTCCGGACAAGTATGTAAGGGGAAAAAAACTAAGGGCAATAACTCAAAAAGTGGGCGTGGCAGAGTAACGGTTCTTGAACATGACAATGCTCCTCAATGAGATCTATAAGTGTACCAAGTTTGAGGTTGCTAGCACACATACTTTAGGAGATATGTTCCGGACAAGAATGTAAGGGTAAAAACAACAAAGGGCAATAACTCAAAAAGAGGGCGTGGCAGTGTAACGGTTCTGAAACATGACACTTCTCCTCAATGAGATCTATAAGTGTTAAAAGTTTGAAGTTGCTGGCACACATACTTTAGGAGATATGTTCCGGACAAGAATGTAAGGGTAAAAACAACAAAGGGCAATTACTCAAAAAGTGGGCGTAACAGAGTAACGGTTCTTGAACATGACACTTCTCCTCAATGAGATCTATAAGTGTACCAAGTTTGAAGTTGCTAGCACATATGATTTAGAAGATATAGCCCGGACAAAAGTGTGACGGACAGACGGAGGGCGGACGGACAGACGGAATCGAGCAAACCTATAGTCCCCCAACCGGTAACAGGTGGGGGACTTATAAGATATTAAAATCGTTTTTGCCCAAGACCAGTTATATTTGATTCTACGGCTTAGCAATTTCGTGAGTTCATAACCCGTTGCTGTAATTCAGCAATCCTTACCAGGGCATGGTTCCGGATTACATGAACGAGACTCTACTGCATCACCAAGACAGACCGGTGCATTTTGAGTTTGACTGAAAATAAAACAAACATCTAGTTGCAAACGAATCAAAAAACGTGTTGGTCACGCATTGTTTTCACATACAACAAAAACTAGTTCAATGCTTGATTGATTATTTGCATGTTTCCTTCGTCTGAACATTGAAAATAGAGCCTGTCCGTGACATTTCCAACAATTTGAAATGTGCGTTAGGAACAAACATTGAGCAGCGTAGTCAGCCACCTGCTGTAAATTTAATGTTGCCTAATGGTGTACAAGTACTTTGGGACCTTATCCATTTACTAAATGCATAGTGAAGACTCTGGTCAGACTATGCGGATGCACAGGCTGGTAAGAGTCTTTGCTTTGTACATATATGATATTGTTGGAAATCCCACGCACATGCTCAATTGATTTTTAAATAAAAGCTTTGAGGCTGAAGTATTTGAATTGAGTCGTAAGTGTTCAAGATAAGTTTTAAAAAAGATGGTTTATAAATTGATTTTTCTTCGTGTATAATAATGGAGTTTATGATTAGGTATCGAGAACAATCGATTACATATAAAAGTATTGAGTATATAGCTGTCAAACGCCGATATAGAACGGAGAAAGTTGGACAGTTATTCGTTTCAGTAAATGTCTTTATTTACTGCGTCATATTGTGTTGGCTGGGACATTTTACAATGAATTCCATGTATTTCTCGCACATGTAAACCCACCTTACCCCAAGCAGTTTTCCCTCTTCGGTTTTATAATCCACCTATTGGTGAGAGACAAAGAAGTATCCGCCACTGTCTAAGATCGAACTCGTTGTAATGAAAGATTGTCAAACAATTGGCAAAACACATATCGTGTTGTCATCATTTCTAAGATATTCTCTATGTACTGTTGCTGATTTGCATTTGCAAATGGATCCTTTTCCCAACTTAAAATCTAAGCTTCGATTATAAAGATATGGCTATATTATCTCAATATCAGGTGAAGATTATTTCAACAGGGTGTTTTAAAGCATGATATCAACTCAGAGGAAGAGACGAATCATCAAACCAACACACAGTAATTATCAAAAACTAGAATCAAAGTGTTCCTTGAAATTTGTGTGCACTTTATATAGACATTACTTGTCTGAGTCATATTAAAAAAACAACTAAGCAATGAGATCAGCATCTCGTTGTATGGGCAGAATCAGTGGAGGGTGACAAGGTATCAGGAGATCCTGAATACCAGTCTGGAATTTGTCGGACCATCCTTCAAAAGCGAAATTTGATAAATTTTGAGTTCTGGAAGCTATATTTTAGCCATATGAATGTACTCAATGCATAATTAACCGAGTGTAATATTCGAGTGGAATGTTCACATGGAAGATCTGATTGAAAAAGATGAAAAATCAGGAAATCGTTAATGACAAAGAAATTGTCAGCTTTAAATGATTGAAAGAAAGAGACTCGGAAAAGGATAAAACGAAAACAGAGCCTTAACTGCAAAGTTGAGTGAAAATACGTACGGTTTTGCAGCTGAGATAATGATCACAATGAAGATATGAACTCGATGCAAAAGACTTAGAGGATATTGAATTAGTAGCCATTGAATACCGAATTAATTAAATGAGTTATCTATAAATAGATTAAAAGAGGCTGCGACGAGTTTCTAAAGGTGTTTCAGATGACGAGTTTATTACGTATGTTATTAAATTCTGGTCCTTATCCACAGCATTTTTCCGCAATGATATCTAACCACCTGTGATGTTTCATGATTCTAGCTTGCATACTTTTTTGAATGGCTCCGGATGAAAAAAAGGTCTACCGACCGACCAATGGAAAGCAATAAAACTCAGCGATTGGAGACGGGGTCGTTTTTCCTCTGTTTGTTTCTGCTTCTGCCAATATTTCATTTTCCCAAAATATGTTAGAAATATATTGATGCAGTCTAATGCGTTTTGAGAAGTTTTGAGAATGACTCTTATTCCGGAGCGCATCCATGCTAAATTGCTCAAAAATAATTCCAATCAATCATTCTAATCATCACTCGGACCATTAAATATCTCTCCTTACTCACTGAAAAAGATAGAATCAACAGAGCCATTCAAAATAAATTAATGTAGAGAAAAATATAATTTCACTGACAAAGGTAAGTTGTAAGCGCCTGAAAGGTTCTTGAAGAAGGGAAGCTATATATAGAACTTGTATGCACATCTTATTAAATGGAAGTTATTAATGTTGCAGATTTTTTTATCCGTTTACTCAAAACTTAAACATAGCAATAATTCAATCTATTCCAAATTCGTCCCGAACTCATTCACCTTGTCAATTTCATTGTGTTGTTTAGTGTATAAAAGGACATTTTTTAATATAATTTGCTTAAATATTCTATTTAAACCACGAAGTAAGCATATCAGGGCTTTTTGTATCTTATATAAGTTTAACCTTTTGTCAAAATTGGCCAGTATCGTTCCACTGGCTTTAACGTCTCCAGACTTTGATAAAACAGAGGCTTCTTTGACTGAAAACACTTTACTGCTTAATTAGGTTTAAACATTAACAAGAATACCCTTTAACCATCTTATGACCAACATAAAGTTAATTACCATTCTTGATAACATTTTCATGAATACTTTGTGAGAACAAGGTCATTCATGTAACATTTATATCAACATTCGATCAAATCAATGTTATTGATTGGGCGGAGATATTTTTTTTTAAAATTTGCTCGGCTTGTCACAGTCACATTTATGGGCCAATCAAAACTTCGTGACCAATTTAAGTAAATGTGCTCCTAAGGAATATTTATGCCGGGTTTAAATGAAGCTGGCCATAATGAGAGGATAGTGCGGATTTTACAAATGTATAGAATACCCCGCCCTGCCATGCTCATATTTAGGGTGCAATCAACTGTTTTTTATCAAATATTGTAAAGGGTGACCAAACGAACATTTCAACTTTTTGATGATATCAGCAATATGCGTTTGGAGCAGATTTTAAGATTTTAAAGTGAAACAATATGCTGCCCTGCCACGCCCATATTTTGGGGTCAATCAAAATTTCATTAACAATTATGGTAAGGGGTCACCCAATGAACATCCATGCCAAGTTGCTTTCAAATCCGCCCATTATTTTGAAAAGAGGTCAATAACAAACCATTTGTGAAGCATTTCATGTTTATCTTTTGCAAATGAAATTACTGAAAGTCCCGAAATACATTTTTATCATCATAAAGGTGTTTATGCAACATAGGTATGAATTTCCATTTTCCTACTCACTGATATTCCGAACATTACCTCGAAATATACAAATACGATAAGTTTGGCTCGGCTTAACTTTGTTCAATTGTTGATCGAATTCCTTGTATAAGCCATCCATTGTGATATATTCGGCAATTTACATGTCGCGCTTTTCATCCAGTGATGTTCGTTCTTCGGTTTGTCCATCTGTGATTCAAACTCCTACTGACCCTTGGCCCTTTTTTTACCCCACTTGACCCAATTTCGAACATGAACGAGATTTTATGGAGACAAACATTCTGACCTCTAGAGTGCACACAAGATTCTTTCTAAATTTTGACCCTACTTGACCCAATTTCGAACTTGACCGAGATTTGGTGGAGATAAGCTTTCTGACCAAGTCTTCAAACTTAAACTTAAACTTGGTAAATTGATTAAACGCCTATTTCCACGTTAAAAACATATTCAATGGCATTGAACATAAAAGTGTATAAAGAAATAATTCATGTAAAACAATATAAAATTATAAAAGGTAAAAGAAAAAAGTCTTAAAACTACCTCATACCTTTTTAAATAATAAAATTCAATTTAGAAAAGGTCGAAAAAGTCTTAAAAATAGAAGGATTTGAGTTTTCGTTTAAAGATATCTATGGTTTCTGATTTCCTGATTGAAACTGGTAATTTGTTCCATAGTTTTGGGCCCATCGTACTGAAACTCCTGTCAGAAAATGATTTCCTCTTATTGAAAGGAACATTGAAGATTCCGTCAGACGATTCGGCAGATCTCAAAGCTCGTTTTTGCACTCTGTAGGATAGGAGTTCTGTTTAGTAAGCTGATGCTTTTCCTACAGAGCAATTGTACATGTATGTGAGGATCTTAAAGCTAATTAGTGCTTTGATCGGAAGCCAATGCAGGTCATGTAGAGCCTTTTTTGCGCTGTCATACTTGGAACGACTAAGCACGAGTTTAGCACACATATTCTGTATACGTTGAAGCTTTGATAATTCTGTTTTTGAAATGCCATAGAGAATGATGTTACAATAGTCTAAATGGGTTATAACTAAAGATAAAACCAGAGTTTCAGCAGCTTCCTTCGACAAATATTTCCGAATGCTCTTAATTTTGAAGTAATACAACATAGCGGTTTTACACTTTTTGTTTACGTGATCCTTGAAGCTAAGTGATTCATCTAAAAAGGCACCGAGATATCTGATGCATTTTTGAGATTTGACAATATCGCCACATATATTAATTTGTTTTGTCCGACATTTCGTGACCTGTTGACGACTTCCAAAAAGAATGAACTCTGTTTTTGAACTATTCATCTTAAGTCTATTGCTGTTCATCCAGTAGTTTATAAGGACAGCGCATTCTTCCATTTCTTGGATAGCAATAGCTTCCTCAGTTGGTGATGGTTTAAAACGTCTATTCGCCGTGTGGTCGTCAGCGAATCCGTACACTGAAATGGATGGCGGCACTCTGTCAAATATAGTTCCTGCGTTAGCTAAGTAAAGCCATGGCCCAGGACAGCTTCCCTGGGGGACACTGCAGTCAAGTTCTCGCGCAGAGGAAGTATTTGAGTTAACACTGACTTTACAGCTACGTGGTCGTTCGTATGAGTCCATCCATTTCAGCGCAGATCCGGAAATTCCATACTGACTGTTAAGTACATCCAGCAGTATACTATGATCAATCGTGTCAAAAGCAGTGCTAAGATCAAGGGCAATGAGAGCTGTTACTTCCTGGTGTTCCATTCCTTCAAGTATATCATTTACGAGCCTTAGAAGAGCAGATTCACATGAATGATATTGTCTGTAAGCTGACTGATTCTTTGGTAAAAGATCAAACCCATTTACATGGTCATTTATACGGTAGATAGCGGCTTTTTCAATAAGTTTGGACAAGAAAGACTGGTTGCTGACTGGTCTGTAATTGGAATATATGAGCTTTTTAGAAGAGGTCTAATAATTGATTCTTTCCATTTGGACGGAAAGACACCCTGTGTTAATGACAGGTTTACAAGGTGTGTAACAGATGGTAAAAGATCTCCTTGGACCAAGTCTTCAACACATTTGGGCAAAATTTGTTGCCTCTTGAGTGCACACAAGTATTTATATGAGGTTTGACCAGTGGATCCCAGTTTTGACCCCACTTGACATAATTTTAAACTTGACCGAGACTTGATGGAGACAAACATTCTGACTAATTTTCAATACATTTTGGAAAGGATGTTGCCTCTTGAGTGCACACGAAAGTTTTCTATGATTTCACCCCTGAACCTCTTTTTTGATACCACTTAACCCGTTCTTGAACTTGACTGAGATTTGGGTGGACAACTATTCTTACAAAGTGTCTAGACATTTGGACCTTAAATGAGGATTCAGGATTCAGACTTGCCCTTTTGACCTTTTTTGACCGCTTGACCCAATTTTTATACTTGACTGAGATTTGATGAAGACAAACATTCTGACCTAGTTTTAAGACATATGGGCCAAAAATGTTTTCTCTAGAGTGGACACAATTTTCTCTAAGAATTGACCCTTCACCCAATAATTGACTGACCTAGATTCGAAATTGACCGAGATTTGATGGAGACAAACATTATAACAAATTTTCAAGTCATTTGGGCCAAAAAAGAAGCCTCTAGAGTGGACACAAGGTTTCTCTAAGGTTTGGCCAAATCTAGACCCCACTTGACCAGATTTCGAACTTGGCCGAAATTTGATGGAGACAAACATTCTGACAAAGGGACTCAATTTTTGACACTGCTAAACCCAATTTCAAACTTGACCAAGGTTTGATGAAGACGAATTTTCTGATTAAGTTTCAAGACATTCCCGCCAAAATAATCGCTTCTAGAGTGCACACAAAATTTTTTCTTAGCTTTAACCTCTTGACAACATCTTTGACCCAACCCAATTTCCAACTTTACCGGAATTTGATTGAGTCAAACATTAATACCAAATTTCAAGACATTTGGGCCAAAAATGAGGCATCTGGAATGCACGCAAAATGTTGACGGACATTTGGGCCAATAATGTGGCCCTTAGAGAGCGCTCAAGGTAAGACTGAGATACGACCCCTTGACCTCTTTTTTGACTCCACTTGACCGTATTTCAAACTTGACCGAGATTAATGGACACAAACATTCTGACCGAGTTTCAGGAATTTTGAGTCATAGAGTGCACACAAAATGTTGATGGAAACCTGACGCCAGAACAATTGAATGACCTCACGACGGACGACGAAGACAGCCTGATCGTAATAGCTCAATATGAGCACTTAGTGCTCTAATAAGCTAAAACACATGTGACCTTAACATTTGACCCCTAATGTCGAAAAAACTATATGTCACTTCCCAAGGTCATCCGTAGCAATCATATAGCGTTTCTTGGTTGTAGGTCAAGCCTTTTGAGTTAGAGAAAAGACATGATTAAAAGTTTGATTTTTACCTTGACCTCTTTCCATACATGATCCATACATTTCTTTAGGTCATAGTAAATTATTAAATAATACTTTTTTTCAGATCGTTAAGTGCAGATGACGAAAACATTTTTTTTTGAGGTTAAATTGTTACTTTTAGAAAAAATAGTTTCTGGCTTTGATCTTTGACCTGCTCCATCCCAAAATAAAAAGGTTCTTTCTTAGGTCATAGAGTTCAATTGTTTATGCACAATGGTCCATGATTTAAGAATCTATTCATTTTTTGACACAGTTCAAACGTTACTTTATCTGGTCATAAGTTATACAAGTTAAAAGTTTCCTGACTCTAGATCAAATGATTCTCGAATACGAGTTCGAAAACAAAAATGTCTACGAAGGGACAGACTGACGAACGAATAAAAGATCTGGGGGATAGACGAACGGACAAATACACTTACCCTTTCGTACGAGAGTGTATACAAATGAAAAATTTTTATGTGCATAAATAAAGAAGGATTGATATATACTACGTACAATTTGATTAGTATGACGTTTTTTTCCTTTTGGCGCCAGCATCACCAAGAAATTATGCAAGAAAAGATTGCATGAAGCCGGCAAGACTTAACACATTCTAGGTTTAACCTTGTCCAGCAAGATCCCCGGACCTAAATCCTATCGACATGCTTCAGAGGTCGACTTTTACAGCCGGTTACTTTAGCAGAACTTCATAATGCATTCCATGAGGAGTGGTCAGAATTCCTCAATATTAATATAAACAGGCTGATTCGCACCTTATTTAAAAAGTTTACAAATATCTGTTTTATGACATCCCGTATAATATTTTTTTAATGATATCACATAATTATTTTAAGAACAATGATACATTGCGATTATTATTAGAAACTTGCATTTCAGTCAGAAACATCGACGAAAAGAAGACAAATAGGGGTAATAAGATAAATATAATACGTACTTAGTATATTGTATGAAAAAAGTATCCTACTCGGTTGTGAGAATTGATAATTGTCACGGCAGATCTTCGACAATTTTCAAATTCTCCCAACCTCGTTAGATATTTTTTTCATATAATACACTAAGTACGTATTTTATATTTGCCAAGGCGATAATGTCAGGCCGTAACTTATCGTCATGGTCACCACACAAGGTATTGAAACTTGACGCCATTCATTATTTTGAAAATTTAAAACACTTTTTTTCCAAAATACCGACATTTTATGGATTTTCAAATTTTCCGCTTATCTTACTTAGCAGCTACAAGTAAGACGACTAGTTTGTCCAATGTATCGGATAAATGAAACAGAAGATCCTTCAAGAAACAACTTCAATTCAGTATGCTAGGTAGACACAACAAAAGTCTTTATAAAAAAAACAAGAGAGGTTTATCAAATTTTGAGTGGTATATTTTTCTCAAAAAAGCCTTAATTTGTCTCTAATAACGGACAACAAGCAGAGATATCCTTGTCTTAAGTACATATGCACGAGATCACTCCTAAAATAACATCTAATGAACGAACATCAATGTGGCATGTTATGGTAATAGGAACCAAAGCTGTGGCCAAACTGGCCTAATTAATGGCTTTTTTCCCTTTTTTTAAACATGCTGTTCTTTACATTTACAACAACTCTCACGTCTTTTTTTTTTAACTCTACTGATTAAAGGTCAGAAGGCTACACCGGTTTTCAGTTCGGCGTCTATCTGACTGTCCGTTAACTTTTGCTTCTCAACGGTCGAGTGTCCACACATATTAAACGATTGTCTTCAAACTTGGTCAGAATAATACGACTATCACAAAGATCGTTCATTACGTGAAATAGACGGGACCGTTAAGCATCATGGGAAAAGTAGCCTTATGTTAATTATATAAGAAAACCCTCGTTAATTCTCTAAAGTCTACATATTGCGTCCGATTATCTTCAAACTCGCTAAGAATGATTTTACCTTAAAAGGATGGTTCCTTTTGAAAATGGGCCCGTCATAACGTCAAACGTCACTGGGAAATGTTGTTGTTGTTTTATCAGGTTGAAATAAAGAGTTCAGCAATGGTTGAAACGTGAAAGCAGGAAACAATAAGTGTTTTACTATTTTTGTAGAGATTATACAGTGAAAAGAGGGTCGAAAAGCACAGGAAAATCTAGCTACTTACGTTACATCGATACATTCTCTCTCTCTAGTTTCAATCCCACCACCACAGGATTTCGAGCATAATGACCAATTACCCCAGTCTGACCAAACTGAAATACATTTAACCTGATCATAAGACATCATACAACACCAGATATGGTAAAATTGGAGACATTGATAGCCCAAACCGCACATGCATTGTATCAAATGATTGATCATATCAAAAATGTATTGAAATTGTTATTAACATATCGCTGCCCCCGATCATTGACGTCCGACGGGATCGACCAATTTGCTCGAGTCATGGCATGATTCGAGTTAATGCAAGTAAGCAAAATTGTCCTCTATGAATACGTTTCATTTAATTTGAATTACTTTTGCTTATTTTGCCTACAAATCATGCAGTACCTATGTAAAATACTCCTCCCCGGGGAATAGTTTAATGAAAAATCAAACTCTGATTATAAACGATTTGTTAAATCAGGCGATTCAATTTGGTCAAATCGTCAGCGTTGCAAAGAGAAAGATCCCTAAAAGTGGATGAAGGTGTCGGTGTTAATGTCAGTTGTGTTTGTTCTCTGTTCATAGGTAGTCATTGAAAGGACAAAAGTTGAGATTTTAATTTTAATGAGAGACATTATTACAAGCATATTGTCTCTTTCTTTCATTCAATATTTTCGTAACTATCGTTGCTTAATGACATAATTTCAGACATTTTAGCAGCAAGAAGATAGGCGAGGTTGAGTGGAAACAATCAACAAACAAGAAATTTACAAACTTTCTATGATTTTTTCTGGAATTCACAAGAAAACTTTTGTTCAGTAGATAACAAAATTTAAGGCGAAGCGGGATTTAATGCAATTTAAAAAGAATGCATTATTCCTTTTACAAAGTTTTTTTTATAATTTAAGTTTAGATTTGATGCTTCGGTTGGCAATCGTCTTTTTCTTTCGGTATAAAGGTGAATTATTTGCTGAACTTATCGTGGGCATAATTTAAGAAGACTTTCAAAATGATACTGAACATTAATTCGAAAGAAAATGTACATTTGTTTTTATAATTGTTGCCTCATTTTTTTCTGATTAACAAATTTCCTTCCGTAAATTGAATAAGTGTGGCATACAAAAAGGTATGAAAACAATTTAAAACAAGTGAAAAAGGCCTAAAGGTATCCTTTACGATGGGACGAAATAACAAATACGTACTGTACGTTAATTTTGTTGCAAAACAATAGATGTCAGAAAGGTGTGAACCCCCTTGCTGGAGGGATTGCAGTAAAACTTGACTACAGGACTGAGATTGCTGCTCGAGCGATCGAGCAATCGGGCGTTCGAGTTAGTGCAATAATTTCCAACAAGACAATAGAGTAATACGTGTCGGGACCGGGAAGACGATCTCGAGCCTTCGCATGAATTCGAGTTTTTGCCCTCTCGAGGTAATGCGAGACCACTATAGTTCTATTTGTTTGTCACTTTTTATTTGCTTATGTGTTTGTCATCTTCGGTATTGTAATTGTATTGTGAGACGGCTAATGGCAATAATTTTGCCGACATGCCGTAGCCAATTATGAAATAAAAATTAAAATGAGATTTTCTTACAAACACTGGCATATGGTTTTTCATTGCTATCCTTGTTGCAAAAGAATAGTAATTTTTATGCAGATTGTGTGCGATTTTTTTTTTCTTCATTTTTTTCTTTTTTATCTTTGAAAATGGATCAGGTTTAAATGATACGTATCACCATATAAAAAAAGTGTATTGTGTCTTTCTTTCGGAAAGTTAAGCTTAAACATTTAATTGTTTGTTCTTTATTTCATGAATGGTTTGTACACAACTTTTAGAGAAAACTAACAAATCACTATATTTCTAACTTGTTTAAAAAAAAAACTTTGAAAAGGTTAATCCAATGTGAAAACAAAAGTGCTCGACGTTATAAGAGAATATATAGATGTGTATTTCCACAGGACACTAATGACAGATTCTACGTCTTACGACTTACATGAGTTCAGGACCTGTTGTTGCAGATCAGCAAAACTTACCTGGACATGGTTCCGGAGCACACGAACGAGATTCTACTGCATCCCCCATGCAGTCTGGCCCATTTGTTTCACTTGAAATACGATAAACATATAATTAGTAGGAATTTAAAGTACATATGACTGCGGCCACATCCCGGGTCATTACAGCTCAAAATTTCAAATTGTCTGCTATGTTTGCTCAATGCTATAAAACTTGACATAAAAGTACCCGCTCCCATATGTTGATCATGAAAAGGGACTTCATGGCGTAGAGTTGACGTCATCAAGGAACTTACCCCTATTTTTAGAGACCAGATTAAGTATTGTTCATTTAAGATAATTGGTTTTTATCCCTAAGATTTTAGAGTTAATTGGGCAAAAAATATGGCCTGTAGTCTAAATGTTTTTTCTAGGATTTGACCCCTTTACTTCATTTTTATTCAACTTGACCAAATTCCATACTTGGCTTAGATTCTAAAAAAGAAAATTATTTCCAATATTTGACACCTTGATCTCATCTTAAATCCCACCTGACCCATTTCAAACTTGACCTAGATTTCCTCAAGTCAATAATTCAAACCAAATGTTAGGTTGACCCGTACAGTTCCTAAATTATTTTTTCTAATTTGACCCATTGACCTCAATGTTGACCTCACATGGCATCGTCCTCTATAATCAGCAAATGACTCTGAAATATTCCAATACTGTGATTAAAATCTATAACTATTTTATGTTCGTATGAATTTTCATTGCAATAAGTATGCATGGATTACTTAGGTTATCTAAATACTTATCCATACCTTGTACAAGACATCCTCAAGATATAAACATTGCAGTCCCCCGCTCAAGTCGGCCCGACGTTACAATGGTGATTATTACTCACATGGTATTGATATATGCGTGAATATGATAGAAATAATCTATAGAAAATGAATTAAGCTTTTTCTAAAAAGATTTTTAATTATAATTTACTACCAAAAAAAAGAATGGTAACTTTTTTCGAAACTTATGGGACAACCCTTCTATATTTGCTCACTTGCATTTGCGGATGGATGTGTGTCTTACCTATAATATCCTTAATTCCTTAGATAATGATCAAGGACTATATTATCTGAATATAAGGTGAAGTATCATTTCTGAATAAGATTAAGAAGATTTTATTTCAAAGGTTTTCTTTAAACGATTTCGAATCAAATTCAAATATGATTTCGCGGTCATTACATACCCACTTAAAAATAATTTGTTTCGAGACGGTAGGCAATTTTACAATGTATCGATTCAACACTCGTCTGAAGAGAATTGGAGATCATATTAACCTGTTTGTCAGTGAAAACAAGAAGCTTTTCGTCAATGATGAAACATAAAGCTTGTGTTTTTAATGATATCAAGCACAAAAATAAGAAAAATGTAAAAATAAGACGTGAAATTTGAAAAAACAACATTGATTTCCGGAACGTCATGGTGCAATGAACATTGTGGAAATATAATCACGTCCTTTATAAATGCAAAGGAAATGCGTGAAAGCTAGTAATGGCATTTTAGATATTTTACTATGATTTTAACGATTTTACAGAGAAATGACAAACGAAAAGCAGACAAGAAATTAGCTACTTACGTTACTTGAATACATTCTCTCTCTCTAGTTTCAATCCCACCACCACAAGTTTTCGAGCATGGTGACCAATCACCCCAGCGTGACCAAACTGAAATACAATGGGCCTGTTCATAACACATCCTGCAATGTCTGATATGTTCAAATTGTAGACATTGACCGCCCAGAACGTACATGCATTGTATCATAATGGTCATATTAAAATGTTTTCATAACATAATTGACGTGTCGCTGACCCAGATCATTGTTTACCGATGTAACACAGCCTAAAACAATAACTTATTTTTTTACCACAGAAGTGGTATTCAAAGACCAAGCAGTTTATCGTTAGATTTTACCTTCAAATTGTAACAATAGCCAATAAAACACTTGTGACGAAGTGGCCTCTCCAATAAAACTATTTGAAATAAAATGGAAAATATCGGATTTCAACAGTCATTGAAATGTAAAATAATGCTTTGCTTAAGCAATCTTTTTTTATTGACAGCAGCGATGCGGTAATTGGTCCGTCTCACCTAAAGATGATTCATCTTAGAAATACATCAAAGGGAAGGGTGCTCCCCTTAATTAAGATAGACCGGTCCAGTAAGGCCTTAATTTAACGTGAAATTAATCATTGAGAAACTTTCAATGTTTAGTAATTTGCTTTAAAATGTTTCTAGCTTAGTCGAGCACAAAGGCTTTTATAAAATATTGTGTTTTTTTCGTCGGTCGAAACCTTCTCCATCACTACTGGACCAACTGTCATCATTTAAAGGTTGTCCTCTTCAAAATGAAAGAAAGAGAATTTCAATAGCTTGAAATATCTGGTTTTCATAGCACTCAAAGATGCTTTTGTAAAAAGAATGCACTTTAAAATTCTTCTAATTCTGAAGCAGGAACACTACAAACTTGACATGGACAATCATCTAATAAACCTTGTCAAAAATAGCTTTATTTATGAGTATTGGACCAGCAGGAGGAGATCACGCGACAAAGGGGTGTAAGACTCGGATCAAATTAGATCTCTTCAAAACACTTTTTTTTCTCAGACCTAAAGACAGAAATAGAAAGAGAGACAGACATACAGATATTCATTGAGTCATGAATATTTCTTTCGGAACCCGGGAGAAAACAAATGACCGAAACGAAACGAAAAGTGTTCTGTCGGGTAATTCATCGGGAAAATTATTAAAAAAAAAATACATAGAGTATTTTGTTACTTCGCCGGGAAAACAACAATTACAGTTAAAAACATCTTGAAATCGTCAATCATTCCGATCAAAATAATTCTAAACCATTCATTCAGCGCACCAATCATTCATTTAAAATACTAGCTCAAACCACTCAAAACGCTCCAAACTCACAGAAAAAGATAGAATGAACAACTTCATTCAAGATAAATAAAGTTTCATTCACATAATTCAAATTGTAAACCGTTCACTCACATAATTCAAATTGTAAACGTCTAATAGGTTCTTGAGGAAACAGGAAGCTATTTTTATATAACTTTTATACATATTTCATTAAAGGAATGTAATTAATATCGCCAACTTTGTTCGTCCTGAACAAAATTTGCGATACTGGATTACCTCCCTTTAATTTCACTCAAAACTCACTCAACACGCTGATTGGGCAAAAAATGTGGCCTCTAGAGTGCATACAAGGTAAATGTTGACGACGGACGACGGACATCTACCTAACCACAAAAGCTCACCTTGAGCACTTCGTCCTCAGGTGAGCTTAAAAGTATATGATAATTCTTGATTTAGATAACCAGAAAAAGGAAAATTTCAATAAGATCAACCTTTGTAAATCTTGCAGTCTGACAAGGATCAACATGTTCACTGAGATGGTAACTTTTAAGAAGACAAGTCACATTTTCATATTCCCTATATGTTAACTTGGCCAAGGCGGCTTCTTAACGAACAGTCAACTTAAGAAACTTTTCCAACGTTTTAATTTTAAAGGATTGACTGAAATTTTGTAGAACGTGCCATATAGAAATACTGATAGGGTACCATACTTATTAGCTACAGCTGAAACAAATGATTTGAGCATTTCAGCATCACTTATAAATGTTATGAAATTGACAACATAGAGTCCTTGATGATATCGGCGTTCGTGCATGTACCTTTTATCGGCCACAAATGATTGAAAAATTCATACAAACTTTTTTTGCATAGAACAGTTCAATATCCTTCATCGTATATTGTTACTCATGTACTAAAAATGTAGGATATTTGCGTATTGCATTTTTAGCCACAAGGTCATATATATCATTCAGATCGAAAGTAGTTCCGATACGACATGCTTCAAAATAATCGCAATATGTAATTGTGCTAAATATATCTATGTGATATCATGAAAAATATCGTACGGGGTGTTTTCAAATGGATATTTGTAGAGTTATAAGATAAATTAAAGTTATTTGCTTGAACAATGGTCTTTATATTCTCAATCACAGGCTTAGCTATACCATTCAGGTAGATAACTCATTTTTAGAAAGAATTATATTCATTTTCATTTTAAAACTGCCGTGGGTGGTATCCTTTTGCAGAAATTTTGTTTGCCCCGAAATTCGCCTTTTTTCAAATTGTCAATATAATGTGTATTATCATGCAACGAAACCTGTATTGACCTGATATCGCTTGTCTGATAACATGACATGTTATCAGGCAGTCTATTTTTAGAAACAATTTGCATAAACATTCACATGAAATTCTTTGATTTTTAAGGTTTTACTATGTTTAAGCGGTAAAAGATGTTTGTATGATAAATAGAATAACATGTCAGTGTCTTAAAATATCATTGTTATCAGGTCTCGGCTGATAGAAATTATCATGACTCGGCACAGTCTCGTAATGATAAATTCTCCCAACCTCGACAAGATAACATTGATATTTTAAGACACTGACATATTATTCTCTATTTTCTTACCTTTAGGACAGGTGGAAGATGTCCACTCGCATCGCTTTTTCCTATCATCCCACACCAGTTGAGCCGGACATGGCCGTTCATCGTGTAAGATTTCGTTACTGCACGTTATATATATATTACATTCATCACATGATTGGTAATCACCATCAGCCATGTTTTCACAATTGGAAACGCAGACTGGCTCAGCTTGAGAAGAAAAAAAAGAGCCCTTGTGTCATTATCCTAATAATGTTCCACAAGAAAAGCTTCTGACCAGCCTCTGAATTGGCTTAGCATGGTCAGAGTCTTCACATTGCGCTTGGTAGATTGATAAGGTCGTTGACAGTTGTTTGAATTGAGTTTATATGCCCCTTTAACAATTTTGTCATATCTCGACGGATAGAGCACCTAACAATGTTTTCCATCGACATTTTTCAAATCAGTTCTACCATTTCATCCTTTCCTACTCCACGTTGTTTTTTTTTACTATCAACTAACTGGTCGAAAGGATGAATGCCGTCATCGGGGATCAAACCCGGGACCTCTAGATTGCCTGCGTCATGAAGTTTGCACTAGATAAGGTCTTTAAGTACAATTAACCAGTCGAGAAATCTTCTCGCTGCAGTGTTGTAAATAGAGGATATTGAAAGAGTGGTCATTGAATACCGAATTTATAAAACGAGTCATCTATAACCAGATAAAAACGAGGCTGCGCCGAATTTTTATCTGTTTAAGATGACGAGTTTAATGAATTTGGTATTTCATGAGCACAAATTTGATATTCTATTTATAATATGACCCGAAATTTTGCGAAAAATCGTCAAAATTCTTGAAATTCAACATATCAATTTTCCGCGAAACTTACAACGCCGTTTCTTCGACTAGTATAATAATACCCGTGTAATATCAAAGATATGAAACGAGGTTATTTCACTCCCGTGACGTAAGTCATATTATAATGTAGCTTGCTTTTTGATATTATTTCACGCTCATGTCTAACTGTCGAAAATGTCAAGCCAAGGCTTAAATACGTAGTTTAGAAATGTTTCGTGTCTGATATCAGTTTTATCGGAAAAATTTATTATGTGTTTATGTTTGACAAAGAAGAAAGAAAAATAAAAGTTAATCGTTTGTTTTAAAGTTAGATCAGTTAATACTTCATAGCGGAGACGCGTGTGGAAATATAGCTTTTGTTATTCACAATGGATTATCAATCGATCCAAAACAACCGATTATTGTATTCCTTTGATGCGCAAATGTGGCAAAATGTGATTATTTAGGAAGAACATTTCTTTAGCGCGTCATTTAACTTATTGTACCCCTTTTCGATAACTTCAAATTTGTTGAAATGAAGGAAACAGTGATACACGTTTTTAGCTCACCTGAGCACGAAGTGCTCAAGGGAGCTATTGTGATCGATCGTTGTCCGGCGTCCGTCTGTCCATCTGTCCGTCTGTCCGTCTGTCCGTCACGGCGTCAACTTTTTCTTTAAACGACATCTCCTCCTAAACTTATGGGTCAAAATCAACCAAACTTGGCAGAAATATTCCTTGGGTGGTCCCTTATCGAAATTGCTCAAACGGAAAGGATCCGTGCCATATCACGGGAAAAGGGGCCTTAATGACAAATTTCTTGTTTTCACTCTAGAAGCCACAAATATGGTCCAATCTTCATGAAACTTGGTCAGAATGTTTGTTAGGTGATGAGGATGAAGTCTATTGAAAATGGGAAGGATCCGTGCCATTTCACAGGAAAAGGCGCCTTAATGACAATTTTGTCAACAATATCTTTAAACGACATCTCCTCCTAAACTTATGGGTCAAAATCAACCAAACTTGGCAGAAATATTCCTTGGGTGGTCCCTTATGAAAATTGCTCAAATGGAAAGGATCCGTGCCATATCAAGGGAAAAGGGGCCTTAATGACAAATTTCTTGTTTTCACTCTAGAAGCCACAAATATGGTCCAATCTTCATGAAACTTGGTCAGAATGTTTGTTAGGTCATGAGGATGAAGTCTATTGAAAATGGGAAGGATCCGTGCCATTTCACAGGAAAAGGCGCCTTAATGACAATTTTGTCAACTTTTTCTTTAAATGACATCTCCTCGTTAACTTATGGGTCAAAATCAACCAAACTTGGCAGAAATATTCCTTGGGTGGTCCCTTATGAAAATTGCTCAAATGGAAAGGATCCGTGCCATATCACGGGAAAAGGGGCCTTAATGACAAATTTCTTGTTTACACTCTAGAAGCCACAAATATGGTCCAATCTTCATGAAACTTGGTCAGAATGTTTGTTAGGTCATGAGGATGAAGTCTATTGAAAATGGGAAGGATCCGTGCCATTTCACAGGAAAAGGCGCCTTAATGACAATTTTTTCAACAATATCTTTAAACAACATCTTCTCCTAAACTTATGGGTCAAAATCAACCAAACTTGGCAGAAATATTCCTTGGGTGGTCCCTTATCAAAATGGCTCAAACGGAAAGGATCCTTGCCATATCAAGGGAAAAGGGGCCTTAATGACAAATTTCTTGTTTTCACTCTAGAAGCCACAAATATGGTCCAATCTTCATGAAACTTGGTCAGAATGTTTGTTAGGTGATGAGGATGAAGTCTATTGAAAATGGGAAGGATCCGTGCCATTTCACAGGAAAAGGCGCCTTAATGACAATTTTGTCAACTTTTTCTTTAAATGACATCTCCTCGTTAACTTATGGGTCAAAATCAACCAAACTTGGCAGAAATATTCCTTGGGTGGTCCCTTATGAAAATTGCTCAAATGGAAAGGATCCGTGCCATATCAAGGGAAAAGGGGCCTTAATGACAAATTTCTTGTTTTCACTCTAGAAGCCACAAATATGGTCCAATCTTCATGAAACTTGGTCAGAATGTTTGTTAGGTCATGAGGATGAAGTCTATTGAAAATGGGAAGGATCCGTGCCATTTCACAGGAAAAGGCGCCTTAATGACAATTTTGTCAACAATATCTTTAAACAACATCTCCTCCTAAACTTATGGGTCAAAATCAACCAAACTTGGCAGAAATATTCCTTGGGTGGTCCCTTATGAAAATTGCTCAAATGGAAAGGATCCGTGCCATATCAAGGGAAAAGGGGCCTTAATGACAAATTTCTTGTTTTCACTCTAGAAGCCACAAATATGGTCCAATCTTCATGAAACTTGGTCAGAATGTTTGTTAGGTGATGAGGATGAAGTCTATTGAAAATGGGAAGGATCCGTGCCATTTCACAGGAAAAGGCGCCTTAATGACAATTTTGTCAACAATATCTGTAAACGACATCTCCTCCTAAACTTATGGGTCAAAATCAACCAAACTTGGCAGAAATATTCCTTGGGTGGTCCCTTATGAAAATTGCTCAAATGGAAAGGATCCGTGCCATATCAAGGGAAAAGGGGCCTTAATGACAAATTTCTTGTTTTCACTCTAGAAGCCACAAATATGGTCCAATCTTCATGAAACTTGGTCAGAATGTTTGTTAGGTCATGAGGATGAAGTCTATTGAAAATGGGAAGGATCCGTGCCATTTCACAGGAAAAGCCGCCTTAATGACAATTTTGTCAACTTTTTCTTTAAATGACATCTCCTCGTTAACTTATGGGTCAAAATCAACCAAACTTGGCAGAAATATTCCTTGGGTGGTCCCTTATGAAAATTGCTCAAATGGAAAGGATCCGTGCCATATCACGGGAAAAGGGGCCTTAATGACAAATTTCTTGTTTACACTCTAGAAGCCACAAATATGGTCCAATCTTCATGAAACTTGGTCAGAATGTTTGTTAGGTCATGAGGATGAAGTCTATTGAAAATGGGAAGGATCCGTGCCATTTCACAGGAAAAGGCGCCTTAATGACAATTTTTTCAACAATATCTTTAAACAACATCTTCTCCTAAACTTATGGGTCAAAATCAACCAAACTTGGCAGAAATATTCCTTGGGTGGTCCCTTATCAAAATGGCTCAAACGGAAAGGATCCTTGCCATATCAAGGGAAAAGGGGCCTTAATGACAAATTTCTTGTTTTCACTCTAGAAGCCACAAATATGGTCCAATCTTCATGAAACTTGGTCAGAATGTTTGTTAGGTGATGAGGATGAAGTCTATTGAAAATGGGAAGGATCCGTGCCATTTCACAGGAAAAGGCGCCTTAATGACAATTTTGTCAACTTTTTCTTTAAATGACATCTCCTCGTTAACTTATGGGTCAAAATCAACCAAACTTGGCAGAAATATTCCTTGGGTGGTCCCTTATGAAAATTGCTCAAATGGAAAGGATCCGTGCCATATCAAGGGAAAAGGGGCCTTAATGACAAATTTCTTGTTTTCACTCTAGAAGCCACAAATATGGTCCAATCTTCATGAAACTTGGTCAGAATGTTTGTTAGGTCATGAGGATGAAGTCTATTGAAAATGGGAAGGGTCCGTGCCATTTCACAGGAAAAGGCGCCTTAATGACAATTTTGTCAACAATATCTTTAAACAACATCTCCTCCTAAACTTATGGGTCAAAATCAACAAAACTTGGCAGAAATATTCCTTGGGTGGTCCCTTATGAAAATTGCTCAAATGGAAAGGATCTGTGCCATATTAACGGAAAAGGGGCCTTAATGACAAATTTCTTGTTTACACTCTAGAAGCCACAAATATGGTCCAATTTTCATGAAACTTGGTCAGAATGTTTGTTAGGTCATGAGGATGAAGTCTTTTGAAAATGGGAAGGATCCATGCTATTTCACAGGAAAAGGCGTCTTAATGACAATTTTTATGTTTAATCTCTAGAAGCCACAAATATGGTCCATTCATCATGAAACTTTGTCAGAATGTTTGTTAGGTCAAGAGGATGAACTCATTTGAAAATGGGAAGTATACATGCCATATCACGGGAAAAGGGGCCTTAATGACAATTTTCTCATAAGAGCTCCAAATGCCACAAATATAGTCCAATCTTCATGAAACTTGATCAAAATGTTTGCCAGGTCACAAGAATGAACTCTGTTGAAAATGGGAAGGTTCATGCCATATCATAGGAGAAGGAGTCTTAATGATAATTTACTTGAAATATCAGGTGAGCGATTTAGGGCCCTCAGGGTCCTCTTGTTTTTTTTGATAGTTTGGCTGGTAAGGCGGTTATTCAAATGATAATCTACCGTAAAATCTCGATTATCAGTCGATAGTGGTTTAGGAATTTTAGATTTCACATTATTTGAGAAAACAGGAGGACCATAATGGTCCTAGATCGCTCACCTGTGTCTCTTTGACCCCTAGAACATCACATTAATTAAAAAGCAGATGTAAAAAATGAGATAATTTCTACATAAGATCAATACCATGGAATGTTTTCAGCCAGGAGCAAGACGGATATGCCTTTTCAATCTTTGATTCTATGTAAAACGGGATGCACCCGGATGGAGCCTAAATGTGACTTCAGGATCTTGATATGAAAAAAAACTTGGAAGAGGTCAATAAGATGATGCTACAAATAAAATATGATAAGCTGTCTACCTTCCGGTTTCAGAGAAGAAGATTTTTGGAGGTTTTTATATTTTCACCCGTCGTGCTCAAATGAGCTAAAAGGGATGCGCCCGGGTCGAGCCCAAATATGACCATAGGGTCTTGATATGAACAACCTTGGTAGGAGTCCACCATGTGATACTGCATACCAAATATGCGAGTTGTCTGCCATCTTGTTTCAGAAAAGAAGATTTTTTATGATGTCCACTATTTGATTCTATGTAAAAAGGGTTGCGCCCGGGTGGAGCCAAAGTATGACCCAAGGGTCTTGATATGAACAAACTTGGTAGAGGTCCACTAGATGATGCTACATACCAAATATGAGAGCTGTCTGCCTTCTGGTTTTAGAGATGATTTTTGAAGATTTGAAGATATTTACACCCTTTTTGTTAAGGGTAAAGGGAAAGTTAGGGGTGGGTTTCATTTATTTGAACAACTGGGGTAGATCTTGACCCAAGGAACACCCCTGCCAAGTTTCATGAAGATTGGCCAATTGGTATAGGAGGAGAAGATGTTTAAAGAAATTGTGGACGACGCACGAAGCACGACTGACAGCGGACGCCGGACATTGTACGATCATTACAGCTCACCTTGACCACTTCGTGCTCGGGTGAGCTATAAACACGTTGATACATCCTATAAATCACTTCATTCATATTTTGCAGATTTACATTATTTAAGTGTTTACAGGCATTTCTTCATGAACAATAAGGATAATGTTTTGAAAATAAATGGTTTTATTTGCGAAAATCAACTTTGACTTTGCCAATGATCGTGAAGGACCCTATTGACCAATGGAAAGCGATATCCCCTTTCTCTAGTCCAATTAGAATGATTCGGGTATCTTCCTTTGTTTGATAAAGATTTTAAGGCTATCAGACACAACTGGAAACCTTAACCCGATTTAGCAAAAATATTACCTCTCTTTAATAAAACATTATCCCTTTCGTTATTTTTTGTACCAAAGATTCATGCGTTTTGGTAGTTTATTGCTATGTTGTATTAAAATTATATTGCAATGAAATGATTTTTTCTACTGAGGTTAAAGGTATTTGGTTATAAAATAGTAAACCCTTTTGAAAATTGTGTAACATTGATTCAGGGGCATTTTTTTCCTTTTCAATGTGACAAGTACTTGTTCCGACTGGGACATCGGAATAAAACTTGGTAAGTTATAATACCACAGAAGCTAAATTGGCGAACGTTTTTTCTTTCATGGTTAACGTTTTGAAAAATGGGGATATTTTGTTGGAAAATGCGAAAACTCTTGTTGCAAGCAATGTTTCCTTTTCTTATAATGTTATAACCTGACTTTTCTCTGCCATTGCATTATCTTTCAACTGTCTGTTGTAATTTGATACATTTTGTAAGCTATGCTTAAATTTTTGTTCAATAACCAATGGGAAATTACTAGAGAATTCCCGGAATTTTGTACTTAACCTTAGAAATAAGTCAAACTACTCGTCTGTTTTCCTATTAATTTTACACACTTAAACTGCATTCAAGGCCACTCTAGTTACCAAACTAAAAATGATAAGTCGTAGGAATCCCAAAAATCAGTTTAGGAAATCAACGTTGACGACGTCGTTTTGTGATTATTCGATGTCGTTTCGTGTTTATTCGCATAAAAAAACGCTTCACGCTTATCTTAAGCGTCGGTCTTATTTTTGCAGCTTTGTGTCGCTGAAGTAAACTTTTACAGACTTTGGTTATATTTTTAAGCGAATAGATTGTCTACTTTTACTCTTACGGAAACATTTACAGGACTCAAATCCAAACATTAAAAAAGGCTTGTGGCACTCACAATATATTTAGTTACAATCAGACATGATAATGTGACAGATGAGAAGGGCTAGAATTAAATCAAAGGTCCATGGTGGTCCTATATCGGTCACCTTCGTCTCCTTGACTCTCCTCTTAGCAAATATAAATTCTTTAAAGATCGCTACATAACCATTACATTCTCCAAATAATATTATATCATTTCATTCCTTTGATCTCTGTAAAGTTTTTAGCCTTTTCTAAACACGTTTCATGAAGGGATTCATAAATTGATAACACAAACATACTGAAATACCAAGAAGTAACCACTAGAGTTGATAAAGAGAAAACATGCCCTGTTACCTGTATTATTTCACGCTACAAAACATTTTTAAAAGGGTTTATCTTTTTGACTAGGTATACATTCTGACCAAATTTAATGGACATTGAACCAGAATTATGGCTCCTAGAGTGTAAGCAAGAAGGGCTTCAATTTCCCGTGATATCAAATGGATCCTTACCGATACTAAAAAGGGTTAATCCTTGTGACCCAATAGACAATTTTACAAAGTTACCCAAATAGTTGGCCTCTTTCGTGACCCCTAGAATGTAATCAAGAAAATCTTCACCAATGCCCCTTAACAAAGACCCTTCCTATTTTCAATAGGTTTTATCCTTGTGACATTCGAACATATTCTGACCAAGTTTCATGATGATTGGGCAATATTTGTGGCCTCTAGATTGTAAACATAAAAATTGTCATTAAGCCCCCTTTCCCCTGATATGGCATTAATCCTTCTCATTTTCAATAGGGTTCATTCTTGTGATCTGGAAAACAACCTTACCAATTTTTATGAAGATTTTGACATATTTGTGGCCTCTAGAGCATAACACATAAATTACTTACGACAGATTATGGGATTATTTATGCAATTTGTAGATTACATAGTTGTATTTAAGATACATTTTGTGAAAAGCGCAGATCGATTGAAAAGGACAGAGGCGCTTTGAACTTTGGGTGAAAAAAATAGACGAAGATTTGGATTTTACCAAGCTAAACAGGGAACATGGATTATTTTGTCACTGGGCGATCGAACCATTGTAAATACAGATTGAACATGGCTGTAGTAATGGATTTTTAACAGCTGAATATGATTAAACAAAAACATGTGTTGAGGAAGGCTATTAATACTGCTGATATCAGTAAAACATAATTGCATGCATTCTCATTGTTTTTTTCGTATTTTTTTTTTGTTGTTGTTGTTGTGTTTTTTGTGTTTTTTTTGGCTTCGAAAAGCTAAAATGATGATTATATTAAAATAAATTCGTTAAACAAATCAAGTATTCCTTTCTACGCTCTTTGGAAGGGGATAAAGTTGAATATGGTTCCACCATTTTAGCCAAGCCTACATTTATCTAACTTAGTCCTTACGGCGTATGTTATAGCTAAAATCGAAATCAATGAAATCGCATGAAATTGAAAAAAAATGACCTTGTAATTTAATGAATAAGTTGAAAGGGCTACTTTTGAATTAATTAAATTGTTTCGGTTTGAATTCGTCGTAAAAGTAGATTTGTACTTGTCTTCGCACACAAATCAGAGACCTTTAAAATTTACGCTGGTCAATGAAAATTAATTGATAGAAGTCATTTGAATTCTGTAGCGAGTACGATCAATTCCGTAGTTTAATGAATTAATTGAGATAGTTTTGAGTGACATGGTTTTGAATTACTTGAATGAAGCACCAAACGAGTGATTTAGAATATTGTAGTGGAGTTAATTTCAGATGTTCTTTATAACAGAACGATGCGATCGTCACACGATTTTACGGGTATAATATGCCTTGTGAACCGTCTATCAAAATATCGGTAAGGCTAGTCCTATAGATCAAAGTCTCAAATGACAAAAAAGAGAACATCAGATATTCAATTATAGGTGAAAGCCTGCAACCTATCTAGGCTTTAGAGTGACACATTTCATGTTCAATTAGCATTATCCGTTTACTCATTTATTATATGTCTTTAGAGTCTATTTCATAAAAGAATCGACATGTAGGAATAATTTCAGCAACATTTACCTGTAACGTTATTATCATTCGCTTAACGTTGATAAAGCTCGCATTTCCATCCAACATTGAAACGTCGTGAAGTAACTATAATGACGTCAAGCTGGCGCGAAATTGCCAATTTCGTTTCACAACCATTTCCACTATTTTCTTTAACAAACTGAGTTATGATCCTTGATTTTGAAATGAATTGCCCGTTTGAGATGCATCCTTAACATGCCTTTAACTGCAACATATGTACTTAAACGATACGTTCGGGATCTTTGGTGTTCTTGCAACACAGACCTGCGTTCGCCTTTAGGTTTTGACTTTTATTGAATTTGAGACAAGGCTCATCTTAATCTAATAGAAAAGACCTTCGAATTAGTAAACACAAGAGTCATGTCGTACATTACCATTTTTCGCCGTGAAAGCTTGATAGTAAACTGAAGACTAATTAAGAATTATTTTGTTCTTTTAGAGATTTATCCTCTACAAAATCTAAGTCTTTAAAATCAGAAAGGGCAAAAACTGGAAAATTGTTCAAGCAAGAGTTATAGTTATTGTGCACTACATTTCTCCTCCTTCAGATATATCCACCCATAAAGTTTCAAGTTGATAATTTTATACTTAAGGAGATACGCTCCGGACAAAATCTAAGTATCAAAAATAAAAAAAAAGACAATAACTCCAAACGTATGCAAGAAAGAGTTGCAGTTCTTGTGCACTGCACTTCTCCTCCATGACATATTTATCCATCCACAAAGTTTCAAGATGATAGCTATTATTCTTAATCTGCTATTATGACATATTTATTGGAAAAAATCTAAGTATTAGAAATAATAAAGGACCATAACTCCAAAATTAAGCAAGCAAGAGATGTAGTTCTTGTGCACCGCACTTTTCCATCATGAGATCTATCGACTCATAAAGTTTTAAGATGAAAACTATTATACTTTAGGAGATATGCTCCGGACAAATTCTTAGTATTAAAAATAACAAAGGGAAATAACACTAAAACTATGCAAGCAAGAGTTGTAGTTCTTGTGCACTGTACTTCACCTCCATGAGATATCTATCCACCCATAAAGTTTCAAGTTGATAGCTATTGTACTTTAGGAGATATACTTCAGACAAGTTTAGTGACGGAACCTCGGAACGACGGCATGAACGAATGACGGACGGAGACCATTACTTTATCCCCTCGCCGAAAACATCGGGAGAAAAATAATAATATTGCTAAATGTATACATACGGCAGTCATTTTCATCTGACGAGTCCGGGCACTGTACTTCACCATCACATAGCTGATTATTTTTTATGCAACCACCAACAGCACATTAAAATTGGTCTGGCGCACAGCCTAGAATCACAGAGACAGTCCCTTGATGTATTGCATACAAAACAAGTAAAAAGGTTACTGTATTGTAATGAATGTGCCGCATTAAAAAGTTAGCCAAGTTATGAGAAATGGGTAGACCTATCTACAGTTTACAGCATGATTTTGGTGTATGGAAAATAAAGCTTAAATGAATACTATTAATACTATAATTTATAAAATAGAACCGGTTTAAAGCAAAAAAGGGTTCCGCATAAAATCTTTTTTTAGCTTAATATGTTGACGAATTAAAAAAGGTAATAAAAGATGTGATTGCTAAAAGGTTTCAAGCAGCGTGTTAGTTTAAAGATCAATTTTCTCTGTTAACTTCACTTAAACAGAGCTCGTATATTAGCGAGAACATCATACAGCACTCTCTTTAACCCCACTGTTATAATAAACGATCTCAATGACAGATTTTCTTCAAAAAAAAGTAAAAGGTAAATCAGTTCACATATATAACCTAGGTTCAACCTGTAGTAATTAAGTTTTCTTTTAAGGAACAGATAGGATAGCAATTAAAATAGGCAAGTGGTTTAGGTGTCGTTCTGAGAATTCAAATTTTGGAGATGCAACGCCCTGTCACGCTCCGAATTATTGAAAAATCAAATTTCAAGATCAGTTTTAAAAAGGGTCACACAAGAAACATTTTGGGCAAGATTCATAAAAAATGGTCGATCAGTTTAAGAAGATGTCGTTCAAAGATTTCAAAGTGAAAAATACCATGCCCCTTTTTGGGGGTTAATCCGAATTTGCAAGAATTTTAAAAGAAAAAATGCATCGTCTTTCCATACCCCTATCAATGTTTCGGATCAGACCGTTTTTAGAGACTCGTCATTGGAACATCGTGGCAAACTTCAATGAAAGCTTGGTAGTTTAGGAGATATCATTCATGGAATTCAAAGTGTAAAATGCCATCGCCAACCACGACCATTTTAATAGGTCGATTAGAATTTCTTGATTAGTGTCAGGAAAGGGTCCAACAAGTAACATTGTGGGGAAGATTCATTGAAATTTGTCCAGAAAGTATAGAGGAGGTGTCGTTCAAGGATTTTTCAGTAAAAACTGCCACGCCCTGCCACACCAATATAAACATTTTTAAAAGGGTGTCACCCAATGAACATGCTGGCAAAGTTTCATTGAAATTGGTCCAGTGGTTTAAAGGATGTCAAAATTTCCCAATATAAATGTAAAACCCAATTTTTTCGACCACTGATAAGAATATCTGCGAATACATTTTGATATGGGTTACCCAATGAAAATTTTACGAAAAAGTTTCTTGAAATTTGCCAAGTAGTTTAGATGAAGATGAGGAAGGTTGTTGACGACGGACGACGCTGGCGATCCTTAAAGTCCCCCCCCCCCCCCTGAACACGATGTACTCTGAGGTGAGCTAAAAAGCCGCATAGATAAAGAAGATAATTGTGGTAACGCCCAAAACCTACTGTGGCACTGCAATATGAAAAATAACATAATTTATAATTAGTTTTTTTCAATTCCAAAGATCCGAAAAAAGTAAAACATGTTTTTGGATTTTTCAAACAGAGTCTAATCGTTGAAAGTTCAATTTCGGTTTGTTTAAATCGAATAAAAAGATTGGGAGGTTTAAGCGAGCTCTTCCCAATCTTGGTCGTTTTTGGTGGACGTTTACGTACACCAGTGTTAATGCCACGTTTGAACAATCCTGTCAGATGTTAATAGGTTTTCAAAACAGTAGTGCTGACTAAG